>AWOL01S0001516.1:0-86113 GCA_000715115.1 Nicotiana otophora
CAAAATATACCAACAAGTCTCATAACATAACACGAACCTACTCGAGGCCTCAAATCACGCATAACAACATCGAAACGATGAATCGCACCTCAAATCAAACATAATAAACTTTGAACCTTTCAACTTTCAAAACTCATGTCGAAACATATCAAATCAACCAAGAATGAACTCAATTTTTGCGCACAAGTCCCAAATGACATAACGAGGCTATTCCAATTCCCGAAACCACAATTCAAATCCAATATCATCAAAGTTAACTACCTTCAAATTTTCAACTTTCGCCAATAAGTGCTGAAACCTTCTAGAAATATCCAAATGCAAATCCGGGCATACACCCGAATCAAAAATCACCATCGGGACCTAAGAACCATCAAAACTTCAATCCAGGGTCAAATACTCAAAAGTCAAACTTAGTCAACTCTTCCAGCTTAAAGCTTCTTAGTTAAGAATCATTCTTTCAAATTAATTTCGAATAACCTGAAAACCAAAACCGGTGATTCACACAAGTCATAATACATTATACGATGCTGCTCAAGACTTCAAATAGCTGAACGGAATGCAAATGCTCAAAACGACTGTTCGGTTCGTTACATTCTCCCCCACTTAAACATATGTCCCTCCTTGAATGTGCCCAAAGCCATCAAATCGCCGTGTAACCTTACCATTCACATACCCGTGGGTGATCCCACATCACCCCATTCCAAATAAGTCTGACATCACAACATAACTGAAGATCCTCACTTCGTCCTTAGCCCATAAACCTTGGTACCTAATTTCCCACATCTGGAATTCCTTATAAGACCCGAATCTCGCATCTACACATTGTACAAATATGAACAAGCTGTATCAAGTCATAACCATATACCAAGATGAAATCACATGATATGCCCTATAGCTCGCATACTCGTTGCAATAATTCCCGAGCACAGTAGCTGCTCAAAACAAACCCAATACCGGTAATAAACTTATATCAAATAAACCCTAGTTTAAAACCTTCGTACACTGTCGATGATGAAAGAAACACGCAGAAACTCATAACCACTCATTAGATCAACAAGTTATGGAGCTCTCCCACTCGTCCGACAAGAACCAATGCCAAATTCTTAGCCGACTTCCGATATTATTCTTCCAAACATACCGTAAACAAATCCGATAGTATCCATTCTAGGTCCAATGACCTCATCTCCTCAAACACCACTATTCTATTGGCATACCACACCAATACAACCTAAAGCTACAAACCATGCAATCCGTGCACCAATAGGCAATAATTCAAATGTACTCAATCACGGAAAATGACTCAAATGAGAGAACCGTCCCGCAAGCTCAAAAAGTACCACCACAGCGCAATGCTATGAACCCATCAGACATAGTAGGAACAAGACACACGAATCTAACATAAAGGATCATATCCCAACATAGCCCCGCTGCAATGTGTGACCCATCCAAACATCGATCCATATGAAATATTGCAAGCCACAATGCTTAAAATCAACAACTACACGCAATTCGACATTAAGTACACAAACTGCATGACCATAACCATGGAGAAGCCAATAACACAATATACCACAGCTCGAAAAGAATATAACCAAGGCGCAGTCAGCCATTCAACACCCCAATAATCATCTCGCTCGAATTCTGCTGCAAGGCCCAAACAGGACAGCATGATGTGTGCATATAACCATTGAATCACCACCGCTCGTAGCATAGAAGAGCAACACAAAGCACATATCATAACACAAATAATCTCAACTTTAACCGAGTGACTCACCCCTCAACACTAACAGGTCTGAGTCAGTAAATTCAACCCAATGTAGAATACATGTCCTAATTGGGCCTACCAATGGCCCCCCAATCAACTTTGGTCATCCCCAAATGGATAAATGGCCCTCCAAAAGTCAACAATAACCTAACCATAGCACGTACTACCAGCTGGCTATCCTTAGCCATATCTTCACAGTCTACAACCATGAAACAATCTGCTTCTGAGGACTCCCAGTCTCCAATCCATAGAATACACGAATCACCATAGTCGTTCCCAACTCCACCACTCGAATAGCTAGCACATCTCCTATACACGATAATCCCACGAGGAATACTTCCAAAATTCTTCCGTGCCACATAGCAAAAATATGAACATTAGTGGTCGATCAACCAGGCGAGTACCACAATACCAATGAAGCGTCTATGAGTCATAACACAGTGCGCCTTCTGAAATACGCACCCTTCTCAAGCAATACCAAGTAGCAATAGCATTCATCTAGTCATCCAAAATCGTCCCTTCTCTGAGTTCCTTCCAAATTACCCTCAAGTTGACACTTCTCCTTACCAGAACACCACGATCCTTAACCAAAGCTCATCACAAGAGATCCTAGAATACAACCATACTGCCCTAAGTCCACAAGCCGATGTAATCCCTCTTAAGCACCCCCAAAAGTACCACAACCGAAATACCCACTCTGACGAGACCTTCTGTGAATCTAAAGTCATTTCCTTCACCTTCCTAATACCGAAATGTAGAATACATAATGATATAGAAATACCACGAGTCTCGACACCATCCAATGAAAATCTCAGATTCTAGCCATGTACAAATCTGAAAAATTCTCAATTGCCACATATAAATCTTGAATCAATTTGAACATTCTCGAGAGTCATCCACTCTGCTCAAATCTCAATTGCACTGCCCCAAACGGCCGAATGACTTGTGCCCTATTAGCATAATAACTCCCAAAGAAGTAATCCACACCTCTAAGCAACCGAGTAAATTCCTACTCCATGCGCACTACATCCTTCATGGATTACAATTCAATCATACCATGATTCCCATATACCCATAAAGTATAATACACCATGCATCCAGAATCTTTCCCTGCTTAAGTCATCCTCAAAACCAACCTCTGCAAGTCATAACAGATCCACAAGTATGCCTCAAACTGAATCCAATACAACGCATAACCATGCAATCAAATCATCGATAGCAGATTCCCCACTTGGCTCAAAAAAATAAATCAAACACTCGATAATTCACAATGCCCATTCTTTATTACTGTCATAATACCACGGTGAGATTCAACTAACTCCTTCAAAAGCTCATGTAACACAAACCATACAACACCTCAAATCATCTGCTAAGCTCGCATTCATCCTCGTAATAGTCAAGACAACTTCCTCAAACGATCCAAACTCAAGTTGCAACACATATAATCCACTGGTAGAAAAGAAATCCTCCATACAACATCGTAAGGATCACACCTCCATAGAGATAACCCACCTGCTTAGCCTCAAATTGGCATTTCACTATGCCCTACCATGGCCACAACCATCATGTGATCACTTAATCTTCCTGAGTCTGAACACATCAACAAGACATGAGAATCTACTTCGTTCCATAGATGAAATAACATGAAAAAATCCCTTAACACGATCATAACTCGAGACTGTATAACATATTACGACAGAAATCAAACATCCAATAGTCCTTTTTACATCCCAAGCAACCCTTCTCGTAACATCAAAGCCATTTGAACGCATCTCGCAGTCACATCCTACTCATCATATAGCCATCCAATAACTCATCGAGCTATAAATTCCACTCATAGGGACACTACCAGACATAAAAGTCCAAAAACACATGCTCACATAACCGAAATCACCATGCTCAAGCTACAGGAAAAACCCAGCCTCAAGTCCTCTAGACTGGCCCATTATCAACACATAGAAAACACATCTCGCACCTCATCCATGGAATCATAAGCCATCGATGCACAGCTGATACCGAGCGCTCACATACGCATACGAGTGTGTGGAAGGAATTCAAAGCGATACGCTTCAACCTGAATCAATGTCGCACAATAAAGAAAGAAAGATGGGAAGTTTATCCTAAATGCCATGTAGCCTCTCGAAGATAGGTATGGACGTCATCATATAGATCCCCAAGACTCTACTAGACACTTGCTAATGACTGGTAGAACCTATAAACCTAGAGCTCTGATACATACTTATCACAACCCAAAATCCAACTAGTCGTGATGGCACCTAACCCAACCCGCTAGCTAAGCCAACTAATAACAATCCAATTCAATGAGATTTACTGAGAAAATAAATGAAGAAAATAACTAAACTTTTATACACTTCCCAATGACTGGCAGTACAAATCATGAGCTTCTAAGATTTAGAGTTTACAAAGCTGGTATGAAATAAATACATCATCTGTCTGAAATATACATGAACTGATTAATAATTTTAAAGCTACCAAGAACAAGAGGCAGCTATGAGTATGACTACGCAAGGTGCAAAAATATAGTATGAGTAAAAATTCTGCACGCAAGGTGCAGAAGTGTAGTATGACTACAACCGACCCCATGTACTTAATAAGTAACAAACCTAACCTTAGGTTGAAAGCAATGACGAGCTTGGACAAAGGTTAAAGTCCAATACCAACAGCCAGGAACAACTCATAATAATATAACTAAAGCAGTACAAGTATAACTTAAAGATATTATTCCCAGATGGTTCATAGTTCCGAAAAATATGCATGCTTTTCAAGTATAACAGTAAAACCCAAATCTTTCACCGAAATCACCAAAATATGTGTAAATCGGAAAACTGTGAACTTTTCCATAAACTTTCAACATCAGGTAAGATGTTTCATTATCAGATGGCATGAGGAAAGTACATCTGTATATGTCAATGTGTATGTGAAGTCATGAATGTCACAATGTCGTACCGCATGAGGAAATACATCTCAATGCCTACATGCCATGTATGCATGTCAATTGTAATGCAACGCAGTGATAAAACCATATGCATACTCTCAGAGTATAAATTCGCTCAGTCCTTCCTGTCACTCAGTCCTCACAGTCACTCAATCCTCACAGTCACTCAGTCCTCTCATTCACTCGGCATTCGCGCTCAGTAGGTACCTGCGCTCACTGCTTGTAAGTCAGACTCCAGAGGGGCAGATCCTGCCCTAGTGCTAATATAAGCCAATCATGGCATGATGCGGCGTGCAGTCCGATCCCATCATGAATTAATAAAGCATGTTTGAGGCGTGCAGATCAATCCTATAAATATCACTCACAATCAGGCCAGCGATCTCACTCAGTCATCAATCTCTCCAGTATCTCGGCCTCACAAATCTCATGTCAATCGGCCCAAACAATGATAATATGTTGTGAGACAAATGATATCAGAAACTGAGATATGATATGCAATGAATGAGTATGAATGAGTATGTAACTGCAATTTAGGCAAATAACTCAACATTAGAAATGACCTCAGTGGGTCCAAACAGGATAAGCATATAGCCTAAACATGGTTTCTAACATGGATCATAGCTTAATTACTCCAGCACGTAGAAATTTCATGGATAGAGACAAGATTAGGTAACTACAGTTGATACAGGTTGTATGCGTTGCGCGAATGAATATACTTGACACACATTGTATTCGTTGCACGTTTGAATACAAGTGCTACAAGCTAGTAACAATTGAACAATAACTACGAATAGTAATTAGGAAAACTATAGTTACTAAGCTCTAAACTATAGTGCTTTATGAAAATTTCTCTATTTGTTATACATATGGGCTTAGGGATTATTAGTGAGTAAAATCACTTACTAATTTTAAAAGCAAAGTAAAGGATTTATAAGTAATAATTTTACTTGTTTTTTTAAGTAAATTGCAATACTCAAGCTAATAATACTACAGAGCTATTTTATAATATAATACTGGGTCCAAGGTGTTTTTATATTATGTGGGTTTGATTAGAAAATAAATAACTATTTTTTATAAAATAATATGGGTCCAAAGTGTCATTGAATTTATGTGAGTTTGAGAGAAGAAGAAAGAACGTGACTTTTGGATTGGTTTTACAAATGAGTCGGGTCGGGTCAGATTGGGTGTATCGGTGAGTTTTTATGACATGTTTAGGTGTAAATTATTTTAAAATATCTAAATATAATAATAATAATAATAATAATAATAATAATAATAATAATAATAATAATGCATTTGGACTATCAAGTCAGCAATTTTCTACCAAAAAATCAATAAATCCAGTTAAGTGATGATCAGAGTGCAATAGGGATAATTGAGTGATTTTGTTGTTATAAATGAAAGAAAAATAATTTTCATAGTTCAGTGACTATCTGAGTAATGGACTCCATTAGATAGATTCCCTTTTCATTTACCACCCCAATTTTGGTTAACAATATGGAATCTAAATGCATTCATTTTCTTTTTCAATTCCTTCCTGAGAAAACAAAAAGGCTAAAAAACATCTCTAGTGTAATGAAAATATTATATTATGAATGTCTATTTATTCTAGTTGTAGATGATCTTCCTGAAGAAGATTATCCATTTAGTACTCCATTGAAGTTTATCTACAAGCAGTTGATGCAGGCAGGTTGCAAGCAACTCTATGAAATGACTTGCAGCAGCTTCTTATTAAACAAGCAGGTTGCGAGCAACTCATGCAGATCACTTACAAGCAGCTCAAGAAAAGCCTCGCAACTGCTTCCTGAAAAGCCTTGCAGCTGCTTCTTGAAAAGCCTCGCAATTATTTTCTTTCTTCTATCAATAGATGAGATTTCAGTTCATTATGTAAATCAGTTTGAAGTTGAATAATATATTAGTTTCTCTTTATACTTGTCTTTGATTTATTTACTTTACAATTGTTATTTATAACACATTATCAGCACGAGACTCTGTCATCTCAAGCAAATGCTTTGAAAGTACTAGAGGTACGAACTTTCTTTTTCTAAGTAATGTCAAATCTTTCTAAACTTGAATTTGTAGCCCTGGATATATCGGGCAAAAGCTACATGTCTTGGGTGCGTGATGCTGAAATTCATCTTGATGCGATGGGTCTTGCAGACACCATAAGGATAAAAATCAAGCATCAAACCAAGATCGTACCAAAGCAATGATATTCCTATGCCATCACCTTGATGAAGGCTTGAAAATGGAATATCTCACTGTTAAAGATCCAGTTATACTGTGAAATAATTTAAAAGATAGATATGACCACATGAAGATGATCGTTCTTCCACATGCACGTTATGACTGGACTAATTTAAGGATATAAGATTTTAAATCTATTAGTGAGTATAATTCTGCTATATTCAGAATTATTTCTCAATTGAAATTATGTAGTGACAATAATACTGATCATGATATGTTGGAGAAAACTTTCACAACTTTTCATGCCTCAGATATGCTCCTGCAGCAGCAATATCGAGAGATGGGATTCAAAATTTATTTTGAATTTATTTCACATCTTCTTGTGGCTGAGCAACATAATGGGCGATTAATGAAAAATCATGAAAGTCGACCTACTGTTCTTGTCCATTCCTTGAAGTGAATGAGACGAATTTTCACCAAGATAAGCGTGGAAGAAGTTGTGGCCCCAGTCGTGGTCATAACCGTGGTCGGGGAAGAAACTCTAATCATGGTAATAATAATGCACCAAAGAACCCTCCTCACCTCCAGCAGTGAAAAAGGAAGGAACAAAAGATGAAGCGGTGCAAGCAACAAATGCATAAAATGCATGCTATAGATGTGGAGGAAAAGGGAACTGGTCACGTACCCGTCATACACCAAAGCACCTGCTTGAGCTTTATCAAGACTCCCTAAAAAAGACAGAGAAAAATGCTGAAGCAAATTTTATTTCTGAAGATAATTTAAACTTCATGCATTTGGATGTAGCTGATTACTTTGCACTCCCAGAAGGAGAAACAAGCCATGTGATCGGTGATGAATTTGTAGAAATGTAAATATTTTAATTTTTGTTGTTTGTAGTAGATAATACGGTTATGTAATTGTTGTACATAAATAAAAGTTATGTTTTGATAATGATGTTTATTATAATATATTTTGTTTATGTCATTTTGAAGAATATGGATAATGCTCAAATTATGTTTGGATCAAAGACCAATCATGAAGATATTTGTGTAATTGATAGTGGAACAACTCATGCCATATTCAAAAATCAGAAATACTTTTCTTATTTGTATAGGGAAAAAGCAAATGTTTCCACAATTTTTGGTAAATATAAGTTTGATTGAAGGCTCCGGAAGAGCCACTATATTTCTGTCTAAGGGAACAAAATATATTATAGACAATGCATTGTTCTCCTTCAAGTCCCGAAGAAACTTGTTGAATTTTATAGATATCCGCCGAAATGGGTATCATGTTGAAACGATAGATGAAATGAATGTGGAATATCTTTGCATTATAAAGAATGTTTCTGGCCAGAAGTGCATTGTAGAAAAGCAACTTTATCTTCTGGCTTATACTATTCAAAGATCAGTACAGTTGAAGCATACTCTATCATAAATTAAAAGTTTACTGATTCAAATACTTTTGTGCTTTGGCATGGCCGCTTGGGCCATCCTGGATCAATAATGATGAGACAAATTATTAAAAATTCAAGTGGGCATCCATTAAAGAACCTGAAAATTCTTACAAATGATAAATTTTCTTGTGATGCTTGTTATCAGGGAAAAATGAACACTAGACCATCACCAAGGAAGGTTGGCATGGAATCCCCTGCCTTTTTAGAGCATATACATGGGGATATATGTGGACTTATTCACCCACCAAGTGGGTTGTTTAGATATTTTATGGTCCTAATAGGTGCATTTTTAAGATGATCTCATGTGTTCCTACTATCATCTCGCAACCTAATATTTGCAAAGCTATTAGCTCAAATAATTCGATTAAGGGCACAATTCTCAGATTATCCTATAAAGGCTATTCGCCTTGATAATACTGGAGAATTCTCATCTCAATCTTTTGATGATTATTGTCTATCATTTGGGATAAACAACAGTTGACCATCCTGTAACTTATGTTCATACTCAAAATGGCCTTGTAGAGTCATTTATTAAACGTCTGCAATTGATATCAAGACCACTACTTATGAAAATTAAATTGCCCACTACTGTTTGGTGCCATGCTATTTTGCATGCAGCATCACTTATTCTTCTCAGACCGACACATTATAATAAAGATTCTCCTCCACAATTAGTTTTTGGTCTTGAACCAAATATTACTTATCTATGAATTTTTGGATATGTTGTATATGTACCAGTAGCACCACCGCAACGCGGTAAGATAGGCCCCCAGAGAAGGTTAGGAATATATGTTGGGGTTGAATCACCCACTATTATTCGCTATCTTGAATCATTGACGGGAGATTTATTTATTGCTCGATTTGCAGATTGTCTATTTGATGAAACAAATTTTTCACAATTAGGGAGAGAGAAAAAGGAAATCGAAAGAGAAATTCTGTGGAAAGTTTCATCATTATCTCATTTTGATCCACGTACCCCCTATATGTAATCAGGAGGTCCAGAAGATCATCCATTTATAGAATATAGCAAATCAAATGCCAGACGTATTTACTGGTTTGAAAAGGATAACTAAGTCATATATCCCTGCAGAGAATGTGCTTATCCGAATTGATATCCCAGCGGGACCCACTACTAGCGTGAGAGCTAGTGAACCTAAAA
Organism: Nicotiana otophora; assembly: GCA_000715115.1. Classification (NCBI taxonomy): domain Eukaryota; kingdom Viridiplantae; phylum Streptophyta; class Magnoliopsida; order Solanales; family Solanaceae; genus Nicotiana; species Nicotiana otophora. The sequence goes on from AWOL01S0001516.1 coordinate 9,521, forward strand.
CACGCTTGAAGCGTGGTAGGCCTTTGGGTTCTAAGGATAGAAATCCTAGGATAATAAAATCGACAAATTATCAAAATTATATTATAAAGGGATCTCCCGAAGAGACCCAAGATCTGATTAGTTCTGAGATTCCTGAAGAAATAAATGAACCCGAGACTCAAGTGAGCGAGGAACTTTTAATAAGTTCTACTGGTGATGTGATTAATTTTAATCGATCTGAAATAGTGGTAGATAATATTTTTGCATATAATGTTGCACTTAACATTATACAAGATAGTGAGGATCTTGAACCCCGATGTGTCGAAGAATGTCGACAAAAATATGATTGGCCAAAATGGCAAGAGGCAATTTAATCATAATTGAACTCATTTGATAAAAGTGAGGTCTTTGGACCAGTAGTCCAAACACATGTCGGTATAAAACCAGTTGGTCATAAGTGGGTTTTTGTGCGAAAAGGAATGGTAAAAATAAAATTAAAAGATACAAGGCTCGCCTTGTCACACAGTGATTCTCACAACGACCTTGAGTCGATTTTGATGAAACATATTCACCTGTTATGGATGCCATAACATTTCGATATCTCGTCAGTTTAGCCCTACATGAAAAGCTTGAAATACATCTAATGGATGTAGTTACAGCTTATATGTCCGGTTCACTTGATAATGAAATTTACATGAATATCCCTGAAGAATTTAAAATGCTTGAAGCAAATTCAAAATCTCGAAAAATGTATTTAACCAGATTACATAGATCTTTGTACGGTTTAAAGCAATCTGGGCGCATGTGATATAATCACCTCAGTGAATATTTGCTAAAAGAAGGTTACATAAATGATTTTGTTCATGTATTTTTATAAAGAAAATGGCATCAGAATTTGTTATACTTGCTGTTTATGTTGATGACATAAATCTTGCTGGAACTCCAGAAGAGCTCCAAAAGGCAACTGAATATCTTAAGAAAGAATTTGAGATGAAAGATCTTGGAAAGACAAAACTTTGTCTTGGTCTGCAAATTGAACATTTAGCAGACGGGATCTTTATCCATCAATCTGCTTATACAGAAAGGGTCTTAAAATACTTTTACATAGACAAAGCGCACCCATTGAGTACACCAATGGTTGTTCGATCACTTGACGATCTCCAGAAGAGGATGAGGAACTCCTTGGTCCTGAAATACCCCATCTCAGTGCAATTGGTGCACTTATGTGTCTTGCTAATGCTACAGGCCTAATGTAGCATTTTCTATTAATTTACTAGCAAGATATAGCTCTTCTCCTACACGGAGACATTGAAATAGGATTAAGCATATATTGCGATATTTAAAGGGAACTCTTGATATGGGTTTGTTTTATGCTAACAAAGGTAGTGCAGATCTTGTTGGTTATGAAGATGCAAGTTATTTATCTGATCCTCATAAAGCTCGATCTCAAACCGGGTACGTGTTTCATACTGTCATATCATGGCGCTCCACAAAGCAATCTAGTCTTGCTACTTCTTCAAATCATGCTGAGATAATAGTTATTCATGAAGCAAGTAGGGAATGCGTATGGTTGAGATCAGTGATTCATTTCATTCAAGAAAAATATAGTTTGGAATGTGACAGAAGACCTACAATTTTATACGAAGACAATGTTTCATGCATAGCCCAATTGAAGGGAGGATTTATAAAAGGAGATAGAATGAAGCATATTTTACCAAAATTATTCTACACACATGATCTCTCAGAAAAATGGCGACATTGATGTACAACAAATCCGTTCAAGTGAAAATCTGGAAGATTTATTCACTAAATCTTTGTCAACTTCAACTTTTGAGAAGATGGTTACAAGATTGGAATGTGGAAACTCAAATATTCGAAACACGGTTTTTATCAAGGGGAGTGAAATACGCATTGTACTCTTTTTCCCTTACTAAGGTTTTTCCCATGGGATTTTTCTTGTAAGGTTTTAATGAGGCAGTTAGAAATGCGTATTACTAAATATGTGTACTCTTTTTCCTTCACTAGGATTTTTTCTACTAGATTTTTCCTAATAAGGTTTTAACGAGGAACATTATCTTTTAATGAACATCCAAGGGAGAGTGTTATGAAAATATTATATTGTGGATGTCCATTTATTATCACGCTATAGATAATCTTCTTGAAGAAGATTATCCATTTAGTACTCCATTGAAATTTATCTACAAGCAGCTGATGCAGGCAGGTTGCAAGCAACTCAATGAAATGACTTGCAACAACTTCTTATTAAACTGGCAGATTGCGAGCAGCTCATGCAGACAACTTACAAGCAGCTCAAGAAAAGCCCCGCAGCTGCTTCCTTTCTTCTATAAATAGATGAGATTTCAGTTCATTATGTACATCAATTTAAAGTTGAATAATATATCAACTTCTCTCTACACTTGTCTTTAGTTTATTTACTTTACAGTCATTATTTTATAACATCTAGCTCATTTCTTCTGTCACCATATTTTTGAACCGCTTTGCCTTCAAAATTAAGTACTACTGTTGTATCCTTGATATTTCCTAATTTCTGTCTACTCAAACTTGAAGAACTTCCTAACAAGTACTTTCGTATTACAAACATTCTTAATAATTGTTACGGTGATTAATGTAATCAGTTCTTTCACATTTCTTATTGACTACTATGGAGTAGTAAAGTCAAATATTTATCTGTAAGTGAAATTACTGTTGAATATTTTTACCTGCGGGCTGCGGTCCACTTTGACTATTAGCCATAAGGATGTACTAGTAAACTGTGTTTCTTAGAATTTAAATTAAAAGTTACACTTGTACACTTGACTATGATATGGAAGATATTCGAGTTATAATCAAAACCAAAATCATTAAGTTATAAAATCATACATCTTTTAAGCATAACATACTCTTTCAATTGATAGACTGTAAGTATTCGAGTATCTGGAAGTGCATTGATCAAGCGAAGCTATCCAAAATAAACAGCATGGTCTTCCCCCTTGTAAGGGCCTAGAGAGTTGGTGAGGGACTGTGAGCGGGGTTCTTGGGGGGGGGGGGGGGGGGGAGGTGGACAACAAAAACTTAGCTTGGACTACTGGTGGATTACAAGTTATAGTTATCTAGTCCAAGATCCCTAAGTGCATCAGTTGCAGCATTCTTACAGCTCTTGTGATTCATCTTAGCCTTTCTGATGAGCTTCTCAATGCCATTACCAAGCAAAATAGTTCTGAAAAAAAACATGAAGTAATTTCATCAAGGAGCTTCACAATGTCAAAACTACTTATTTCCTAGGAAACTGGCTGACAAAAACTTACCAGCACCCAATGTTTGCACCAAACCACATAAGTTTACCATGATGTGGTGACATTAAGGTGAGAATATATATAAACTAATCAGGATTAGGTGATTAAAGTTTGAGTAAAAGATATATATAATGCATTATAGGTTTGCTACAGATGCCAGGTGCGGAAAGTTTTTTCTGGCCGTCTACCCTTACAAACTGGCACATCAAATCCTTAACATATCAGCAGAAAGAAAAAAAAAAGTCTAGTGGGCACTTGCCTGTTTTCTGGATTCCTAACCACAAGATTTCGAATCATGAAACAACAGCTTTTTAGCAGTTGGTCTGATTCTGGAAACCTCTGCATAGCTTGGATAACAGTATCACCAGCTCCAGCTTCAACTGCACGGGCAGCATTATTTGGAGACCTCAAGGACAGTACGGTAATCATAGACATGACCTGGAAAATGGAAAGAGCATCAAAGAGGTGTTATGGTGACTAAATTGTGTGCATGCAGATAGTCCTGTTTTCACGTATAACCATCACCGCATCAACATTTTCCACCACCAGTCACTAAGGGGAAAACTTGTGTGTAATTTATTATATATATAAAATATAGTATCAGAGAGTGAAACTAAAAAGAAATAACTACTCGTATGGTTGCATTTTTAACCTTCTGAAGTTTCTAACTAACAAGGTGGTTGGAAGGGTATGACCGGAAGAAAAATGTGACGAAGTGTTGCACTAACCGGCTTTCCCTCAATTGTTGTAGATTATCATTATTGGGCGACGGGTTCCAAAAATTGCAGTAGCTTCCATACAAGATATTCCCCTTTCCTGGTACTCTTTCATCCACAGAAAGAGATACAAAAGAAGGAAAAGGGGTTCTCTTTTATCCAAAACAAAGGGGGTTCTCTCAGTGTTGTGAAAAGCGGGCGCTTCCTCGGTAAAAGCGAGAAGCGAAGCGAGGCGACCCATCGAGCGCTTCTGCTATCTGAAGCGTAGCAAGTATTCAAAAGCGCTCGCTTCCCACTAAAAAGCGAGAAGAACGATGCGAAGCGATGCGTAAGAAGCGTGCGCTTCTCTGTTTTAAAGGGCTGCCAGCCTATTTAATTAAAAAGATGTTCTTTTTTTATAACATATCGACCAGCTGCAACAGAGAAAGAAAGAGGCGACTAGGGGTTCAAGTTTTCTACACTTTTCAACTTCAAAATCATCAAGTTTGGTCCAGGTATGTGCTTTCTTCTTCCTTCTTCCTCTTCTTTTTCTTTTTCTTTCACTGTTTCAGCGTTCAAATAGCAGTGAAATGCTGGCGAATTTTTTTTTTCCCTTCAGTTCTTCTTTCTCATTCTTCTCCTCTTCCTCTTCTTCATTTTCTTGCACTGTTTTTTCATTTGAAATGCCGCCCATTTTTTACTGGAATGGTATACTGCCCTTCTTATTTTTATATCATTTATTCTTAGTTCTTATTGCCTTTCTTATGTGTTATTTAGTTGTGCTTTTAGTTATCTGCTTCACTTCAAAAAAGCGAGCGTTTTGCTTCTCGCTTCTCGCTTTAAGCGAAAAGGGAGTTGTCGCTTTTTCTCGCTTCACGCTCTTCACAACACTGGGTTCTCTTAACAATGACTCAATCAGTCAATTGATGGAGGTCTTTGATATCCAGCCATAACTCTCCATGCCACCCTTTACTAGAGAATAGTGATTTGGCGAAAATTTATGTCAGCTAATGGTATTACCTCTTGTAGCATAGACGGATCATCAGAAAATCTTGTTGCAAGTTTAATAAGCTTGTCCATCCCACCCTTTTCTACAATAGAACTCTTGTTTATGTCACTTCCTGCCAACTGCTCACTATAATATATTAAAATTTAATTTTAAGTAGGAAGACAAATAGCAGATAATCAGTTCATAAGGACCAAAAGAAAGCTGAAGTTACATGCACAGCTTGAAACATGATTCAGACTATTCAATCTACTTAACACGAAAAATTCAATTTGTATATCAGAAACTAAATCTAAAGTGTACAAATATGCTATGAGCAAAACTTCTGAGACAATTGGGACTTCTAGCTACATCAATACATAGGCACAATCAGATGCTAAAATTAGCCAATCTGCCATATCAAAAGGAATCATGCTTACATTACCAAATTTTCATGGAAGCTAAACATATATGTTTGAATAAATAATCAACTTTGCACCTTAGATAACAAGGAGCAACAAGTTCTGGCAACAACTTTTTCACCCTGTTCACTGCTGTCATCTATGCATCGAAGAATTGCATCTATACCACCATTATCAGCAACAGCTCTGCATATTTCATCCTAAAGCCAAAAGTAGGACAGAATTAACAATTAGGAACTACAAAGCAACTGACTCAAACTTACAAGTCCCTGACTATAGGAAAAATGTTATGATCATCAGTTTGTTATTAGTGGAGCCAACGGCAGCTAAGAGAACTTACAACTAATGCCTTGCCACCTAGCTGAGTACATGCTATATGCAGTTGCTAATTTTAAAAAAAACATTCTTCTAAGGGTTGAAATAATATTCACTTTCTCAAGATAGTAGTATTTCCTTCAGAGCTCATTTATTTTTATTGCACCTTGCATAAGATAATTTATACCTTAATACTGCTAGTCAAGGTACGCATTGTGTATTATGACTAAAGTAGCAATCTTCCAAAACAAGATGAGTCATCAAAGTGAAAATTAGCAATAAAAATAAAAATGAAAAATTGACAACTAGCTCCTGAAAATGATCGGTTAACATTATTCTGTACCTTTAATACATGCGGACTAGTGACAAAACGGTCTCCTGTTTTAAAGACTCATAAGCCCATCTAACGAGGTTAGTCAGTTGACGACAATGCTGCAGGGAAAATTTGATTAACTACTGTTAACGTGGATCTATGTTAGCATACAACAACGTATCACTTACAGGGAGGGAGAGTGCACAGATATGGAAGGGATAGTGTATTTCTTTTTTTTATTGTTGAAGGTAGTAGTTTATTGATTCCAGCAACAAGCGTTGTAAGATAATCACATGAGGGCCTACATTACGAATAGTGTAATGACTAAAAGGGATAGTGTATTATGACAGATCCAAGGAAGATTTAAGTTTAAGGGGTTTAAGAATGCTGATATGCAAAATGCAAAGTATATAATTAACATATTCCTTGTGTCTTAAATATATTTCTTACATTATTCAGTACTTACATTAACAGCAACAGCCTTCAAAGCAATGCTTGCAGACACCAGACTAGGCGACTTGATCCCTTCATGAAGTGAACCAACAAGCACTTCGACAATTCCAATTTTGGCAAACCTTCTGGCGTACCCGTAAACCTACAGTTGAGAACAATAACATTTACACAAAGTCTCACTGTTTAAAGCAAGCCTTAGAAATGTAAAAAATTCAATCATGATTGTTAAAGCCATATACTCTCTTAAGGTCGGCCTACCATACCAATTCAACCAACTCCCACCCCAGTTGATATCTTCATAACCCAGAACATTCATAAATCAGTAAATAAGTGGATCTAGGATAAGCAGTTCAAGTTCCATATTAATACAGCATCCTCCATTTGAATGTATAGTTGGTTTATCTGGGTCATTAATATGCAGTTCAATCATTGGGTCAGCAATAATGGATTCACTAAAAATATATTTTTCTCCTCAAATATGAATGTATAGTTGTTTTGTTGAAAGTCAATTTGAACAGGTTTGAGAGATAAATAAAAAGATGAAGCTGCAAATCTTCACTTTTAAAGAAAACCAAATAATAAAAGAAAACTGGTCAAAGATGATCAAGCTTAAATTTTGAAGAGCGATATGTGTCATTTAGTTTGCCACAAAAGAACTTATAATCTAACAATTTACTCCGTGCCTCACAGTTCCTTTTTGGTTCTACATTTAGTATATTTACTTTACATATTAAAAAAAAACTTAGAATTTTGTCACAATATGATGTACGACTAGCATAATGCAGCTCTTATTCAGGTGATATAATCAAGGTTGTCTGGAAATATAAAATAGGGAGAAATTTTCAGTTTTTCTATAGTTCATGTGGTAATGACTGAGTTGCTTTTGTCAGAAGTGAGCGCCGACGCAACGATACAACCTGAAAGACTGCTCACTCAGAAGCGGTGCTTTTGGGAACTTCATCATATACTGGTCCAGGTCACAGATCATATTTATCTTGTTCAGTTTCAAAAATTAGCTTGATCCCAAACTTATTAAAGAATAGAATAGGTTGCACAAATCTATCCATGTGAAGTATTCCACCTGTATTATGGTGACAAAACTCTGGATCTGATGAGCAATTAGCATGAAATAGCAACTACTACTATAAATGTTTACTTACTTCAGAGGCCACAACACGATTATCATCAGATGTTAGCAAGACTCGTAAAGCGTCATATAAATAAGGAATGCCCCCCCTATTATATTCTCTTAAACATTGAAGAATCAGCTCATCAATTTTCAAGTTCATAAATGCCTCCTTGAGGACCTCATTACCAGTTGCAGCCGCAGAAACAACAGACAATCCACTGTTCAAGATGCTTATGTTTTCTTTCCTATTGTTTAGGATATTCATAACCATCTTTGGGCCATTACTCTCTCTAAACATTTCAGTGCTCTGTAGATCTGCACATGATACAATTATGCATATTAGACATTTACCACAGATAATATCAACTTTCCCATTTAGACATAAGGGCATGAAAAACTGCCAAAATATTCAACCATAATTATACAAGTATGGAACTGATATTTAGGCAGTATGAGTCACATGTCTATGTGTCATCTCATAAGCAAATCAAAATTGTAACAGCAACAACAACACACCCAATGTAATCCCACAAGTGGGAAGCGAATGAAAATTAAAAATTATGACTTGAGAAATTTCTACATTACGACTTTCAAAATATTACAGCACCCACTAAGCATAATCATTTCATCCTCTAAACCTGCTACTGATGCATGAAAAAGTGTAAATAGATGCTGTCATGTTGATAGGTCTGCAACAAACAAGTCCTAGTCGTCCAAATAATGTATTAACGACTAATGCTTCAGATAAGAAGTAGGAACTAGGATTTGCTTTCTCAAAAGCACTATCAGCTCAAAAACCTTCTTTTTCTGTTAGTGCTAGACGCATGCCTCCAGTAAATTACAAAGAACAACTGAACGGAAACAAAAAAGATCCACAATTTTAACCCAATTAAAAGCATTCATTGTAAAACACTAAAACTATAAGTAAACATTTCATTAACAAGAACAAGGACTAGAATTGCGATGTTCAGTTTCACGGCCAATATAAAATAGTGGAGTAAGAAAACAAGTATATGTGCTGAAAATCTGACAGCATGTGATTGAAAAAAAAGATGTATTACATCCAGCATCTCATTATCTATTATTTCTTCTTCTTTAAAATAATTGAAAAGTATCAAAGTCATTAAACATACGCATAAATTCCAAATAACACGCATTCCCTCAAGGAACATTAATGTACTTAAAATATGTGTCATACCATGAAGTAAAGAAGCCAACGTCTTCAGAGCTGAAACAAGGCTCTGATCGAATCCACTCCCAAGTTTACAACATATGGAACACACCAATCCTACAGCACCATTCTTAGTTGCTATAGCAGCATTTCCTGATCCATCAACATTACACACATCATTTAACTTATCTAACCATTCAATAATTTGCTTTACGTCGCTCTCATCCCCGCCTCGCTGCTTCCAATCACGATCCAATTCCTTCAGCCTCTCAAGTGATTGAATTACCGGATTTCCCTCCCCAGATCCCGAAATGCTAGTCACAATACCTGAGAATGAACATGAAACAGACTGAAGTAAAATTTAGTGAGAAAAAAAGGGGGGGGGGGGGTGTCTGTTACTGAAACTAAAAGTACCGGAGAGATTGACGCCTTGGAGAGACAGGGTTTGAATGGCGTCTTCAAGGGCTTCTGTGGGGTCCATTCCAAGATCTTCAATATTTTCTTTCACTAATTCATCGAAGGCTTGTTGAGATATTGTGCGAGCGGAGTTCGGTGGGGCCATATTCGCCGTCGACGGCGATCGATTGCTCGGTGCAACTAACCACGAGTCTGAGACGGTGAGAGGGAAATCGCCGGCGGAAGCTGAAGAAGAGAGTGCGGGAGATGCTTTTGGAATTTTTGAATCAAACAGACGTCGGTCCACAGAATATTGGGCTGATTGGCCCAATTTACTCATGGACAAGCCCATGACCAAATTGGTGAGGGAAATGGGAAAAAATCATAAAAATTGCATGGGGCGCCCGATTTGGTCGTCCATTTTTTACTTATACCCGTTTTGTTATTCCGTTTGCATCCATACCTATTTTTTTGTTAAAAGCATTTTAAAAAGATGATTTTTCTCTTCTTTAATAAAAGACTATTGACAAACTGCAGGACAAAAACTTAAGCATGTTTAGGCTGAAGTTTTAGCAAATAAACTAAAAAACTTCAGCTTGTTTAAACTGAAGTTTCGGATAAAATCAAGACAAAACTGTAGATTGCGTTACAAAACTTCAGCATGTTATGGTATGAAGTTTTAGCAAATGAACTAAATAACTTAAGCATGCATTAGCAAAAAAATTTTAGAAAATTACATACTACAAGACAAAAACTTATGCATGTTTAGTCTGAAATTTTATCAATGAACTAAAAAATTTCAGCATGTTTAGTCTGAAATTTTAGCAAATGAACTAAATAACTTCAGCATATTTTATTTAAAATTTTAGCAAATGAACTAAATAACTTACACATGTTTAGTCTGAAATTTTAGCAAATGAACTAAATAACTTCAGCATATTTTATTTAAAATTTTAGCAAATGAACTGAATAACTTCAGCATGCATTAGCAAAAACTCATTAGAAAATTACATACTACAAGACAAAAACTTAAGCATGTTTAGTCTGAAGTTTTAGCAAATGAACTAAATAACTTAAGCATGTTTAGTCTGAAGTTTTAGCAAATGAACTAAATAACTTAAGCATGTTTAGTCTGAAGTTTTAGCAAGTGAACTAAATAACTTAAGCATGTTTAGTCTGAAGTTTTAGAAAATGAACTAAATAATAACTTCAGCATGTTTAGGCTGAAGTTTCAGATAAAATTCATGGCAAAACTGTAGACTACAGGATAAATAACTTCAATATACATTAGCATGAACTTTTAGCTTCAATGTGAAACAACTCCATGCTATATTAGCATGAAGTTTTAGCTTCAACGTGAAACAACTTCATGCAAGTGTGATTCTGAAAATGAATCTGGACAAGTTTCTGATGTTTTATAAAGTTGTTGAGAGGAGAGGAGAAGATCGTTTTATATCTTATGTCAGGGGTATAATTATCATATTATTACGGATTTTTTGTGAGATGGCTACCAAATCAATAATTTTTAAAAATAGGATACATGTTAAAAGGTAGCACAAATATAGGGTACAGATGCAAATTCCCCGAAAAAATCAAAAATAGTCGTATCTACAACTGGCAATGGAAAAATAGCCACAGTTTAAAAGTAATCAAATTTTAGCTATTCTTCATGTAAAGTTAAAATCTGAACAAAAGCACTCTTAAAATCCGAAAATATTTTAGCATAATATGCTAGAGTTCGAATTTTTTACATATGAGCTTCCAGCATAATATGCTGGAATTTGATAATGTGCTGGAGTTCCATCATAATATGCCGAAAGTTTATATACAGGAGCTCCATAATCCCGTATATTATGCAGGAATTTCTCGTGTACTGGAGTTCCATCACAGTATGCTGGAAGTTTATACGCAGGAGCTCCATAATTTACATACAACTTATATCAATATTTTAAAAGGCTTTATTGCGACTTGCCTCGGGACTTGCTCCGGAGCGGGACACTATAAAAATACCCTGAGGCTCATAGGTGGGGCTTAGTTCTATGAGGCTTACGCCCTTAGAGCCTAACTGTGTTCCTGAAAACTCCTAACGCTTACTGTTCGAGGCTTGCCTAATAATTCCTAATGCAAATTCTTTAACCCTAATTAGCACAGTTAGCCTGAAAAATCTTTATCAATGAATGATTAAACTTCTATTTATCTATAGAAATATGAAGATTGAGAGTAACTCAAAATGATGACTCATAGTATTGCATATTTACTAATTAAGAATATCGTGAGGCTGAATATCATTTTAATAGCCAAAACTTACATCTTCACATATTATAGGTCTTTATATCTTAATTCTATATCTCTCAAAATTATCAAACTTTTATTATTTTTCTATTTGAAAGTAATTTTATATTTGCTCATCAGGAGAAATATTTTAATTTACAATATTGATATAGTTTATTGATTATTAACTTTTAGAGAGGTTAACTGTGTATTTTGATAATACTTTTAATAAAATATTATAATTTGTTAATCATCTAAAAAATGAGACGTTATAGTTCATGTTTATCTCACAGTAACTTTATCATAATTGTATTGTTATATTTATAATAAAATGCTAGATATTTTAGTTTTTTTAAACTTTTAATGTAGTTTGTATATTTTTTGTGGTTATTATACTATATTTTTAATTTTTTAAATTTTCTTAAACTTTTAATGTATTTTATATTTTTTAATTATTATATTATTAAGTAAAATACCCCGTCTAACTTATGTAACTTGTGTATAAATTCTTTTATACAGAGTTCGGTCAAACATATACAACTCACTTATAACTTGTATATAACTTGTATACAATATATGTTAGTTGTATATATATTGTATATCGTTTGTACACTCGACATGCAATTTGTGTATAATTTATTTATATCTTCTCCTTTCAGTTTCAATCTGGATTTGTCAATTGAGATTTTTAATAGCCATCAATTTTCTTGGTATAAATTTTTTAAATATAACTAAATAGCCATGCAGATTGAGATGTCAGAAGTATTGATTGTTACGCAAATAATTGGTTGAAGTTTGTTACTCCTCAAGATGCCAACATCAAAAACGACAAAAGCAGAATAAGGCCTCCTCCGTTTCATAACCAATGATTAATAGTTCTCAAACTAACACTCGTATAACACTAATTATGTTATTCATCAATATGAACCTAAACAAGTAATTACACTTCAAGTGCTAGTCCAATAGAGAATTCAGGTCCGGAAAATCTACGGGGAGAGAGGCGTCAGAATGAGAGATGGGCGAAAGAAAATGAGGAAGATTGAAATTTAATACATTATTTTATATATAAATGTATAATATAATTAAACAATAACATCTCTTATATTTGATTATAATTATAAATTTTTAGTGAGTTACTTATTTTACATTTTGGCGCTTTATTGCTATATTGTACTATGTTTGTGCTTAATTGAGTTTATTTTATATGTAGGTACTTTGAAGATAAAATTTAGGAGCAAAATATATATTTTAAAGTGTGCTTTGTTGTCACGACCCAAAAACTAACCCGTCGTGATGGCGCCTATCGCGATACTAGGCAAGCCGACATCTCCAAAACACTTTCAACATTTAACAGAAATGAATTAATATATTTAAAATAACCGGAGTCTTTCATAAAAACGGGGTAAAACCCAAAGCATAAGTGCAGAAAAATAGCCCGACATCGGGGTGTCACTGAGTCATGAGCATCTAGATATCCAGTCTAATAAAATAGTTTCTAAGTATAAGTACAGAAAAGAAGGAAAACATAGAAGGAGGGACAAGGTCCGCGGATGCCGGCAGCTACCTCGTAGTCTCTGGTACTCGATCGCGCACGAACTCAACGACCTCCGTGATCAAATACACCTGGATCTGTACATGAAGTGCAGGGTGTAGCATGAGTACAACCAACTCAGCAAGTAACAGAAATAAATAAGGAACTGAGAAGGTAGTGACGAGCTATACAATTACAGTTCATTCTTAATAATTCTAGCAAAGAATAGACATGCTTTCAAATCCGGCAGTTCAAATCAAATCAGTTTCATACAGTTAAAGTGCAGGTAAATCCGGATATAGAATCTTTCAAAAATTTCACGACAATGACAGATAGTAACTAAGTGCATCAACAAATGAAAAAGAAAGCAAGTACAGCTTCTCAGGGCAACAGTCGCTCAACTCGTCACAACAGCTCAACCACTTGGCTCTCAGCCCTCAGTACTCACACTCAATAGGTACATGCGCTCACTAGGGGTGTGCAGACTCCGGAGGGGCTCATTCAGCCCAAGCGCTATATCGATGCGGCGTGCAACTCGATCCCATAATATATAAATAACCATAAGGCTCGTTGCGGCGTGCAACCCGATCCATATACATACAGCCATCAGGCTTGTTGTAGCGTGCAAACCAATCCATATATATATACCTATAGTTCACAGCTCGGCACTCAGGCCCTAACTCAGTCACCAACCTCTCCAGTCTCTCGGGCTCTCAAAAATCAAAAAGATCAGCCCAAACAAAATAACATAGTGTATCAACAAGAATCAAGAAGAGACTGAGATATGATGCGCAAGTAAAACCATGACTGAGTACAAGACAATAATTAGCAAATAATTCAACAAGTACGCGACCTCTGCGGGTCCCAACAGTATTATCATATAGCCTAAGCATGATTTCTAACATGATTTGCAGTCAAATTTCTATAACACAGAGAGAACAGGTAATTAACAATAGTGTATTCGACTTTACAGTCTCACTGGACGGACAAAGTCAAAATCCCCCACGGTGCACGCCCACACGCCCGTCAGCTAGCATGTACGTCACCTTCAAAATAGTCACATCATACCAAAATCCGAGGTTTTATACCCTCGGAACCAGATTTAAAACTGTTACTTACCTCAGACCGCGCAAAATCCTACTCCGCAATGCCCTTGCCCCTCGAATCAATCTCCAAACACCCCGAATCTAGCCACAAGCAGTACGATATAATTAATATAAGCTAAAAAGATCAATTCCACAAGAAAAATACAAAATTATAAAGCAAAATCCGAAATAGGCTCAATCGGCCCCGCCCCACGTCTCGAAATCCGACAAAAGTCAGCAAATACGAACACCCATCCACTCATGAGTTCAACCATACAAGAATTACTCGAATCCAACCTCAAATCACCTTCCAAAACTCAAAATTCAAGCCTATGATGTTTCTACAATATTTTTCCAAATTTTTCACCCAAATCCGAAATTAAAATATAAAATTAGTGATAGATTAGTGGGATATAACCAAAATCAAGTGAAGAATCGTTACCCAATTGATGTCTATGAAAATCCCTCAAAATCTCGTCCAAATTCGAGCTCTCAAACTTAAGATTTGATAAAAATGACAAAACCCTCGTTTTGAAATGATATAAGTCTGCCCAGTGATTCCTTAATCGCGATCGGGGAAATAGCCTCGCGATCGCGAAGAACAACTTCGCTGCCCCAGGATTTAACCCTACGCGAACGCGTAAAACACCAAGCGAATGCGATGTACTGGCTCTCAGACTTACGCGATCGCGAAGGTCCTCACACGTTCGCGATGAGCAAAGCGCGTAGCCCAGCTAAGCCTTCACGATCGCGGCCCCTCTCTCGCGATCACATATAAAGAAACCAGATGCACCAGATCACAGAACTTCAGCCATTTCTCTAAGTCCAAGACGCATCCAATAATGATCCGAAACACACCCGAGGCCCTCGAGACCTCAACCAAAGATACCAACAAGTCCTAAAACACCATACGAACTTAGTCGAGCCCTCAAATCACATCAAACAATGCTAAAAATATGAATCACCCTCCGATTCAAACTTAATGAACTTGAAACTTCCAATTTCTACAATCGATGCCGAAACCTATCAAACCACGTCCGATTGATCCCAAAGTTTGCACACAAGTCATATTTGACATTATAAATTTACTCCAACTTCTGTAATCGTAATTCGACCCCGATATCAAAAAGTCAAATCCCCAGTCAAACTTTTCAAAATTCGACTTTCGCCCTTTCAAGCCTAAATTAGCTACAGACCTCAGATTCACAGTCCGGACACGCTCCTAAGTCAAAAATCACCTATCGAAACTAACGAAACCGATGAAACTCCATTCCGGAGTCGTCTTCACACAGTTACGACTACAGTCAAAATCCCGAGACTTAAGCTTTCGTTTTAGGGACTAAGTGTCCCAAAACACTCCGAAACCAAAATTAAGACCTCCCGGCAAGTCACATAAGCAGAAAGAAATACGGAAAAAATAGTATATAGGGGATCAGGACTAATACACTCAAAACGATCAGCTGGGTCGTTACATTTGTACAATTTGAATTAGCTAATTATTTACCTAAATGATGGGAGATAAGACACTAATTATGCAACAATGTAAGTAAAGAATAAAGAAAGGAAGATATTACCTTTATACTCCAAAGCAGCAAAAGCAACACGTGAAGCAGCATGGGAAAGTATAAAACTTAGGCAAGCAATTGGACAAGTTTGAGACTGCCGCGATAAAAGCTGCGATGTGGAGAAGAATTGCACCGACAAGCCTCGCGAGGCCACGCCAAACGCGGGGCATGGTGTGATGCACAGGTTCGGGTTCTAAGCTATTTTGTCTCCTTTTTGACTTGGACTTGATTATTTCGTCTAGTTTTTTCCCTACCCCTATAAATAGTCCTTAAACATAATATTTATAAAACGTTTTACCAGAGGAAAGCACAAAGTCACCGTGAAGGCTGGGTTTCATCTTTTTTCCCACCAAACTTAGTAATTTTTATGTTGATTCTTTGTATGATTTCTTGTTTGGCTACCATGTCTATGTGGAGCTAAATTTCAAGTTCTAAGGTTGTGGTTCTTTCATGACTATTGTTATTTGAATATTAATTTTGATTTCTTAATTTATCATATTGGTTTCTTTGTTCAATCCTGGGCTTAATTATTTGATTGATTGATCACCAATTGAATACTATCTATAAATCTAGAATTGAACTCGAAAGTGGAAATTCTAGATTGCATATAGAATTGAGTAGAGCAACTTCTTGAACTTGGGCATCGGGGAATAGATTTGCGGTTAGGATAGACATGTGCTAATTGCCTTGCTTGGTTATTATACGGGAATTATGAATGCATTCCTGTTGATTCTAACTCTATAGACATATAGGTATTATGTTAGCTTGAATAAGTGAGTAAGAACGTGACAGATTCTTATGAGCGATATTAACCTCATTAATCAATAAACCAGATAAATTAATTAATCAATTAAATTGAAGAATACAGTAGGATTGTCAGATAGCACATAACCCTAGATTGCTTTCATCACATTGATAACATAAAAATATATTTTTTCTTTGTTCAGAGTTCACTATTTATTTTTGTTTATTTTAATTAGCTTAGAATCACCACTTTTGAATTTAATACTTGTTTAGATAATTAGGATAGTCTAATTTACTTAAAGTTGATAATAAGTCTTCGTGGGTTCGACATCCGACTTCTAGTCACTTTATTATTTGATGATCGCGTATACTTGTGTGTGCGTTTGGCTGCAACAAATTTTTGGCGCAATTGCCGGGGACCTAAAATTAACTATAAATTTTCTAGATTAGAATATTACCTTTTATCTATTCAAGTTATTTTTTTCTTTTTTTGGTTTAGTGTAGTATTTTGTTACTTATCTTAACATGGCATCTTTGAATGAAAAGTGGTGGAATGATAAGTTTTCTTATTTTTGTGATCTTTATCCATATTGTAAAGGACCTCATTTATGGCGACAATGTGCAAATATTTCCAGGAGCGAGTTGTATGCACTATCTCAATCATGTATAATTTGTGGTGGTTATTAGAATAATTTTTCTCAGTGTTGTTATCCTACCCTAGTCCCTTATTATGATGATTCTATTAATGTTTGTGAGTTTGATAGGAGTAACAAAATGAAAGATGTTGAACATGATGCTCGTATTATTGATATGTACTTGCAACTATTAGAGGAATGTAGGGATCTCCAAGTAAAACTTGCAGATGGAATGGGATACTTAATAGAAGGAAGAGCGGAACTGGGACAAGAGATCGAATAATTTGGCACTGCTATTCACGATTTGGAAGCTCAATTGAGTGCAAAGGTTGATGTGTCTAATGCCCAATAAAATAGTTATGAGTTGTGTGAAGCTGAAAAGGTATACACCAAATTGAGAAGCTAAAAGTGGAGAGTCAATCATTCGACCATATTTTTGTTGATGATGCCAATGTCGAGAAGAGTACACTAGAGTCATGTGAGAAAATATATAATATTACACTTGAAGACTCTAGTGTATCTACATATGAGGATGTAAATAGTGATACAATTCTAGAGTTGGAGCGTATTGGTCCTAATTCTATATATTTTTCAACATTGTGTTTGGATGATGACATGAAAATCGAATCATCTGAGTTTTTGGAGAAGTCAACGGATGAGGGACAATGTGCTTTTATTTTGGAATTTGCAGTGCCAGAAAGACAAAGTTACATACCTCATATGAAGGCCAAGAAGTGCAGGATACTACATTAGTTACTTGGCCTAATTAGATTTGTCCAACCACCCCGAGAGTATAACCGAAAGTTTGAAGCCAAATTAGGGGTCAAATACATAAGTTCGAGATGAAGGAAAAAAGTGATTCTGTCACGACCTAAAATCGCAATCATAGGGTCGTGATGGCGCCTAACATCCACTTGCTAGGAAGCCAACATTAGCTAAGTAGTTATTCAATTTAACAATTTTAAAAGCAAATTATTAAGAAATAAGACTGAAATGCTTTGAAATACATAAAACAATCTATACACACGTTGTCTAGTCTAATCCTAGAACCGGTGTCGCAAGTGTATGAGCTGCTAAAATACTACAAACATGGTCTGAAATAAAATACAACTGTCTGAAATAAAATAAATAGTAAAACAGATAGGAAGGGGACTTCAGGGTCTGCGAACGTTGTGCAACTCTACCTCAAGTCTCTTGGAAATTATGGGTCCGAGCAATCTCTGCTACACAACGCTGGGACCAACACCAAGATCTACAAAAGAAGTGCATAAGTGTATTGTGAGTACAACTGACCCCATGTACTCTGAATGTGCCGAGTCTAATCTTGACAAAGTAAAGACGGAGCTATGACAAGACACCCACTATAAATCTATATATGAATATAAGTAGAAAAGTAATAACGCAATAAAGGAACATATAATTAACATGAAAATCCGAGATAAGAATAAAAACAGAGGGCCTCAGAATATCAACACCACTCCGTTTCACAACACAATATGACAACGGAAACCAATAGCCAAGAATAACTGTAATACATCTTCTTTGTTGGGGCATGCAACCCGAAACACATATATAATACTAATACCATTTCGATCCTATTTCAATATAAGTATTGTTGTGGCGTGCAACCCAATCCCATGTCAACATAAATACCGTTGCAACGTACAACCTGATTTGCGTATATATAATAATACTATTATGGCGTGCAACCTGATCCATACATGTACAATGATACTACAATCAACTACGACGTATATCCCATTATAACATAAAAAGGAAATTAAATGTATAAATTCTCTAAGGCAATCCAAAGTAACGAAGTAAAGTGAAGTA
The DNA here is from genome assembly GCA_000715115.1 of Nicotiana otophora. NCBI lineage: Eukaryota > Viridiplantae > Streptophyta > Magnoliopsida > Solanales > Solanaceae > Nicotiana > Nicotiana otophora. The sequence goes on from AWOL01S0001516.1 coordinate 28,336, forward strand.
GACACAAGTAAGGCGATCAAACAAGTAACGACATAAGACAAGTAAAGAATTTACCTAATAACATGTAAAAGCATAACGCAAGTAAAGGCGGACAATAAATAAAGTCATGGATACATGGAACATGTAGCAAAGAGAGGCATGTGACAAGTTAAGACATGTATTGAACAAGTAAAGACATGTATAAAGTAAAGTATTAAACAAGTAATAACTTGGAATAAATGAAGGCGTGATGTAATTGAAAAGATGCAATTAAATAGTCCACCCCACATGCTTAAATCCATGACAATACATATACATTCATCACCTTGCATATACGTCGTCTCCACACATAAATCACGTATTAAATAGATTAAACAAGTCCTAATTCTCTCAAGTCAAAGTTAACCATGATACTTACCTCTTTTCGGAACACAATCAACCACGGCTTTTCTTTTATAACAAGCCTCCAAGCCAATCGAATCTAGCCAAATTCTGTTCAAACAATTCAAAACAAGCTTTAGAAACTGACCACAATGAAAAAGGTTCAATTTTGATCATAATTGAAAAAGTCAACAAAAAGTCAACCTGGGCCCACATGGTCAAAATCCGCGATTCGAACTAAGTCTCGATTACTCATTCACCCCCAAGCCTGGATACGTGGTTTGTTTCAAAAACCGACCTCAATTCGAGGTCTAAATCTCAATTTTATAAAATTCCTAAATTCTACCCAAAACCCCCAATCTACTTTAAAATTAATAGATCTGATGATAAAATTCATGAAAAAGTAATTGAAAATAAGTTAAAGTTGCTTACCAATAAATTTGGGAAGAAATTCCTCTTCAAAAATCACCTCTTTGGAGTTTAGGGTTAAAAAATAGTGTAAAATGAGCTAAGTCCGGATTTTTTCTACTTTTACCCAGCTGAAGATATCGCAATTGCAAACTATTGTACGTAATTGCGACCATCGCAAAAGCAAAAAACTGTTTGCAAAAGCGAAAAGCCTCTGTGCCCAGAGAAGTCGCAAATGCGACCAGATATTCGCATTTGCAGAGACCCTCCTGAGCGCAAATGCGAACAAAGCTTCGCATTTGCAGAGCTGTGCAATTTCCTCAAGTGTCGCCAATGCGACATATAACTCGCAATTGCGAGGGTGCCCAGCCCAGCCCCACATCGCAAATGTGAACATCTCTTTGCAAAAGCGAAGTTCCAGCCCCCATTCCCCTTTCGCATTTGCGAGTCTGGCATCACACATGTGAAGTCGCAAATGCAAAACTTGCAACAATTATGCTTCAGCAATTCCAAGATCAACCAAATCACATTTGAAACTCACCCGAGGCCCTCGGGATCCATACGAATATTCACAAAAGTGTATTAACATCATACAACCTTGATCACTATCTCATAAAATAAAGCTATAAGAGGTCTCGAAACACAGAAAAATAAGCTAGTACTCAAAATGACCTATCAGGTCGTCATAAATTCACGTCGTGCCGCAATGTTGAATTTGGCACTTGTTGGGAGGAAACCCATATTACTACTTTCTTTTATTATTTTTTATTTTTTTATTATATTATATTTCTAGTATTTATTTGTCACGATCCAAAACCCAACCTGTCGTGATGGCGCCTATCATGGTACTAGGCAAGCCGACTACTCAGACATTTCCAACACATTCATCTTTGAAATAGACTAAAACAGTTTAAATAAATAAAAATTTCATAAAACAGAATAGGATATCATAACTCAATACATAAGTTTTTCCAAAATCGGAGTATCACTGAGTACATGAGCATCTACATAATGACATAGTCTGGTACACAGTCTGGAAAGTAGAACTGAATAAATAAACTGGAAGATAGGGAAGGAGAGTCAAGGCATGTGGACGCCAAAGCAACTACCTCGATGATCTCCGAATGTCTGAACTCTGTAAATCAGCAACGATCGTGACCGGACACACCTGGATCTGCACACGAGGTGCAGGATGTAGCGTGAGTACAACCAATTCAATAAGTAATAAATCTAACCTTTGGGCTGAAAGAAGTGACGAGTTCAAGTATTATAGTCCACATACAACATTAACAGTATGGAAAGTTACAAAAAAATATGACAGTGATATCTTAGAAATTCATAATCTACAAGTAATAGTACAAGAATTTAGACATGCTTGTAGGTTTTGCAATAAAATTCAACACAGAACAGGGCAGATCCAGCCCGAATGCAAATAAAACCAGGGCAGCTCCAGCCCAAATGCAAATAAATTGCTAGCAACTGTGCCCATTGTAGATGTGCAGACTCCGGAGGGGCCGATCCAACCCAAGCTCTATAATAAGACAAATCCTGGCATGAATCAAATAAGCCTACTACGGCGTGCAACCCGATCCCATGAATACCACTCACAATAGACCCTCAGCGTCACTCAGTCATTAATCACTCCAGTCTCTCGAGCTCACAAGAATCATGATAATCAGTCCAAACAATGATGATATGATGTATCAATAAAGGACAACAAAACCCGAGATATAATATGCAAATAATAACCGCGACTCAGTATAAAATGGCAAGTTAAGCAAATAATTCAACATGTAACACGACCTCTGTGGGTCCCAACAGTACCAACACGTAGCCTAAGCAGGATTTCTAACATGACTGACAGCTCAACTGCTCTAACACATGGTGAAAATATGGGTAACAACAAGATTATTCAACTATATAGTTTCATGGAATCGACCAAGTCACAACTCTTACGGTACACGCCCACACGCTCACCACCTAGCATGTGTGTCACCTCAACACTAATCACCTAACACGTAATTCGGGGTTTTGTATTCTCATAACCAAGTTTAGAAGTATTACTTACCTCAAACTGTGTAAAACTCTACTCCAACAAGCCCTTGCCTCGCGAAACGGCCTCCGAATGCCTCGAATCTAGCCACAAACAATTCGATACGATCAACTCAAGCTATAGGAATCAATTCCATATAAAAATGCCAAGTTCTTAATCAAAAGTCAAAAAGTCAACTCAAAAGTCGTCCCCTTGACCCACATTTCAGAATCCAATAAAAGTCATAAAATTCGGAAGCCCATTCAAACACAAGTCTAACCATACCAAATTTACCAAAATCCAACACCAAATCGTCAATCAAATCCCCAAATTAAACTCTCCAAATTCCTAGCCTCAACCCCAATAATTACACCTCAAAAACACACAAACTAGATGGGAAATTTAATGGGACATTAAGATTATTGAATAAAAATGACCACAAGTGACTTACCTCAAGAATCCCTTCGAAACCCCTCTCAAAAATCGCCTAATCCCGAGCGTGAAATGTCCAAAATAATAAAAATCATGAAACTCTTGAATTTAATACTCTGCCCAGTGCTTTCACACCTGCGACTCATTTAGTCATGTCTGCGGTCTCGATGGTGTGAGAAATCTCCCGCTTCTGCAATTTGCCAAGACACCACTGCCTCCGCTTCTACGATCACACACGCGCAGGTGCGAGTCCACACCTGCGGAACTCCCTCGCATCTGCGCTCCACACTTCTCTAATCAAGTTCCGCTTATGTGCTCCAATCGCCGCATCTGCGGTCACGCAGATGCGAAAATTCCCTTGCACCTGCAACCTCTACACACTCCTCTCCAGGTTGTATTTGCGCTACATCAGCCGCACCTGCGGCCAATCCCCTCACAGGTGAGATCACACTAGAAGACTCCCAACTTCAGCAATGCTCTAAGTCCCATTTTCGCTCCGATAACCATCCGAACTCCACCCGAGGCCCCCGAGACCTCAACAAAATATACCAACAAGTCCTAAAACACGATAGAAACTTAGTCGAGTCCTCAAATCCCATCAAACAATATCAAAAATATGAATTGCACCCGAATTCAAGACTAATGAAAACTAAAGAATTCCAACTTCTACAATCGATGTGGAAACCTATCAAATCAAGTCCGATTGACCTCAAATTTTGCACACAATTTATAAATGAAACCACGAACCTACTGCAACTCCCGAAACCAAAATCTGAGCCCGGTAACTACAAAGTCAACTCTAAGTCAAACTTCTAAATTTCCAACTTTCGCCATTTCGAGTCTAATTCAACTACGGACCTCCAAATCACTATTCGGACACACTCTTAAGTCAAAAATCATCCAACAGAGCTAACAGAACCATCAAAACTCCATTCCGGAGTCGTTTAAACATAAGTCAACGTCCGGTTAACCTTTTCAACTTAAGCTTCCAACCTTGAGACTAAATATCTCAACTCATTCCGAAACATTCCCGGAACCGAACCAACTACCCTGGCAAGTCACATAGCAACTATTAAGCATAAAGTGAGCAGTAAATGGGGGAACGAGGCTACAACTCTCAAAATGACCGGCCGGGTCGTTACATTATTTTTGTTTTGTAGGATTATGAGCATAGGAAGAAAGGCCATGAGATGTGCAAAAACGAGCTAGATAGTTAGAACTAAGTGTGGGGTGCCTGCACAAAAGATCATACTTAGGAGAAGTTTGACTACCCTGTGAGCTACTATTGCCTCGTCTTTTGGCCTTCCAGGGAGTTTCTTGTCCGCCCTCGTTATTTTTGTTTTATTGTTTCATTGGGGACACTACACTCTTTTAAGTGTGGGGTGGGAGAATTCTTTCAATAATTAGCAGTAGTATGTTAGTAAAAATGTTAACTTCTTATTTAGATTTTAACTTATTATTTTTGTGTTTGTAGTAGTTAATATTTTAGTAGTAGTTTTAGTGGCTTATTTTTAAAAAAATCAAAAATATGAAAAGTAAAAAAGAAAATAGAAAACATTGAAAATGTTGGACTTTTCCCGACGATTAATCTCCTAGACAGTTTTCTTGGGAGATTAAAATCTAAACAAAAACACAAAAAATTGAAAAATAGAAAAATACAAAAATATATTTTTTAGTTTTCTTTAGGTAGTAATAATCACCCATGGTTTTTTTTTGTACCTCGGTTATTACATGTTATACCTTCTATTGATAAGTTTACTCTTACATGCTCTATTTGAAGTTGTTATTACATGTTATACCTTTTATTGTTAAGTTTACTCTTACGTGCTCTATTTGAAGTTGTTAGTATATATTCTATCTTTCATTGTCAAATTTACTCTTATATCACTCAATGAATTCATATCTTATCCGTTATATGCCTTAATTGTTAATTAATTCTTGGTATTTGTACCTTTATTTATGAAATGTCATTACTTGTTATTTGATTTTTATGAGTATCATGTAACTATTTTATCCACTTGTGATCTTCTTTGTTTAGCTTCTTTATTTTGTTTAACTTTGTTATGCGTCGTAGTTGGTTGTAGTTTGTTTGTTTAATTTACATTATTTTGGGATCGGGTTGCACGCCACAACAGTATTGAAATGATGTGGAAAGATATGATATGGATCGATAAGGACTGGTGATATAATATAGGTGGGATCGGGTTGCACACCGCAACAGATTGATATGTTGTAATTTTTAGTGACAGTAAAGTTATCATGGGTTGTGGTTCTCATGGTACATTCTATGTTGGAACGGTTTGCCGATTGAACAATTATTGTTTTTCCTTAAATCATTCACTTGTAATTTGATCGTATTTGGTTGACTATTGTTATTCTAGTTTTGGAACGATAGTGACTTCTTGTGTGAGTCATGCATTCTACGTGATTTGTTGTGTTACTTTAATGTGCCAATCTGTGCCTATGTTGTTACTTGGTGAATTGATTATCAAGATCAATTTATTGCGGAGAGTCATCATCTCATGTTCTGTGGAGTTATTGGTAACATAACGGTTTGAAATAAAGAAATTGTCAATATGTTTTACTTATTGTGACTCTTAAGATAAAACTCATCATTTTACTCGGTACTTTACTATATTTATATTGTTGTCATGCCTACTTTAAATGTTTCTCAAATTTAAAATCATTACCCATTTGATGTTTTACTTTACTTAAAATTGTTACTACACTTTACTTTAATAAATTCTATATTTAATTCATTAATTTATCTGATATTTACTTTGTTTCAAAACATTATTTTCCTTTACCTTATTGATTACTAACTAAACTCATCTGATACTCCATTTTATATGAACTATATTTTATGTTACTTTATTTGACTTCGAGAATAAACTCATTATCTCGTTTGATGCTTTACCTTATTCAAGAGTTGTTAATATGCCCTATTGTATTTAAATAAATTTCTCGAATATTTTATGTGGCCTTTTAAATGGATACAATGTACATGGTAGCACGTGGACTTTTTCGTACGAAGGTGATTAATAATGTGGGCACGAGATGCCATGCGTGTTAGATTTGAAATTGTGATTTATGATTTGTGGTTACGAGGAGTGGTGCTTCGGGGAAATTCTTATTGTAATTCATGCATTGGGAATGATTTGATTACTTGGATTTTCATCTTTTTACTTAAGATGAGTTCATTCATATTTTAGCGATGTTCTAATTGTGTTGCAGCTCTATTACCCATTTACTTCTTGTTGCAAATTGTAGTTCTATTATCCCTTTGTTGGTCTCACATTAATAATTCTTGTGTTGTTAATCTTACATTGACATTCTTTTCATTTCTATCTTTATGTTAATACCATGCACAAGTTTTATCTCTAGTGAGTGTCTCGACTTACCTCGTCACTACTCAATTGAGGTTAGTCTTGATACTTACTGGATACAAGGTGTACTCATGCTATACTTCTGCATATTTTTATGCAGATCCAGGTACTTCTATTCGAGTTGGTTTTGAGACTTATGTCTGCGCGGCTAGAGACTTCAAGGTATACCTGCTGAACGCTCACAGGCCCCAGAGTCATCTTCTATTGTCTTTAATTTCCACTATTTACTATTAATCCGGGACAATGATGTTCTTGATATTCCTAGTTACTCTTAGAAGGGCTAATGACTTGTACTATCGGTTTTGGGATTGTATAACTGATGTTGGTCCAGCTATGTGGTTTCAGTTATTAATTAATGTTTTGCAGTTAAGTTGGTTAAATTCTATTAATTCTCTTCATGTGCTAGGCTTACCTAGCCTTAGAGACTAGGTACCATCACGACTTTTAATGTGGGATTTTGGATCGTGACACTACCCCGAATGAGCATCTTCAGACCCATGATTGACTGGAGCACCATGAGAAGTCTGAAGTGCTGAGTGAACTATCCTACTGGATTAGCCTCTATAAAAAAGACTCTTTCCTCCAAATGAGGCACCACTGAATCCTTCTCAATGTTGATGCCTCTTATCCTTTAGCTCCTCTCTCCGCTGACTACGAATGCGCTCAATCCTCTGTGCTATCTCTGCTGCCTGGTAGAAAGTAGCCATGGTCTCGTTCTCCCTAGACATACTGAGCTTAATTCCAAAATTAATCCCCTCAATGAATCTCCTCACCTTCTTAGTCTCGGTTGGAGTCAAGAAAGCTGTATAACAAGACAACTCCACAAACTTCATCTCATGCTAAGTGACTGACGTGCCATCCTGCTGCAAGTGCTCAAACTAACTATGCAACTCATCTCTCCTGGCGAGTGGAATGAACTTCTCTAGGAAGAGAGTAGAAAATTGATTCCATCTGAGAGGGAATGACCATGTTGACCTTCTTTGCTTATAAGTGGGCGACCACTTCTTGGCTGCCCCTCTCAACTGGAAGGTAGTAAAATCAACTCCATTGGACTCCACAAGACCTAAGTTGCACAAAATCTCATGACACGTATCCAAGAAGTCCTGGGCATCAAATGCGTGATCACTATCAAACTGTGGAGGATCCAACAGACATAGTGGGCCTAACCTCAACCTAATTGCAGTAATAGGCTGGACTGCCCCAACTAGCAGAATAACAAGAACTCCCATAGTCTGAAACATAGTAGTGGCCTGCTCCGGAGTATGAGTATTTCGGGTCTGTGCTCCCCCTCCAGCATGGGAAGTAGTTGGGACAATAGGAATTATGCTATCCTATGCCAAACATTTGAGATGACCAACAATCTGGACCATAGTATCTTGAAGCACTGGAGTAGTAATTTTTGACGACCAATTTTGGTCCTCCTTTTTTTCTAATTAACTTATTACGCTTCTTGATCAACAATGATGTCACGACCCCAAATTCTTACCTTAGTATGTTGTGATAGCACCTAGTCTCTAAGACTAGGTAAGCCTAATACATGCTGAGTTACTAATAGATTTAAAATTTTTTACCATTAAACATGATCTAGTAATTGCCATACGTAGCCAACAACCATCAATAAATATACAATATCCAAAAAACGGTAGTACAAAGTCATAAGCTCTTCTAAGAGTAACTAAGAATATCTGATAGATCACTGTTTGAAATGGAAATAAACAGTAAGAAAGTAAAACTCTAGAAGGTGACTCCAAGGCCTGAACCCAATGGCAGGTATATCTTGAAGTCTCCGCCGCAGCTCACAATCAGCTAACTAATGACCGACATGCTCCGAGGTACCCGGATCTGCACAAAAATATGTGCAGAAGCGTAGCATGAGTACACCACAACGGTATCCAGTAAGTATCAATACTAACCTTGGTGGAGTAGTGACGAGATTTAAGTCAAGAAACCTACTATACATAATAACCTAGGCAATTGTTGATATAAAGCTAACAGAGGAACAAATATCAATGCACATCTAAACATAGAAAAAACAACAATATAACATTAGCAATGGAAAATAGAAACGACAAGTAGCCATAAGAAGTAAACAGGTGATAAATCAGCAAGTAATCAGAACATAGTTAAAGTACCAGCGAAACTAATTAAGGAAACAAATGACAACCAAATAATCAACCGTTCTATCACAAGGTTTACATAAGAATCATCCCAAGGAACCCCACCTCATAATCACAAATCACGAGTCCCGAATCACGAAATCATAATCACATGGCACCTTGTGCCCATATTATCAATCACAAATGCACAGACAACTCACATGTTGCACGGACAACTTACCAATACCGTTAATACCGTAGATTTGCATGGACAACTCACGTGCCAATAGAAACAATATCTCATAACCGCACGGACAACTCATGTACCACCAGTCCAACCTACACACAGAAAATAGGTATGCAATAATACATGTAGAGGATCAATAAACATTATAATTCATACTCCTGGACTAATATAGGTGACATGTTACGGTGTATGCTTGTGCAAGTGTACTATCATAACTTAAGTCAACAGGTAAGATTAGAGATACCAAGTAGCACATTGGAAACAACACATCAAGACCCGTAATATGCATGACACACACAAGAAAGTCACACCACCACACAAATATCATCAATAACAATGCCCCCAAGTCATCACAAATCATCCCTGACATTGCCCGTCTTGTATCGTCGTATGCGCAATAACAAAGTAAATGTCTGCCTTGTATCGCCACACGCACATCAACAATATCCCACCTTGTCTCGCCACATGAGCAAAACCAACAAATATAGCCCGCCTTGTCTCGTCGCATGTGAAAATATCAATAATAACAATAGCACGGACTACTCACGTGCAAAATATCCCGACAATCCTCTCAATAAATTCCACATGTACCAAAACACAACAACACCACATAACAACAACTCGCACCACACGTGCTCATGTGCCACAACCTTTTTCATAACAACAATACCAATACCACAATAATACATAGCCCGTGTCTCAACAACAACAATGTATAAGACCAACAATAATGACACAAAAGTGTAGTAAGTAGATCAACACAAGAGTTACAACAACGCAATGAAACGAAAGAATAGGCTCAACAATGAAAGAATTAAAATGTAATGATGACTTAAAATACGAATGTATCAACAATAAAAGGGGTAACATGTAATGAAACTTCAAATAAGAATAGCTCAACAATAAAAGAGGTAGCAACTTCAAATAAAGCATATAAGGGTAAGCTTGACAATAAAAGATAGAACATGTAATGACGACTTCAATGCATGTAAGAGTAAACTTAACAAATGGAGAATATATCATGATATGGAAACTTCAAGTAAATGCATGAAAGAAGCATAAGAGTCTAAATCAATCAATTTCGACATATAAGACCGTGTACACACTCGTCACCTCGTGTACACGTCTTCCACGTAATCCAATCAGTGCAATTAAACCAATCCCTACGGGGTAGTTTCCCCCACACAAAGTTAAACAATATACTTACTTCAACTAGGCCAAATCAACACTCAAAAATAGCTTTTCCTTTACAATTCACCTCTGTTCGGCTCAAATCTAACCAAAATTGACTTAATAACATCAAATAATGCAAGAGAAACCAATTCCAATAAGTAAAGCTCTAATCTTTATACAATCCCCCAAAAGTTAACAAAAGTAAATCCCAGGCCCGCCCGGTCACGGGTCCAAGGGTTGATCTTGACTACCTATAATCTCATGAGTCCATTTATGTATTTTGTTTTCAAATTCGAGTCCAATTCGACTCTCAAATCCCATTTGTTTATTTTTCAAAACATAGACAAAATTTCCCAAATTTCTCTTTGATTCTCATAATTTTGATGTTAAATCTCATATATAATCATGTAATATAGTTGAAAATTGATCAAAATCACTTACCCAATGATTGTGTGTGAATAAACCCTCACCAAATCGCCTCCTACTGAGTCTGAGGTTCAAAGATATGAAAATGAGACTAAAAACCAGTCTTCCAGCCCTTTTGTTCAGGTGCAGATGTCGCAATTGTGACACTGGGTTTGCAATTATGAACCCTCGAAAATGCGGACATCCATCACAAATGCGGCTCTTGATGAACCCAGGGAATGCTGAAAAAGCAATCCTGACTTCACATTTGCGAAGTCAGACCCTTCGGAAAAGCGACCGTTTTGATCGCAAATGCGATCCACCTTAGCTTAGGCCCCTATAGCAAAAGCGAACAATGTGTTCGCAAATGCGAACCTGACAGACCCCAGCGAACTTCGCAAATGCGACTCCCACCTCGCAAATTCGAAGGTCACAAATGCGAGCAAAATCTCGCATTTGCGAGATCTGAAGCACCTGTTCAATAATCAGCAAAACTGAAACTCTTCTAATCACTCCGAACACGTCCGAAACTCACCCGAGCCCTCGGGGCTCTGTACCAAACATCCACACAAGTCTAAAAATATCATACAAACTCATCCGCACGATTAAAATATTAAAGTAACATCAGAAACCACAAATCGTACATCAAAACGCATGAAATTAATATTGAAACTCAAGAACTTCTAAAAACACAACCACGCGTCCGATTTCCTATCGAAGCAACTCGGAATGACGGCAAACTTTGCAAACAAGTTCCAATTAACAAAACGGACCTATTTCAAGTCCCAAAACTAAAATCCGAACCTGATAGCCATAATTTAAAATCATAGTCAAACCTAAGAAATTTTTAAACCTTCAAATTGCCAACTATTAGCAAGACATGCCAAATTAACCTAGGGACATCCAAATTTAATTATGGAGATACGTCCAAGTCCAAAATCACAATACGAACCTATAGGAGCCATCGAAATACGATTCCAAAGTCATTTTCATAAAAGTCAATTATCAATCAACATTTTCAATTTAAGCTTCTAAAATGAGAATCGTTAATCCAAATCAATATCAAAACATCCGAAACTCGAATCTGACCATACACACAAGTCATAATATAAGATATGAAGCCACTCAAGATCTCAGATCACTGAACGGAATGCTAAAGCTCAAAACGACCGGTCGGGTTGTTACAAATGACATAACAAAGAATTTTTAAAATTATCTTTTTTCTAAAAAATAAAAAATAAATATGATAAGTAATAATAGCAGTAATACTAGTTGTTAATATCAGTCATATGCCTATAATTATATAGTAGTAATTTAATCTTAAGTAATTATGGTTATATCACCTCTATTATTTTAGTTAGTTAACCAATCGTCCTTTTCTAATTTTAATATATATAACTATAAGGTATTTTTTCTATTTTAATACTATTAATTATCCTATCAATATACATACGCACAATAATTTATTAATTATACTTTATTGTATTTTATTAGAATTTTAAGTTTAATTAATTTAATTATGATAAAAGGGGTTAAGATTAAATAGGTTATACTTGAAATTGATGAGTTTAAATTAAAATGGCTATGAAATTAATTTCATATTTTCAGCCTTCTCTTTCAAAAACAAACAAAAAATGGCCCAAAAATGTCTTGGAGCGTCCAAGCCTTTACAAATGCAGCCACCCTCCTTACTTGGCAATACATGCCTTATCTCCTCGCCATTCACACTTCTCCACGTCAGTGTCTCAAAGCCCCTCATAAAAAAACAAACTACACATGGACCGTTGATCACATTTATCAATGGTCCAGATTAATCGTGCCTTTCCCTTTTTAATTTAATTCCGTCCATTTTAATCTCAACCGTTGGAGCAAAATAATCCAATGGCTCTTGTTTTATCTCCCATTATCAGTTTTCTTTTATTTTTAGTGCGAAAATCCGGAGTTGTCGATCCAGTTGATCCAACGGCGCACATTCTTTCCCTCACATGAAACACACATAGACCCCCAAATCCTAATCACTTCTTTCATACCAGCCGCCTTCATTTCCTCATTCCTTCATTTCTCTCTCGTCCTCTCTTCTATGACATTTCCCTGAACCTAGCACAAATTGGTGCAAAATCACTGAGAGATTTTTATAAGACTACCATCATCAATATTAGCCGAGAATCTAGCCGAAAACATTCCCATTCTCATCATCCCCTTTAAAATCTCAAACTCCAAAACCCTATATTCAAACATGAAAGTCACACCAACCTCATCATCACGCCTTCTTTCATTTAAAGCTGCCATTAAAGCTTTGCATGCACACCAGATTCAAAAGAATCTTGACCTCATCGTGTGTAATGACCTGTCCAGTCATTTTGAGTATTGTAGCCTCGTTTCCTAATTTATCTTTTCATTTATGTTCATTTATAGTTATGTAACTTTTCGGGGTGGTTGGTTTAGTTCAGGGATATTTCAGAGTAAATTGGGACACTTAGTCCCAAGGTTGAAAGTTTCAATTAAAAGAGTTGACAAGAGTTTGACTTTTAAATAGACGACTTCAGAATGGTTGCCATTTTGGCTTGAATTGGAAAAAGTAGGAAAGTTAAAAGTTTGGAAGGTTGAGAGGTTTGACCAAGAGTTGACTTTGATGATACCAGGCTCAGATGGTTCCGGGAGTTGGAATAGGTCCGTTGTTTCATTTATGACTTGTGTGCAAAATTTGGGGTCAATCTGAGTTGATTTGATATGATTTGGAAATGATTTTAAAAGTTGGAAGTTCATTAGTTTCATTAGGCTTGAATTGGGGTGCGATTCATGATTTTGATAAGGTTTGATGTGATTTGAGGCTTCGAATCAATTCTTATCATATTTTAGGATGTGTTGGTATGTTTGGATAGGGTTCTGGGGGCCTCGAGAGAGATTCAGATTGATTTCGAAATTGTTTTCGACTTAGGATCTTGGTTGAGTTTTCTGATGGCTGATGTGATCAAACTTGTGAGATTAGGGCCGCAGGTGCGAAGTCGTAGAAGCAACAGACACGTCGTAGGTGTAGAGTTGGCTGGGCTTGGAAGAGGCCGCAGATGCGAGGTTCTTTCCGCATCTGCGAGGCTGCAGGTGCGAAGAAGCTACCGCAGAAGCAAATTTTGGGCAGGAGAGCTGGAGTCGCAGAAGCAGATTATCTCCGCAGGTGCAGATGCGTAGGAGTGAAGACTGGCCCACAGAAGTGGTCCCGTAGGTGAGATAAGGTGGATCACACTTATGTGATTACTGTAGGTGCGGAAATTTGACCGCATATGCGGTTTTTCAAAAGTGTAAGTTGGATCGCAGATGTGATTTCATTGGGAGAAACTATATTTCGAAGGGTTTCGAGTTTTTCTCTCATTTTGGACTTGTGGAGATCGACTGCGATTTTTGAGAGGGATTTCACTATAATTCAAGAGGTAAGTGACTTTTGATCATGACAGCGTAGTTACAGGCATATCATCACAATCCGCCCCGGCGTGGTCACATGCATATCATCACAATCTGCCCAGCGTGGTCACAAGCATATCATCACAATCCGCTCGGCGTGGTCACATGCATAACAACAGAATCCGTCCGGCGTGGTCACATGCATAACAACACAATCCGCCCGGCGTGGTCACGGGCATAACAACACAATTCGCCCAGCGTGGTCACCGGCATAACAACCCAATCCGCCCAGCGTGGTCACATGCATAACAACAGAATTCGCCCGGTATGGTCACATGCATAACAACACAATCTGCCCGGCGGGGTCATAGGTATCCAGTCCAATCATATCACATAAGATCAAATAAACAAGAATACATGTATGTGATGAATGAATAACAAATCTCATGCTCCTGGACTGGTATAAATGACATGCTAAAGTGTGGGCATGTGCAAAGTGTGCTATCATAGCTCAAATCGGCAATTTCATCATAGAATAGCATTTATCAAGTTTATTCAGGGATTAAACCTCTATGTAGCCTCAAACATGGCTCAAATAGTTCGCACAATGTTAAAAATATGAGAAACATCATAGCTTAAAGTTTAACAGTCAATTCTAGGCTTATCATAGCCTAAGCACAACGCAAGCATGGATAAATACCCCCGGTGTTAGCACATGGCTCAAACCCCATACATGTGTGCACCCATAGCACGTAGCTATCACAAATAATTTAGGTAACTAGTTCCTAACCCAAGTTTAGATAAGATACTTACCTCAAACAAGGCACAATAATACCGAGCAAGCCAAACAATATTCTAGAAATGCCACCCCGTGCGTATCAACCTCCGAGTGGCTCGAAACTAACCAAAAGCAACTCAAAACATCATATAATACCTAAGGCAACAATCCCAAATGATAAGGGCCGAATTTTAGCTCGTTTACTCAAAGTTAACCAAAAAAGTCAGACCCGAGCCCGCACCTCGGAACTCGATAAAACTCATAAAATCTGACAACCCATTCAATTACGGCCCAACCATATTAATTTCACTCAAATCCGACTAGAAACATCAAAATGCAATTTTGGGCATACGCCCAAGTCCAAAATTACCATACAGACCTAACAGAATCATCAAAACTCCGATCCGGGGTCAAATACACAAAAGTCAAACTTGGTCAATGTCACGCCTAGACCACGGGGAGCGTGACTAGTGCTCAACCAGGATAACCTTGACAAGCAAGCCTGCTAGATTTCCTTCTACCCAAAGTTACCTATGAATAACGAGAAGATATATTTTCATTAATTAAATAATAAGGAGATCATGTATACAACACCAATTCATTTCTATTAGCTACTTCATTTGTAAGTCCCCAAAATATTACATTACACATCCATAGTTTAGAAGTGGAGCATGTGATACAATTACAACATCTGCAGTTTGACCTTTCCAATACCAACGTACAACCCACACCATGTCTATGGAGCCTCTAACGGGTACAAAAGAGTACTAGGATAGTGCCGGCAACAAGGCCCCAACTATACCTCAATACATAATACATGAGAAACAAAAGATACATGACCCCGATATGAAGTGGGGCTCAACAAGTCAGCTGGGAAGAGGTTGTACTACTATCACTGATCGATGTCGTCTGCTATGGAACTACCTGTATCCATTAAAAGATGCATCGCCCCCGACAAAAGGAACGTAAGTACATGTGGAATAGTATACTCGTATGTAAGGCAGACAGAACAATATATGGAAATACGGTAATTTAAATACAAGACAAACAAATTACGTCAAGAAACTACGAAACGACCCATAGCATCACATATCAAGTCTTATTACACTTGCATCATTCTGAACTTCTTTTAGGATAAAGCGTTCCCTATGAACTATGCGTGGGATACAAAATATAATGTAAAAGTACCAACTTGTACAAACAAGGGCAACGGAAGTGGCACCTATTATTCGTGATTCCTATGCGTCTCACTAGACCGTCCATAGTCCTCTCTTACTATGCACTTATGCATTTCATAGACCGTCTATAGTGTTTACATATTATATAATATACATATACATTTCATAGACCGTCCATAGGGTTCACATATTATATTATACACCTATGTATTTCATAGACCGTCCATAGGGATTAATTCATATTATACACCTATGCGTTTCATAGACTGTCCATAGGGATTCATTCATATTATACACCTATGCGTTTCATAGACCGTCCATAGGATTCACATATTATACCATCATGCACACGACCATATTTACACTCAAGCGACATGATTAACATTACCATTAAGGTCGTAAGTTCCCAGATCATTGGAATACTTCATGTTCATGCTCATCACGGAGAAACACAACTTATTACATTAACACATGCATGGCAAATCACTAAGTAGATTTAAATGGTGCATGGACCAAATTTCTTTTCTTAAGGTTCATCATCATTTAGCATAGCACGTCTCTTTTCCACCTCATTATATACCTCCTTGTCCCCTTAAGGTCACTAGCTAAGTTTATGATTCTCGGTGACTTAACATCGAAGTCATTTACATTCATTATTTTAAAAACATACAAACTATAGTTGAAACCATTGGAACATACAATGCCTCATGATTCTCATTTTGGCACGCGGCCACAGTTCATATTCGTACTATCACTTACTTACACTTGCCATGGGTGATCATAGGACATTAATGACATTATTATATAAAGGAGTCAAAACTCATCTCATAATCTTTCAAACATTCTTTCATTTTATTAGCACTATTGGCCACAAATGTAATTCTCATTCTTGGCACGATGGCCACATTTCTACATCTCATACTCGCTTCTTTCACTTTCAAGCAACATCATAGGTTATCGATAATAAGAACATTGAGTTTCCTTTCCAATTTTAAGCATAGTAACATTCATTGAAACACAAATTGAAGTCATAACCTTTTGATACATAACCCACACTTGAACACATTTACGAGGGAGGGCATAATGTGATAGGAACAATTGAATCACATTCTGAGCATATAATATCCGACATAATGCTTATTTGGAATAAATGAATATTTTAGGAATGACCCGAATCATGAGAAAATAAGAACTTAGGCCAACCACACTTGAAACATACGAGGACATCGTGAAATTTGACTCAACTGAGGGAGTTTAGCCAACATACCTCGAAAGAGCTTTCCGTGGTGTAACAATAACGTTCCGACACTCCTAACGATGACAATCTATAAAAGGGGAGAGAATTACAAGTACGATTAGAGGAATTGGTATGGCAAGAGCTGCTACAATGATGGCCCGACCTTTCCCTCAACCAATGCAAAAATGAAACTACCCACGATTGCCCAACTACCTCCCCACAATCCCTATTAGCTCATGCATGTGATAAATCTACTATCCTCACCCATAATCAACCCAAATCCAAAATTGGAGAAATGGGGGAAGAAATTCTTACCTTTTAGAAACCCTAGCAAGTTCCTTTTGATGAAATTCCAAGGCTTGAGCAAGATCTTGATGAACAAAGAACGTGGGGATTCCTTCTCTCACTAGAATAGCTCTCTCGCTCTAAAATATCCGATAATCCCTAAAAAATGACCCCATATGGCTAACACTTCTGCGGTCCGCAAAATGGACCGCATAATGGCCTTCCAGAACTGGGCACTTCTGTGCAGGTTTGCGACAGATCTGCGGTCGCATAATGGACCGCCGAACCTCCTTCCAAAATTTCTCATGCTAGTTCTATGATAGGATCTGCTGCCCGCAAAACGGTTCTCCGGCCGCATAATGGTCCTTAAAATTGGCAAATCTATCTGCTTCAATCCGCGGCTGATTTGCAGCCCACATAATAGTTTTGCGATCACATAATTGACCGCAGAAATGTCATGTTCTACAAAATCATTTCATCAACTCCCAAACGTACTGTACAACTCCGTACATATTACCCTACCTCGGCACCACAAAACTTGAATCCCTTGGCAAATCCAAAATCATTCTTCCAAACTAATCCTGAATCACATGAAAACCAAAATCGATGATTCACACAAGTCGTAAAAACATCATACAGAGCTACTCCAGACTTCAAACAATTGAATGGAATGCAAATGCTCAAAACAACCGGTTGGGTCGTTATATTCTCCCCCACTTAAACATACGTTTGTCCTCGAACATGCTAAGAATCGTTCCCAAGCCATCAAATAACTGTTTAAACTCACCATGCATATACTGGTGGGTGAACCCATGTCACCCCAATCCATATAAGATTGACAACATAAACTTAACTTAAGATCCTTCCTTAAACCTTAACCCATAAACTTCAGAATGAAATCTGCAACATCCAGAATCCGTTACAAGACCTGATTCTCGCACCCACACATTGTATAAGTCTGAACAAGCTGTATCAAGTCATACCCATAACTCAAAATATAATCACATGATATACCACATAACTCAGATACTCATATCTATAATTGCTGATCATAATAGCTGCTAAAAAACAAACCCTGTACCGGTAACAACCTCATATCAATTAAATCCCTGTTCTAAACCTTCGTACACTGCCAATGATGAATGAAACACGCAGAAATTCATGACCACTCATCAAATAAACAAGTCATGAAGTTCTCTCTCTCTCTCTATCTCTCTCTCTATCTCTCTCTCTCTCATAAAGATCCAAAGCCAATTTCTAAGCCGACTTGTGATATTATTCTTCCAAACGTACCGTAATCAAATCCGATAGTATCCATCCTAGGTTCAATGAACTTATCTCATCAAACATAATTATTCTATTAACATGTCATACCAATACAACCTAAAGTCACAAACCGTGCAATCTGTGCACCAATAAGTAACAATCCATGTGTACTCAAACATGGAAAAATGACTCAAATGAGAGAACCGTCCCGCAAGCTCAACAAGTACCACCACAACACAATGTTATGAACCCATCACACATAGTAAAACCAAGACACACAAATTTATCACAAAGGATCATATCCTAACATAACTCCGCTGCAATGCGTGACCCCATCCAAACACCGGTCCATATGAAATACCTCAAGCCACAATGCTCAAAATCAACAATTACATGCAATTCGACATCAAGTACACGAAGTGCATGACCATATAACCATGGAGAAGCAAATAACACAACATACCACAGCCCGAAAAGACCATAACCAAGGCGCAATCAACCATTCCATACCCCAATCACCATCTCGCTCAAATTCCGCTACAAGGCCCAAATAGAACCGCATCATGTGTGCATATACCAGCGAATCCAAACCCCTCGTAGCATAGAAGAGTAACACATAGAACATATCAGAACAAGAACAAGCTCAAATCTAACCGAATGACACACCCCTCAACACTAACAGTTCTGAGTCAACAAATCTGACCCGATGTAGAACACACATCCTCCTAGGGCCTACCAATGGGCTCCCAAATCAACTCGGTCATCCCTAAATGGATAAATATCCATCCAAAGGCCCACAATGATCTAACCATAACACGTACCACCATCTGGCTAACTGTAGCCACATCATCATAGTCCACAACCCTGAAATAATTTGCTTCTGAGAACTCCCGGTCTCCAAATCTATAGAACACATGAATCACCGTAGTGGATCCTAACTCCACCACTCGAGTGACTAACACATCTCTCATACACAATCAACCCATGAGAAATACTTCTAAAATTTCCCCACACCACATGGCATAAATCTGAACATTAGCTGTCGCTCAACCAGGTGATTACCGCAATATCAGTGAAGCATCTAAAGTCAGAACACACCGCGCCTTCTGAAATGCGCGTCATTCAGGCAATACCAACTAGTAATACCATTCATCTAAATTTATAAAGCAGTCCATGCTGTTCAAAATTCATGACCTTCCCTCCAAAACTGAACCACCACTTTGTACATGCGAATCTCAATCCCACAGGACGCATTGCATCTATCATGCCATCATGTGAAAAACACAAAAATCTCATTATCATCTCCGAGTCACAAGCATAATATGTACCCAACCAGTCAAAAACCTTTCATTTGATCCCATCAAGGAGAAAATCATTAAATGCCACATACCTCTCATACTTGTAGATAATATCCATCTCAAGTTGTGACAGAAATCACCGAGAATACTTCAAAACCCATTTGCACATAACCAAGCCACGTAGGTCGCCAAACCCAAGTGTATTGCCACGAAACACCTGTAGAGACTCACCACATCATAAGTACCCAAAGAACTGATCATATCCATTACCGTGCCGATCCAACTTACTACCAAGCTGTCCTATTTCTCCGAGTTTCCTTTCGAACTGCCTTCAAGTTAACACTCCTCCTTGCCAGTACACTACCATTCTTAACCCAAAGCTCACTACAAGAAATCCTAGCATGAAATCACACCGCCCTAAGGCCCATAAGCTGTTGTATTCCCTCTTAAGCACCCTAAAAGTATCACAATCGAGACACCCACTCTGAAGAGACCTTCTGTGAATTTAAAGTTGTTCCTTTTACCTTTCTGATATTGAAATATAGAATCCATAGTGATACGGAAATACTGCAAGTCCCAGCACCATCCAATGCAAATCTCAGATCTTAGCCATATACAAATTCAAAAAACAATTCTCAATTGCCATATATAAATCTTGAACCCATTAGAACCTTCTCGATAGTCATCCACTCTACTCAAATATCAATTGCCCCACCCCAACGGGCCGAACGACATGTGCCCTAGTAGCACAATAACACCCAAAGAAGTAATCTACACTTCTAAACAATCGAGTGAATCCTTTTTCTTGGTACATTAAATCCACCACGAACAACAACCCTAGACCATTTACAAGACTCCCATATATCCATAAGGTATAATACATCATGCATCTAAAAATTTCTTACTCAAGTCATCCGCAAATCAACCTCTGCGAGTCATAACCGATCCACAAGTATGCCTCAGACCGAAACCAATACAACACATAACCATGCAATCAAATTGACGATGGTAGACTCCCCTACTTGGCTCAAAGCCATAGAATAATACATCCGATAATTCACAATACCCATACTCTATTACTGCCATAATCCCACAGTGAGATTTAACTAAATTCTTCACAAGCTCATGCAACACAAACCCTACAATACCTCAAATCACTTGCCAAGATCGCATTTATCTTTGTGATAGTAGGGTCAACTTCCTCAAGCGATCCAAACTCAAATTGCAACACATATAACCTACAGGTAAGAGAGAAACTCTCCACAAAACATCATAGGGATCATACAACCTCAAAACATCCCGTAGGAGATAACCCACCTACTTAGCCTCAAATTGGCATTTCACTACGCCCTACCATGGCCAAAACCACTATGTATTTACTAAATCTTCCCGAGTCTAAGCTCGTCATGAAAACATAAGAATTACTTCAGCCCTTATATGAACAGCATAAAACATCCCTCAACACGCTCATAACTCGAGACTGTACAACACATCAAGACAGAAAGCCCTTTCCATATCCCAAGCAAACTCTTGTCGCCACATCCAAACCATCTAAACATATACCAAAGTCACGTCATACTCATCACATAGACATCCAACAACTCACCGAGCCATAAGTCCCGCTCCTAGGGACACTACCAGACATATAAGTCCAAAAGCACATGCTCACACAACAGGAACCACCGAGCCCAAGCTACGGTCAAAACCCAACCTCAAGTCCTCCAGACTGGCCCATCATCAAAACACATAAAACATATCTCACACCTTCATCCATGGATATCACAAGCCGTCGATGCACAGCTGATACCGAGCGCTCACATAACATACGAGTGAGTGGAAGGAATTCAAAGAGATACGCTTCAAGCTGAATTAATGCCGTACGATAAGGAAAGAAAGATGGGAAGTTTATCCTAGATTCCTTATAGCCTCCCGAAGATAGATATGGATGTCATCATACCGATCCGCAAAACTCTACTAGACACTTGCTCATGACTTGTAGAACCTATGAACCTAGAGCTTTGATACCAACTTGTCACGACCTAAAATCTAACACGTCGTGATGACACCTAACCCAACCCACTAAGTAAGCCAAATAACAATAAAACGTAATATAGTAATAATGATAAGAGTCAAAAATGAAATAACTGAATTTTTATACAACTCTCCAAGGACTGGTAGTACAAGTCATGAGCTACTAAGACTTAGATTTTACAAAAACTGAACTGAAATAATTACAACATCTATTTTGGATTGTACATGAATAGAATTGGAATCTAAAGATACCAAAGACAAATGATATCCACAACTAGAACACAGGTACATCTTCAATGCCAGCTCCCGCCACACACAGCAACAACAACTCCAAGATCTGCATGCAAGGTGCAGAAGTGTAGTATGAGTACAACCGACCCCATATACTTAATAAGTATCCTAACTAACCTCGGCGAGGTAAAAGAAGCAAGAACTATAGATGATACTCACTAACACCTGTGAAGTTCATAATTTCAACTAGTAAAGAACAGATATATGATCAAATCAGGAAATCGCAGGTAAAACCACTTTGATGCTCATAATTCTTTATTTTAAAGTGTTCTTCTCAGTCAACAATCCAACATATAAGGAAGATATGCAAGTAAATCAGGTAAATAATCAAGGAAATTGCAAGTAAAGATGAAATGCAATAACTAATTATCAGTCCATTGCGGCGCGCAACCCGATCCAATAACCGCAACTAGTTCTCCCAGAGCTCACATCAACCAGAAACCCATCAGTTTCTCACAATCCGTGTGTATACCATCAAGAGAGAAATATGAGGGTGACTTTAGGGGGATGGATCCTTATCGACACACAAGCACGGCCAATTCAATATGCTACCAGCCCGACCTGGTCATAGGCTCAATATCATAATCTGCCCGGCATGGTCACATGCATATAATCACAATCCAATGAGCGTGGTCACAGGTATACCAACACAATCCTACTGGTGTGGTCACTGACATAACAACATAATCCCCCTGGCATGGTCATGGTCAGAACAACACAATCCGCCCAGCGTGGTCACACGCATAATAACACAATCTGCCCGACGTGGTCACATGCATAACAACACAATCTGCTCGGTGTGGTCATATGCATCTAGTCCAATTATATCACACAGGAGCAAATAAACAAGAATACATGTATGTGATAAATGAATAACAAATCTCATGCTCCTGGATTGGTATAAATGACATGTTAAAGTGTAGGCATGTGCAAAGTGTGCTATCATAGCTCCAATTAGTAATTTCATCACAGAATAGCATTTACCAAGTTCATTAAGGAATTAAACCTCTATGTAGCCTCAAACATGGCTCAAATAGTTCACACAATGTTACAAATATGAGAAACATCATAGCCTAAAGCTTAACAATCAATTCTAGGCTTATCATAACCTAAGCACAATCCGAGCATAAATATCCCCGGTGCTAGCACATGGCTCAAACAGCACACATGTGCGCACCCATAGCACATAGCTATCACAAACAATTCAGGCAACACTGCCTCAACCAAGTTTAGATAAGATACTTACCTCACAAAAGCCAAAACAATACCGAGAAGCTAAATAATACTCTAGAAATGTCATCCCGCGTGTATCTACCCCCGAACGGCTCGAAGCTAGCCAAAAGAAACTCAAAAACATCAAATAATGCCTAAGGCAACAATCCAAAATGATCAAGATCGAATCTTTACTCATTTACTCAAAGTCAACCAAAAACGTCAAACCTAGGCCCGCACCTCGGAACCCGATAAAAATCATAAAATCCGACAACCCATTCTATTATGAGTCCACTTAAATCCGACTTCGAGTCGATGTTCAAAACTCAAATATTCACTTTAGGAAAGTTTAGACAAAAACCTACAATTTCTCTTTAAAATTCATAATCCAAATGCCAAAATCGAATATAGATTCATGAAATATAATCAAAACTGAGTAGAAAATACTTACCCCAATCCATGCGGTGAAAAATGCCCAAATCCGAGCTCCCCAACTCAAAATGTGAGTAAAATAACCAAGCCCTCGATAATATAGCTTCTGCCCAGCCAGCTTCGCATGTGCTATAATATTAGCCGCTTCTGCGACATAAGCTCCTCTTCTGCGGACTCCACTAACCAGCCAACCTCTTGCACCTGCGGAAACTGTTCCTCTTCTGCATACTTGCAGGTGTGACGCTAAAGCTCGCTCACGCGCAAACTCCTAACCAAGAGCTTCCATCCGCTTATGCGATCAGATTCCCGCTCCTGGAAATGCGTAAATGCACCCAGCTTTTTGCTTCTGCGGTCTTCCCTCATCGAGCCTTGCTTTGCTTCTGTGCCCATGTGACCGCATCTGCTCCCACTACCCCGAAGGTGTGACCACACTAGATCCAGCAAAGACCAGCCATCCCACATGAATAAAAAATGATCTGAAACACGTCCGCATCTCACCCGAGCCCCTCGGGACCCTATCCGAACATACCAACAAGTCTCAAAACAAAATACGGACCTACTTGAGGCCTCAAATCACACATAACAACATAAAAATCATAAATCGCATCTCGAATCAAACTAAATGAACTTTTGAACTTTTAACTTCCACAACTCCTGTCGAACCATATCAAATCAATCCAGAATAACTTCAAATTTTGCACACAAGTCCCAAATGACATAACGAAGCTATTCCAATTTCTGAAACCAAATCTGAACCTGATATAATCAAAGTCAACTCCCAGTCAAACTTATGAACTTTTCAAACATTCAAATGGCCAAATTTCGCCAATTAGTGCCGAAACCTTCTAGAAACATCCAAATGTAATTTTGGGCATACGCCCAAGTCCAAAATCACCATCCGGACCTAACGAAACCATCAATACTCTGATCCTAGGTCAAATACATAAAAAGTCAAACTTGATCAACTCTTCCAACTCAGAGTTTCAAACATGACAATGATTCTTCCAAACTAATCCCGAATGACCTAAAAACTAAAATAGACGATTCACACAAGTCATAAAATATCATACGGAGCTACTCAAGACTTCAAAAGAGTAGTGAGTTATGCACTTTGAGGTAAGTAACATATCTAATTTTGGTATTGAGGGTATCTATCCCTGGAAAAAGTGTTATTTGTGTTGTGTTGGGGTGACGCACATGCTAAGTGACGGGCGTGTAGGCGTGCACCGTGGTAATTATGATCTGGTTGTTTCTTTGGTACTGTGTTGTGATCAAATCTTTTTCCACCCATGAAATCCTTACTTGTTAGAGTAATTGGATTGTGATTCATGTTATAAATCATGTTTAGCCTATGTGCTTATTCGATTGAGACCTAATGAGGTTAATTATGAGTTATCTGCTTTAACTGCAATTATGTACTCAGTCATGATTCTTCATTTGCATATTATATCTCGGTCTCTGTTATCATTCGTCGTTACATCATATGTTATTATTGTTTGGGCTGAGTGATATGAGATTGTGAGCCCTGAGACTTGAGATATTGACGACTTAGATAGGCCTAAGAGCCGGATTGTGAGTATTATTATGGATCGGGCTGCACACTGCAACAAGCCTTATAGTATTATTGATTATTGTGGATCGGGCTACACGCTGCAGTAGGCCTTATAGGTTTTATACTAGTGCTTGGGCAAGATCCGCCCTTTCGGAGTCTGACACACCATCAGTAGCGGAGACAAAGTGATATACACATGTGCTTTGGTGAGGAGCATTGATGCCAGATACCCATACAATGCATGACAGGTTGGGATTTTGGGTCGTGACAAGTTGGTATCAAAGCAATAGGTTACTTAGGTCTTACGAGTCATGAGCAGGTTTAGTAATATCCTGTGGATCAGTATGGAGACGTATGTACATATCTTTGAGAGGCTACCGAATCGTTAGGAAACTTCACTTTCTTGTATTATTTTCGTGCAAATTTGTTAATTTCGAATCTAAACTTCTATTCTTCTATTTTCTCACATATGGTGAGGGCACGTGCGACCGGATCAGACAGACGGCTACCAGTACCACCATCTAGGACCGCGAGAGGTCGGGGCCATAGTAGAGGCCGAGGTATGGCTCGCACTATAGCTAGAGAAGAACTTGTGAACCACCAGTTGCTCTAGCTGAGGAGCAGATACCAAATGTTGTTGAGCGGTGGGACTAGCTCAGGCACCAGTTGTGCCCATTGTGATCACAGGCCTTCATGAGTCTTTGTCCTAGGTTTTGACTGTATGCATGAGCCTTGCTCAGGAGGTTTCGATTGCGACTGCACCAACCACTTCTCAGACCGGGGGAGGTGCTCAGACTCCCGCCGCCCGTACTCCAAAGCAGGTAGCTCAGGGATTCCAGACATAGGGGGAACTACCAGCCCAGCCGGTTATAGCTGCTCGGGCCCAGATTGGTCCACCTATGAGTGATGAGGATCAAAATAGACTAGAGTGGTTTGGGAGGCTTAAGCCTCTAGAGTTCAGTGGGGTAGAGTCAGAGGATGCTCAGGATTTTGGATACCATCAGAGTTTCATTTACTACCTTTCCACTGACAGGGGCAGCCTACAGATGGTGTGAGGCCTATGAGTTGGGTAGGTCAGCCGATGTAGCACAACTTACATGGCATGAGCTCTCAGTTCTCTTCTTAGAGAAGTTTGTCCCACAGACTCGCAGAGAGGAGTGGCGTAGGTAGTTTGAGCAGCTATGCTAGGAGGGTATGATAATGGCTCAGTATGAGATAAGGTTTGCAGAGTTGGACTCCTTTAATATAGTAAGTAAAATAAATGTCCGGCCCTATAAAGCTCGGTACGTTTAACTGCTCGACCGTAGTAGGCTCGCTCATAGGCGCTCAACCATACTAGGCTCTGTATCTTGGACATCCCGGGCTCGCTCATAGGCGCTCGGCCATAGTAGTCTCGGTATATAACTTACCATCTGATCATAGGTTGCCCAATAGGGTCCTGCCCACCGATTATAGCTCAATGGTGGTGAAAATACTATAATACTGTATATATATAGACCCTCTGCTCTCTTGACTAGAAGAAGACAATATTCAATTGAATATAAAGTCGTGATAAGGGAGAATACTGTAACTTATGAGACTAGGATAATGTATATAAATTCAGGAGTATGAACTTCTCTTTATGCCTCGTTATCAAACACATGTAGTTACAAGATCATGCCAAAATGAAGGAAGGGCTTAGCCTTAACATACCTTATCACAATCTTTCCAATCACCAAGTTGAACTCGCCTCTTCGAATCTTAATCTACAACAACGATAATAATATTATCATTAAGTTACAAAAGGTACAACTATCGCATAACGAACGATAAGCTTATTTTATATTAAAACGGGCAGCATCTCCCCTATAAGCCTTACTTCCTCCAAACTTAAGATAACACCAAAAACACAAGAACACAATGATAACAACATATATATATTATTTTCCAACCTTATATACACCACAAAATACTACAAAATAGCCCAACACACCCCAATCTCTTCAAACACAAAACGACCACTGTGGTAGTGTCAAACAGTCCGAAAATGTTACGATGAATGACCAGCCCACCACCCTGCATTTATGTGCTTTTCTCCACACCCTTCCTACTCCAAAACACCACAAAACGGTAGTAAAACACACAACCCAACAACAACACAAAATAGTCTACAAAATAGTCTGCTACAAGTGAATAACTCAAACTCACGGCTTCCGATCACCGTCCCGTGAGTTCTTACAAATATAGAACGACTTACCATGAATTTACAACAGACAAAAATGGATGAAAGAGAGCAGTAACCTTACATTATTTTTTGGATAACTCAGCTCCTATCTTGGTTCTTTAAACTCTAGGTTTTACCTCCAATTAGAATTGGAAAGGGAGAGAAAACCAATTAGGGTTTGTGGGCAATATTTGGGAGGATTTTTTGCAGAGCTTATGTCTGGTTATTATGCCCTATTATCATTATAATATATGAATGAAATAGGACTTTAAAAGGCCTCTTTGGACGACCCGAACTGGCCCATTTTCGGACTCTCATTTAAGCAAGTAGGTGACAGACCTACTTGTCACCTAGTAGTTTGCACAGTCTTACAAAAACACATATATCTCTCTATTCCGATGTTGTATTGAAAAACGGTTCAATGAGTTAGAAATTAGACTCATATATATTCAATTTTATGGGTGGAACATCCCATAACCCTAAGTATATTGGGAGAAAATTACAGTTACATTTGACCGAAGGTTTCAGTAAAACTTATGAACATAACTTGTGATAACTTTCATCGACTTTTGTTCCACAACTCGCTTGACTTTAAAACATAACAGGCTACTATCATACGACTAACATAACGCATAACATAACCGCCTTATCATGTTAAGAACCCTAGTCTCACCCCAAACGTACATGTTATAACATTCCCAACTTGTCGACTTTCGACGAAACATTATTTTCTTCAATTCCTTTAGCTTCTGAACCTTCCAACCCTCTTTGTACTTGTTGTTCATGATCTTCAACATTTGTAACCTCCAAGGTAACATGATAACTTACTTAATATACTTCCAAAGATGATCTCATTTTTTGTCTTACATTAGTTTGCTTACAACACACTTTTACTTACGAAAATACAGGGTGTAACATCATTCCCCCCTTGGGAACATTCATCCTCAAATGTTTATTTTTAGAGACTTTGGAAAACTTTTGCTAGAGTCTCCTCCATACACTAGACTAAAACCAACCTGCACGCAGCTAGAAAACATACTATGCATGCCACACATGGCCAATGTCTATATATAGCAACACTTTCCCTCACACAGCCGTAAATCATAAATACTGAAAGTCAAAAAAATAAGAGCTTACCTGATGACCTACTAGCCTGAATAGAGCTGTGCTGTAGCATCCCATCTCGATCCATATCTTCAGTTTCAAATAGGTGGGGATATTTAGACTTTATTTCTTCCTCCGCTTCCCACGTCATCTCTTCCACATTCTTGTTTCTCCATAAAACTTTTACGGAGGCTATCTCATTATTTCGTAGCTTGCGGATTTGTCGGTCTAGGATGGCAACTGGAACTTCCTCGTATGACAAGTCATCCGTAATATGTACTTCATTAGTGGGCACCACTCGGGTAGGATCGCCAATGCACTTCCGTAGCATAGATACGTGAAAAACTGGATGGACAGACTCCAATTCCGAGGGCAATTCTAACTCATAAGCTACTTGGCCCACTCTCCGAATAATGCTATAAGGCTCAATATACCGTGGGCTAGGCTTGCCTTTCTTGCCAAACCTCATCACGCCCTTCATAGGTGATACCTTTCAGAATACCCAGTCATTAACCCCGAACTCTGAGTCTCGTCGCCGCACGTCAAAATATGACTTCTCTATGGCCTGCTGAACCAGGTCTGGCCCATGTAACCCAGATTCTCTAACATCAAACCACCATATAGGAGATCTACACTTACGCCCATACAAAGCCTCGTACGAAGCCATCTGGATACTGGAGTGGTAACTGTTATTATATGCATACTTGATAAGAGGTAGATGTTCATCCCAACTTCTTTTAAAATCCAACACACATGCTCATAACATATCTTCGAGCGTCTGAATTGTGCGCTCGGCTTGTCTATCAGTCTGTGGATGAAATTTGTGGTGAGATTCACTTGAGTCCCTAGACCTCTCTGAAATGACCTCCAGAAATGTGTTGTAAACTGGGACACAAGGTCAGATATAATAGATACTAGTACTCCGTGTAGCCGCACTATCTTCTTAATGTATAACTTTGCATAATCTTAGGCTGTATATGTAGATCTGACTGGTAGGAAATGGGATGATTTTGTGAGCCTATAGACTATCACCCATATAGAATCGAACTTACGATGAGAACAAGGCAAACCTGTGATGAAGTCCATGTTTATCGTCTCCTATTTCCACGTTGGGATCTCTATAGTCTGCATTAGCCCTCCGAGCCTTTGATGTTGTACCTTCACCTGCTGGCAACTAGGACACTAGGCGACAAACTCAGCAATGTTCTTCTTCATATCGTTCCACCAGTACACATCCTTAATGTCATGATACATCTTCGTCGACCCAGGATGAATGGAATACCATGAATAATGTGCCTCTAACATAATCATGTCTCGCAGCCTTGCTACATCTGGAACACATAGACGACCCCTATGTCTGAGAACCCCATCTCCCTTGAGCTCTAACAATAGCTTCTTCTTCTGCGGAACTCTCTCTCTCAACTCGACCAACTCTGGGTCCTCGTACTGCCTTTCCTTGACTTCAGCTATGAGAGATGATTTTTCAATGTTTTTGAGTTCAACTCCACCATCGTCACAATCTACTAACCGAACCCCCAAATAAGCCAATTGATGAATCTCTCTAGCTAATTGTCTTTTCTCAACCTCTACATGTGCTAAGCTACCCATAGATCGGTGACTTAAGGCATCTGCTACAATATTAGCTTTCCCTGGATGGTAGAGAATGTTAACATCATAATCTTTCAATAACTCTAGCCATTGCCTCTATCGCAAAGTCAACTCTTTTTGCTTGAAGATATATTGCAAGCTTTTATAATCTGTAAATACATCAACATGAACACCATATAAATAATGCCGCCATATCTTAAGTGCATGGACAACCGCAGCTAACTCGAGGTCGTGGGTCGGATAATTCCTCTTGTGCTTCCTTAACTGCCTTGAAGTATACGCAATCACCTTCCCATGTTGCATCACGACACATCCTCACCCGACACCTGAGGCATCACAATACACGGCATAACCCTTTGGACCCTTTGGAAGTATTAGAACTAGCGCTGAGGTCAGCCTGTTCTTAAGCTCTTGGAAACTCCGCTCGCAAGCCTCTATCCACTGAAACTTAGTTGCTTTCTGCATCAACTTCATCAATGGTGCCGAAAGGGAAGAAAAACCCTCTACGAACCTCCGATAGTATCCTGCTAAGCCTAGAAAGCTACGAACCTCTGTCGGAGTGGTAAGTCTAGGACAAGATTTCACGGCCTCAATCTTCTGAGTATCTACCTTTATACCTTCATCGGATACAATATGCCCCAATAATTCTACAGACTTCAACCAGAACTCACATTTAGAAAACTTAGCATACAACTTACGATCACAGAGGGTTTGGAGTACCGCTCGCAGGTGGTCCTCATGCTTATCCTCTGAACATGAATAAATCAGAATATCATCAATAAATACTATCACGAACATATCTAAAAATGGCCAGAATAGGTTGTTCATCAAGTCCATAAATATGGCGGGTGCATTCGTCAACTCGAAGGACATGACAATGAATTAGAAGTGGCCTTATTGGGTCCTGAAGGCTGTCTTCGAAATATCTTTCTCCCAAACTCTGACCTGGTGGTATCCCGACCTCAAATCTATCTTTGAAAAGAATCTATCCCCCTGCAACTGATCAAACAAGTCATCGATCCTTTGAAGTGGATACTTATTCTTAATAGTGACCTTGTTCAGCTGCCTATAATCGATACACATCCTCAGCGAGCCATTTTCTTCCGCACAAACAGTACTGGTGCACCCCAAGGTGAGGTACTGGGTCTGATGAAACCTTTCTCCAACAAATATTTTAACCGCTCCTTCAACTTCTTCAATTCGGCAGGTGCCATTCTATACGAAGGGGTGGATTTACAATAGTCTGCTACAAGTAAATAACTTGAACTCACGGCTTCCGATCACTGTCCCGTGAGTTCTTACAAATATAGAACGACTTACCATGCATTTACAACAAGAAAAAATGGATGAAATAGAGCAGTAATCTTACCTTATTTGTTGGATAACTCAGCTCCTATTTTGGTTCTTCAAACTCTAGGTTTTACCTCCAATTAGAATTAGAAAGGGAGAGAAAATCAATTAGGGTTTGGGGGCAATTTTTGGGAGGATTTTTGCAGAGCTTATGTCTAGTTATTATGCCCTATTATCAGTATAATATATGAAGGAAATAGGCCTTTAAAAGGCCTCTTTGGACGACCCAAACTGGCCCATTTTCGGACTCCAATTTAAGCAAGTAGGTGACACACCTACTTGTCACCTAACAGCTTGCACAATCTCACATAAATGCATATATCGCTCTACTCCAATGTCGTATTCATAAACGGTTCAATGCATTAGAAACTAGACTTATAAATCTTCTATTTGATGGGTGGAATACCCCATAACGCTAAGTATATTGGGAGAAAATTGTAGCTATATTTGACCCAAAGTTTCAGTAATACTTATGAACATAACTTGTGATGACTTTTATCGACTTCTGTTCCAAAACTCGCTTGACTTCAAAACATAACGCACGTCTATTATATGACTAACATAACTCATAACATAACCTCCTTATCATGTTTAGCACCCTAGTCTCACCCCAAAAGTACATGTTATAACATTCCCAATCTGTCGACTTTCGACGAAACATTATTATCTTCAATTCCTTTAGCTTATGAACCTTCCAACCCTCTCTGTACTTGTTTTTCATGATCTTCAACATTTGTAACCTCTGAGGTAACATGATAACTTACTTAATATACTTCCAAATATGATCTCATTTTGTATCTTACATTAGTTTGCTTAAGACGCACTTTTACGTACGAAAATATAGGATGCAACATATTGCCTCCATTTTATGGGAGGTCCAGTTCAGCAGAGAGGTCAGGCTATGACTTCTGCACTAGTTACTTCACAACCTGCTCAACCAGCTCGGGGTTGGACTCAGGCAGTTTGAGGTCGCTCTAGAAGGGGGAGGTCGATCAGGTGGTGGTCAGGCTCGATGCTATGCTTTTCCCACCAGGATAGAGGTAGTTGCTTCAGACGCAGTGATCACATGTATTGTTTCTGTGTGCCACATGGATGCTTCAGTATTATTTGACTAGGGTTCTACTTATTCATATATATCATCGTACTTTGCTCGTTATTTGGGTATGCCTCGTGATTCCTTAGTCATGCATGTTCATATACCTACATTGGTGGATAATTCTATTATTATGGACCGTGTGTATCGGTCGTGTGTGTTGACTATCGAGGGATTAGAGACGAGAGTTGATCTATTACTGCTTAGTGTGGTTGATTTTGACGTGATTCTAGGCATGTATTGATTATCACCATGTCACACTATTCTGGATTAGCACGTTAAGACCGTGACGTTAGCGATGCCATGATTGCCTAGGGTTGAGTGGAGAGGTTCCCTGGATTATGTTCCTAGTATAGTGATTTCATACTTGAAGGCTCAATGGATGGTTGAGAAGGGATGTTTGGCATATTTGTCCTTTGTGAGGGATGTTAGTGCTTATACTCCTACCATTGAATCTGTTTTGGTCGTGCAAGACTTTTTGGATGTATTTCCTGCAGACCTGCCGGGCATGCCACCCGATAGGTTCATTGATTTTGGTATTGATCTTCTTGAGGGCACTCAACCCATCTCTATTCCTCCATATCGTATGGCACCACCAGAGTTGAAGAAATTGAAAGAAAAACTTCAGGAGCTACTTGATAAGGAACTCATTAGGCCTAGTGTGTTGCCTTAGGGTGCATTGGTCATGTTTGTGAAGAAGAAGGATAGTACTATGCGGATATACATTAATTACAGACAGCTGAACAAAGTTACAATTAAGAACAAGTATCCATTACCCTACATTGATGACTTATTTGACCAGCTTCAGGGTGCTAGAGTATTCTCTAAGATTGATTTGAGGTCTCGGTACCACCAGTTGAAGATTTGGGATTCTGATATTCTGAAGACGCCATTCAGGACCCGCTATGGTCACTACGAGCTTATTGTGATATCTTTGGGGCTGACCAATGCCCCAATAATATTTATGCATCTGATGAACAATGTATTCAAGCCATATATGGATTCTTTTGTCATAGTATTCATTGATGATATACTGGTGTATTCACACAGCCAGGACGATCATAACCAGCATCTGAGGGTTGTAGTCTAGACCTTGAGGGAGAAGAAGTTTTATGCTAAATTCTCTAAGTATGAGTTTTGGCTAGATTCCGTAGCATTCTAATGGTGTCCAGTGAAGGGATCAAGGTAGATCCGAAGAAGATTGAGACATCTCAAAGTTAGCCCAGGCCGTCTTCAACAACTAAGATTCTGAGTTTTCTTGGCTTGGCCGGATATTATCACCATTTTGTGAAGGGTTTCTCGTCCATTGCTACACCTTTGACTAGACTGACCCAGAATGGTGCTCCAATCAGGTGGTCTGATGAGTGTAAGGAGAGCTTTCAGAAGCTCAAGACTACCTTTACCACAACTCCCGTTCTAGTTTTACCTTCAGCATCGAGTTCATATATAGTTTATTATGATGCTTCTCGAATTGGTATTTGGTGTGTCTTGATGCAGGAGGGTAGGGTGATTGCTTATGCTTCATGCCAGTTGAATCCCCATTAGAAGAAATACCCATTCATGATTTAGGGTTGGCAGCCATTGTTCTTGAATTGAAGGTTTGGCGGCATTATCTCTATGGTGTGTTTTTTGAGGTATTTACAGATAATCGGAGTCTACAACACTTGTTTAAGTAGAAGGATATAAATTTGAGGTAGTGGATATGGTTAGAGATGTTAAAAGACTATGATATCACAATTTGTATCATTCGGGGAAGGCCAACATGGTAGATGATGCCTGAGCAGAAAGGTGGTGAGTATGAGTAGTCTTGTATATATTCCAGTTGGTAAGAGACCGCTAGCATTAGATGTTCAGACCTTGGTCAATCAGTTCGTGAGGTTAGTTATTTCATAGACTAGTCGGGTTCTAGCTTGCATGGTTTCTCGGTCTTCTTTGTATGAAACCATCAGGGAGTGCCAGTATGACAACCCCCATTTGCTTGTACTTAAGGACACGATGCAACATACTGATACCAAGGAGGTTTCTATTGGAGAAGATGGGGTGTTGCGGATGCAGGGTCGAATTTGTGTGCCCAACGTGGATGGGTTGATGAGTTGATTCTTGAGGAGGCCCATAGTTCGCAGTATTCCAATCATCCAGGTGCCGCTAAGATGTATCAGGATTTGATGCAGCACTATTGTGGAGAAGCATGAAGAAATATATAGTGGAGTATGTGGCTCGGTTCATGAACTGTCAGCAGGTGATGTACGAGCATCAGAGGCCGTGCAGTTTCCTTCAGAGACTTGAGATTCCCAAGTGGAAATGGGAGGGTGTTACCATGGACTTCGTTGTTAGGCTCCCACGAACTTTGAAGAAATTTGATGCAGTTTGGGTAATTGTGGACCGGTTGACTAAATCTGCACAATTGATTCTCGTTGTGACCACCTATTCTTCAAAGTGATGGTTGAGATCTATATCCGCGAGATTGTTCATCTTCATGGTATGCTGGTGACAATTATTTCTGATTATGGCACGCAGTTTGCATAGCAGTTTTGGAGAGCAATGCAGCGAGAGTTGGGCATACGTGTCGAGTTTAGTACATCATTCCACCCCCAGACGGTCGGATAGTCTGAGCGCACTATTCAGATCTTGGCGGATATGCTACGCGCTTGTGTTATAGATTTTGGGGGTTCTTGGGATCTGTTTCAACCGCATGCAGAGTTTGCCTACAACAAGAGCTACCAATCGAGTATTCGGATGGCTCCTTATGAGGCCTTATATGAGAAGCAGTGTCGTTCTCCAGTTGGTTGGTTTGAGCCGGGAGAGGCTAGGTTGTTGGGTACTGATTTGGTTCGGGAGGCCTTGGAGAAAGTCAAGTTGATTCAGGATCATTTTCTTGCAGCACAATCTAGATAAAAGAGCTATAATGATTGGAAGGTTCGTGATGTTACCTATATGGTGGGAGAGAAGGTATTGCTCAGAGTATCGCCCATGAAGGGTGTGATGAGGTTTGGGAAGAAGGGCAAGTTGAGCCCTCGGTATGTTGGCCCTTTTGAGGTGCTTGATAGAATTGGAGAGGTGACCTACAAGCTTGCATTGCCACCTAGTCTATCGGGTGTCCACCCAGTGTTTCATATTTCTATACTCCATAAGTATTATGGTGACCCGTCCCATGTATTGGACTTCAGCACGGTTCAGTTTGATGGATATTTGACTTATGATGTGGAGCTGGTGGCCATTTTAGATCGGCATGTTCGAAAGTAGAGATCAAAGAATATAGCTTCAATAGAAGTTCAGTGGAGAAGCCAGCATGTCGAGGAGGCTACTTAGGAGACCGAGCGGGAGATGCGGAGCAGATATCCACACCTATTTGAGACTCTAGGTATGATTCTAGACCCGTTCGAGGGCGAACATTTGTTTAAGAGGGGTAGAATGTAACGACTCGGCCGTTCATTTTGAGTATTGTAGCCCCGTTCCCCCATTTATCATTTCTTCTATGTTCATTTGTGGTTATGTGAATTGACAGGGTGGTTGCTTTGGTTCCAGGGATATTTCGAAGTGAATTGGGATACTTAGTCCCAATGTTAGAAGCTTTAGTTGAAAGAGTTGACCGGAGTTTGACTTTTGTGTAGACAAATCTAGAATGGAGTTTTGATGGTCCCGATAGCTTTGTATAGTGATTTTGGACTTAGAAGTTTGTCTGGATATTGATTTAGAGGTCCGTAGGTAGCTTTGTCTTGAATTGGCTAAAGTAGGAAAGTTGAAGGTTTGGAAGGTTGATAGGTTTGACCGAGAGTTGACTTTGTTGATAACGGGCTCGAATTTTGGTTTCGAGAGTTAGAATAGGTCCGTTGTGTTATTTATGACTTGTGTGCAAATTTTGGGGTCAATCGGAGTTGGTTTGATATAATTCGGCAATGATTTTAGAAGTTGGAAGTTCATTAGTTTCATTAGGTTTGAATTAGGGTGCGATTCATAATTATGATGTTATTTGATGTGATTTGAGTCTATGACTAAGTTTGTATCATAGTTTAGGATATGTTCGTATGTTTGGATAGGGTCCTGGGGGCCTCGGGAGAGATTCAGACTGATTTCAGAATTGTTTTTAACTTAGGATCTTGGCTGAGTTTTCTGATGACTGGTGTGATCGCACCTGCGAGATTGGGGCCGCAGGTGCGAAGTCGCAGAAGTGATAGGCACGTCGCAGGTACAAAGTTGGCTGGTCTTGGAAGAGGCCGTAGATGTGAGGCTCTTTCCACATCTGCGAGCCCGCAGGTGCGAAGAAGCTGGCGCATAAGCGGATTTTGGGAAAGAGAGCTGGAGTCTTAGAAGTGGATTGTCTCCATATGTGCGGAAGCGCAAGAGTGAAGGTTGGACTGCAGAAGCGGTCCCGTAGGTGCGATAAGGTGGACCACAGGTGCATGAGGTCAGGAGCTTAAGTGCTTACCGTAGGTGCGGAAATGTTACAGCAGATGCAGTTCTAGAGAAGCATAAGTTGGATCGTAGATGCGATTTCACTAGCAGAAACTATATTTCGAAGGGTTTTGAGTTTTCCATTCATTTTGGACTTGTGGAGCTCGGTTAGGGACAACTTTTGAGAGGGATTTCACTATAATTCAAGAGGTAAGTGACTTTTGATCATTTTTGTCTATAAATATTGAATACCCATTGATTTTTACACCTAGATTATGTGTGTTTGAGGTAAAATTTTGCGGATTTTTTGTCTATGTACATGAGAATAAGATTTGAGGATTTGAGAGTCGATTTGTGGTTTGAATTGGATAATTTTGGTATGGTTGGACTCGTAATTGAATGGGTGTTCAAATTTTGTGAATTTTGTCGGGTTCTGAGGCATGGGCCAGAGGTTGAATTTTTGAATTTAGTTAAAGATCTTAGCATTATCATATGGGATCGATTCCAATAGCTTCTATTGATTATATTAAGTTGTTTGTAACTAGATTCGAGTCGTTCAAGGGCTGATTCGTGAGGCAAGGGCTTGTTGGAGTAGTGAGTTGCGCACTTTGAGGTAAGTAACATTTCTATACTTGGTATTGAGGGTATCTATCCCTGGAAAATGTGTTATTTGTGTTGTGTTGAGTTGACGCACATGCTAGGTGACGGGCGAGTGAGCATGCACCGTGGTAATTATGAACCGGTTGTTTCTTTTGTACCGTGTTGTTATCAAATCTTGTTCCACCTATGAAATTCTTACTTGTTAGAGTAATTGGACTGTGATTCATGTTAGAAATCATGTTTAGGCTATATGCTTATTTGGTTAAGACATAATAAGGTTATGTTTACTGTTTTGAGTTATCTGCTTTAACTGCAATTATGTACTCAGTAATATTTTTTTATTTGCATATTATATCTTAGTATCTGTTATCATTCGTTGTTACATCACATGTTATTATTGTTTGGGCTGAGTGGTATGAGATTCTGAGACCTTGAGACTTGAGAGATTGATGACTTAGATGGGCTTGAGAGCCGGATTGTGTGTATTATTGTTGATCTGGCTGCACGACGCAACATGCCTTATGGGCTTATTGATTATTGTGGATCGGATTGTAAGCCACGGCATGCCTTATAGGCTTTATATTAGCGCTTGGGTAGGATCCGCCCCTCCGGAGTCTGACACATCAGTAGTGAGGGCATGCAAAATGATATATACACGTGCTTTGGTGAGGGGCATTGATGCCAGGCACCCGTACAATGCTGAGTGATTGTGTGTGTGATGAGTGGGCATTGAGATAGACAAATTAAGTACTCTGAGAGTGTGAGTACATGAGAATATCATGGTGATGCCTTACATTTGACATGCATATTTGACATGTAGACATAGAGATGTACCATTCCTTATGCTAGCTATATTTGACATGTTATTATAATTGTTGGTCTTAAATTGTGAACTTGCAAACATGTCTAAATTTATGTACCACGAACGAGCTGAATATGGAACTTTCTTTGAGTTCTTTACTGCCATTGTCATTATCTTACATGTCATTATCATTATATTGGTTATGACTGTATCCTTTTGAGCTCGTCATTGCTTTCAGCCCAAGATTAATCATGTTACATACTAGGTACATTGGGTTGGTTGTACTTATACTACATTCTGCACTTCGTGTGCAGATCCAGGTACATCTGGACGCGGTGATTGCTAAATTGTTGCCGTACTTGCTTTGAGACTTCAAGGTAGCTTCTATGATGTCCGCAGACCTTGGCTCTCTTTCCTTTTATTATCTTATGTATTGTTCTATTTCTCAGACAGTTGTACTAGAGTTTTGGTTTATGCTAATACTTAGTAGTGATTATGTACTCGTTGACACCAGGTTTTGGGATGGTTGTACTAGCATTTCAGTTATTTTTATCAGATGTTTATGAGATTTTCTGCTGTTGAGCTTATTAAAGCATGTTTTATTCAAATGTTTAGTTGTTATGTGATTGTCGGCTTGTATAGGTAGTGTGTTAGGTGCCATCTCGACAGGTTGGTATTTTGGTTCGTGACATCGTGACGTTTGATGACCTAGCGGTCATATGCATGGACCTATGGGTAATGGATTTGTCCAGAGGTCCAAGGCTTCAAACGTCCCTTTCTCCATCACTTTTAGAGGGTATATCTTCACCCATTTTCCCCTCAGATTTTTTATCATCTTTTTCCTTTGATTTCATCATTAGTTTTCGTCAGTGTTCATTATTGTTCTTTCTCCTTTATAATTTTTGAATCTGAGAGAATTCAAATCTCAAACTCTGAGCCCCAATCTTTGGGCTATAAATACCGGCTTTAATGCCTTCACCTAACAATGAACAAGTAGAAGAAAATGCAACTATACTAAAGTATAAAAACCTTTATCTATTACTCAAAATCATTTCTTCTTTTTCTCTCTTTCAATTCTAGTCGAGGTTATCTGTTCTTAAGCTGATTGCGGGTATTAATTCTCAACGGCTAAAGTAAAGAACCTAGTTTTCTACCCTAAGGAAGGTCAGTGCACCTTCATTCAATTCGTTTCAATGATTGAATTCTGTTTATAGCTTCTTATGTATAGTTATTATGCTTGATTAGTATAATGTGTGTTGAATTTTATATTGACAGTCATGCTTTTCTTAACTTGTTAGCATGAATATGAGTGTGAGGCATGTTGTGAGATTGGTTTACTTAGCATGATTATATTTCATAGCTTTAATATTGATCTTGCTTTGTTTGGGTAGACCTCTATTGATTTGAAGTCATTTGCTTACTTGTTAATATTAGCTGTAAGATGGTACTTCTTGTCACTATGAGACTGTTATATTGTTGTGGATGCTATGTTTATAAGATTTACTTGTATAAGGTCATGATAACCTGGTGAATTTTACACTGCCTTGCGTGTTAGTTAAAACACTATTGATCTAGATTGTTTGTTAGCTTTAACTACAAAATGCCATTCTTTCTTACCATACACCGCCTTGTTATAGTTGCCATGCTTATGCGTTTTTGCTGATCATCTTACCTTGTTTGATAGCTCTTGTTGTTCTCTGTTAATATGACCTTTATGAAGTTAGTTTTAAGTCTAAGAATACTTAGCCTAGGCTATTTGATATCCAATTAAGTTTAATCATGAACTATTCTCCTAAAGCTGGCTTAGTTTCCCGTAGTTCTAGTTCCTGATAATTTAGACTTACTAAGTGTAAAAGACATGTTTGTTATTTGAAAGCGAATAGTTATTGGCTTTGATTAATATCTAGAGGGTTATCACAAACAAACTTAACTTGCTTTGTTTACTTTAGGTTATAATTGTGTACTTTTTTATGTTTCTACTTTT
Source organism: Nicotiana otophora (assembly GCA_000715115.1). Lineage (NCBI taxonomy): Eukaryota > Viridiplantae > Streptophyta > Magnoliopsida > Solanales > Solanaceae > Nicotiana > Nicotiana otophora. The sequence continues at coordinate 68,967 of AWOL01S0001516.1, forward strand.
ACTTCTTAAATGCAAGTACTAATTAAGTCTCCCTTCTTCTTTTGCATGAATACACTGGGCCAGCGAAGTTCATTGTAAACTCTGGCCCAAGATCACTGAGCTAGGCTGCCTACTCTCCTTATAGCGTCACTGTTGCTAAACTCTGACATTTATTATTTTGAAATGGGCCTGAATACATGTCATCCTATCACAGAGTCTAGATACCCACTCTATTTTATATTACCGTTGTTCTTAGCCCACTTCTGTATATATTGTATTGCGAAACTAACACTGATATTATGTGCTCTGTTCTTTGCTCTGGTTGTTTAGAATCAACGATCTTACGATAATCAAAATCTCGTAGGGTATAGGTAAACATGGTTAAGATAATCTTTCATTTTATAAGGTTAATAATCTCCAAATTTGGGTATATATCAATTTTTTATCAATAAAGGTCTCTTTAGTCCACTTGTTTGTCTAACAACTTTTTCAGTTAAAGGCATTTGCAGAACCAAATCAAGTTAAACGAAAAAGATTTGGAAAAGGTTTTCGATCGAATCGCTTAGGCAAACTTAACAACTGAATTCTTTTTTTGGTAAAGATAAGCAACACATGCAATTTGGGTCCAGTTTTTTCAAAAATAAAAGTTTGCTTTGAAAGCTGAATAACTTAAACCAAACGAGTCTTCTAAGCACGGTCAAGGTATACATTATTTCACATTTCTTTTGGGGCAGAATAGCCTAGTAGACCCCTGTACTTATTTCGGTTTGTTATCCTGATCCCTGCACTCCATAGAGTTTCATCTAAACACTTGTAGTTATTAAAACAAACTACTACAAGAAAAAGGCTCATTAGTGACCAATATTTAGTGGCGGGATTAAAATCTAGTCGCTAAAAGTATACTTATAATGACTAGTTTTATTTCTGGTACCTAATTCTAAATTAAATAATGACGGGACTGAATCTCATCCCTATTATTATAAAACTCTCGTCCCTAATATGCAGAACAGAGCGGGAGTGCGAGACTTGAGGTGCCGCCCAAAATTTTCTTCTAAAATTTTAATAGTTTTATAATTATAAAGAGATAGAAACCTAGAAAAAGAAATAAAGATATAGAAACACTTAAAAACATTCCCCAAGTCGTCATTTAGGAACTAGGGTTTACTCCCCGTCTCTCAACGTTTCTCTCAAAATCCCCAAACCCTCATCACTTTGACAATCAGTTCTAGTATTTCATCTAAATCTGTTCTTGATTTTATTGTTCAAAATGACGATTTCCATCATCAATCTGTTCACGACTATTCTACAGATTATTCAATTTTGCTAAGTTATTTTGGGTAATTTTTTCCATCACCAACTGAAGTCGGATCTGTGCGATTGAGTTGGCATATTGTGATTCAACAAGTTATTTTTATGGCGAGGCCATATCTCTGAGCCGTTTTGTGAAGAAGAGCTCACGTGTTATTCATTTCAGCTTCCGCAGTGAGATGGGAAGGAGTTGTTTCATTGTGGTCCGAGGTGCTTCCAGGAGTATTAGCTTCAAATTCGTAAGTTTTGATTCCCATAATTCTATTCTCTTTATCTGCTTCAGCTATGCTTGTATATGTGTGTGCTGACAATTTTGTTTCTTGAATGCAAGATTTGATTATCTTTACGACTTGCTTAAGAGATGAAGTGTTCCAATCATCGGTTAGAGTTCCTTTCTTCCACTCACTATTTTAGACTTGCTGGATTTTGTTGTTAATGCTTGTGGGTTTTGATTCATTTCATTTATGGGGGCAATGAGTGATTTTTGGTATGTATTTTCATTGTTGCTCTTCATTTTGTTGATGGATACATGTTATCCACATTTTTGCTAAAATTGGGTGTTTATTTTATAGTGAGCTTCTTAATATTATTATACCCATGTCAAATATTGCTACTAAACACTCCTTTACGTGCTAAAAGGAAGCTTTAATTAACATGATTATTGTACTTTGTTACCAATTGACATCAGGTGAGGTGCTAAACTGAGCTTGCTAGTCTACGGTGATTATCAGGTTCATGTAGCTTCTTTTAAATACGAGTGATAGTTATGTTTGCTAAAAGAAATTAAACTTGTGAATTTATTAGACAATGGCTATTTCAACTGGTGAAAAAACTGTTTGCTGCTAGTGCTCTAGTAGATGGATTGAAGTTACAGAAAAAAGTAAAGATTCATCCGCGCAAAGCCTTTGTGAAAATGATAGATTGAAATTGGTAATTTTAAATATGTTGTTGTATGGTTCTAAGACATGTTTTAAAGAAAATATTGAAATGTTAGGGAAACGTAGTATTAAAGTTGAACACCTTGAAGGAGATGTGTTTCTGGTTTCTCCACAAGGAGGTTGCTTGAATAAGTGAATCAGTGTTGTACTTGTAGTTCTATAAGATTTTATGAAGATATTTGATCTTGGTGCAACGGTTGTTAAGGTTATCTATTGATGAAGGTGGAGGTTCATTTGTGAGGGATGTTGCACTCTTGAAATGATAGACTTTCTTCTAACAATCTGAATCAATTTTTAATTTTTCCTTATTCTCTTTTATCCACTTTTATTGATTTCGTTGCTGGTTCTCAGTTTGTTTTTGCTACTCATGCAGGTACAATTTACTTTTGGACTGAAACTCAACCTTACACTCTATATCATGTTATAACCATTTAGTTGAAACTTTAGTCTTCTATTCTCTGCATCTCCGTGTCAGACGTCACTCTGAAGTTCGCATGTATCTTCATGATATAATTTTATAACAATTTGGGATACATTTCTTAGGTTCTCAAATATGATTTTATTTTTGTTGTAACACTGCAACGTTTCATGTAGTATATCTCAAACACTCATCTGGTTATGTACTCTTTTTACTTTTATGAACAATTTATACCCTCTGATATGGGATTATCAACAAATAGAGTATTCCCGACAAGGCGTGCATACCCAAAGCCATTTCCTCTTTATCTCTCACTTTTGTGTTTAGCAGCAATATCAAAGCTCACTGTCTGAAAGCCGTATGCGGAAAAAGGTACAAGAAATTTTGCTTTTTAAAATTCAATTATATGGAAGATAAATTCCTTTTCTTGATTCTCTTCCCTTCTCTTTCTAGGAGTAAGTTCAGTAGTTGAAAACAATGCCATTTGAAGTTAGCCCAACTTGAGCTGAAACTTGAGAGAGAGAGACAGCAGGTCCAGAAATTTCTTTCACAAATTCTTGTAAAAATTATGTTTCTTTTACTTGTCAAAAAAACTATATATGTGTGTGCGCATTGATCATTAAGGAATTGCTAAATATTTTCTCACAAGTTAAAGGCTAATTGCAAGGACAACAAGTTTTAGGTTCAAGTATAGGATCATTGTCAATAGTTTATTTTTTATTTTTGCATCAGTAGATTTACCCTGATCTGTGTTATGTGATCCGGAAATTTTCTACATTGAACTGATAAGAACATGAACCCCTCACAATTTCTTGTTTATAGCAGAACCCAAAATCTGATTATGATAATGGGAAAAGTTATAAGGCACTGATTTTGATTTTTTTCTTAAACATTTATGTGCCAGATATTCTCTAAAGGAAGATGTACTTTAAAAGTGCAATTTGTTTGTTAGTAGTTTATATAACATAATGTTATTCGATCTTATAATTTGCATCCTATCTTTATATGTATTAAATAATGAGGGCTGATTCTCATTAAATCTATATTATGGACTTTGGATGATTCTCATTAATGCTAATGTTGAACTTAATCTTTGTTTCTTAGGTTGCGTGGCACTTACAACTTGAGGTGTAATATGGTAAATAATTATCTGTTTGTCTCCCTCTAAGCCTATGGAACCTATTTGTATATAATAAGATGTAGTTCTCCTTGTCATTGATAAAACAAATGCACTTTTTGAGTCTCTTACAGTGTTTTAGTTGCAGAGATGGCTATTTTGTGTTTTATTTGATAATGCAAGTTTCTTATATGACCAAAATATTGTTATATTGTAATTAGTTTATGAAATAATGTAGGTCTCGCAATTAGTTACTCAAACTTTCTGGTTGATTATTATAGTTTTTCTGAAGTGACTTCATTTCATACTTGTCATTGGTCTTGAAGACTTCAGTTTACAATTGAAGATGTAGATTTTGGAGAATTCAAGTTGACAAGCTAATTATTATTTGCCCAGAACTATAGACAACAATTTATTTTATTTGCAAATGATGTTAACTTGTTTTCTTCCCAAAGGGTGTGTAAATGATACAGTACAAATGGAATGTTAATCCTTTCTTTTGTTATTTTACAAATATATATATGAACACATTATTGATAAGTTTGTCTATATGCATTCATTATATACATTATGAATGGAATAATATTTTGGAAAAGGGGGACATAAAATACATTTGTTTAGGACCACATTTCATAAGATCTTTAAGGACCAGAAATTTTCGTCCTCAAAGTCCTATTAGATTAGGGCCTGTAAAATCTGGTCGTTGTAAATTAATAGGCACCAGATGCAGCATCCGCCATTCTTTTTTATCATTCATTAGGGACCAGTAATGTGGTCCCTCAAAGTTTATTAAGGACCAGAATTATACCAGTCCTTAAAGGTTTTTAAGGGCCGGTCACCAAATCTCGTCGTTATTGACCTTTAGAGGCGGAGCCTCTAGCGACAGGTGATGACCAGATTTTTCTGGTCGCTAATGATATTTAAGGACCATAATCGGACTTTTAGGGATCATTATTCTCGTCCCTAAAGACGATTTTTCTTACACCCTTCTCATGGTTGACCTAGCTTATGTGGCATATGTAAGGCCGAGGTAGATAAAATGCTTGGTACACACGCGCAAAAAGAGCATGAATACAAAGATCGAAGAGAAAATGACTAAAATAAGAGCAAAAAATGAAAAAGAAAAACACAAAATAGCTATCTTTTCATCATTATTAAAGGGCAACAGAAAATCATCAGAATCAATAGAAAAAATCAGCAAAGAACTCATGGTTCTCAACAGGAACTTTATCCAACAAAATCATCTAGAAAGATAGTAATTTCATCGGAGCCTTTCGAAAAATCATCGCTGGCTAGTACTGAAACTTCTGAATCATCAATGGCAAAGAACCGTAATAAGTAATAACCCAATATTTTAAGAGAAAACTTTTAAGTTATATATATATTATTGGAAAATTTACTTACATACATATGAAGTATGGGCTAAAGAATTAATAAGTGAGTCGTGGGTCAATCGCACCTTACAAATTGACAATTGAAACAATGCAATACTACGAATACTTTATACGATGAGTAACTATTTTGTAACAATGATTTGGATTGAAATAAGACAGTTGCTTGGTTATAGTTTCTCTTTCATTGAAGTAGCATATGGGTGTGACTATATGTCTAAGTGTGTCTTAATTAGTGTTATAATGATCAGCTAGCTCTAAAAGAGGACAAAGGAATTTATATAAGATTCAAGAGAATTATTTGGTCGATCTAAGTATAGCATAAGTGACAGTCAGTAAGAATGGTCTTGCCTAGTCTTTTAAATTTTAGAAAACACCAACCTTTGCTTGGTCAATAATGTACAACGTGGAATTTGATACTATATCTTACGGTGGCAGCATAGCTAAGATTATTTAATGAGATTATACAACTACATCTATATCTATATATCTATATTATATTAAAATTGGGACCCCATAACTTAAAAGTTGGATTATTAAAATATCCTTCTAAAATAAATTATTTTATTAGTATAAATCTATATCTATATTATATTAAAAGTGGGAACTCCATAACTTAAAAGTTGAATTACCAAAATATCCTTCTAAAATAAATTATTTTATTAGTATAAAATAAATGATTAGTTACTACGTAATGTTTAAAGTACTTCTTACCTAAATTCCTATGTGCTCTTTAATTAATTTATACCACTCTTCAGATAATAGTGTATCGATTTTGGCCTTCGTACGACCGGTCGAGATGAGAACATAATGGACCGAAGAGAGTCTTCATAATATCGAGATGAGATCCGATGAGGGCACAAACAAGCTTCGAGTTTTAGGGACAAATCAAATACCGAGCTCGAAGTCATTATCGAGCTCGAATCCAAATCGAACTATGATAAGAAGCGATAGAATCGAGCTTAAGAGCCAGAGGCGAACCAATACCGGACCCCTAGTTAATAACGAGCTCGAGCCCACATCTAGCTCTAAGCCTGGAAACCGACCGATACCAAGTTCGATCAAAATCGAGCCAAGAGACAAGAACCGTTACAGCCGCACTAAGAAAGGGAATCTCGGCGGAAATTAGGAAAAAACTGATTTATCATGAGTTCCCCACTATGTATTTTTTATTATATCCAAAGTAGGATGCCTCCACTATAAGAGGGATGGTTATTATTCTTGTAAAGGGGCATCAAGTCATTAATATATTGTAACTTAGATATAATACACTCGCATATTGAAAAATTATCCTTTTTAGCTTTATAGATTAATTCATCTTGCTTAACCCATAAATCATCTTCCTGTCAATTCGGTTTGTATATTTTCTTTATAGTCAATATTCGATATTTCTACTTACTCTTACGATTTATGTCAAGTTATACCACATACTCTTAGAACTACGTACAAATTCAACTCTATCCGTTTTTCGGGTAAACAGTTTGGCGCCCACCGTGGGGCTAAGGATAATAGTGGTTATTTGACACGAATCTTCAAAACACATAATTTACGCTTGTTTTCGGAAGTGTCTTTGATTTCGGATTAGCAACGACGAGCTCTCAATTAAATAGCCTTACCTATCGACAACGAAGCTGGCCTTCAAGGTAAGAACAATAACATGACGCCCAGGGCCGAAAGGCCACTTGTCAACTCCGTTGGAGCTCGAGTCGAAGTGCCATTAGACGTTAATTCGTATGTGGCCATTGAGGCAAACCTACATTCTGAACCTGAAAAGAGCATTCATGGTGGTACTCGATTTGCAGCTCGAGATACCCATAATGTTGAGAAAAATGGAATCAGCTTGCATATGATTTTCAAAATGTTGCAAGCTCAACAGCTAGCAATAGCTTAGTTGCAGAGTCAAACCCAGGTACGGAGCAGGCCGGAGCCCAGTCTACCCCGAGAAATCACCTACAGAACGGAGCCAACAATAGTAAGATCAAATGAGCAAGAATCGATGACTAATCCCGAAATTGCTAAGATACTCGAGGAACTCACAAAACTGATCGAAGCAAACGATAAAAAAGTGGAAACATATAACTCCAGGGTCAGTCAGATCCCGGGGGCACCACCAGTGTTGAAAGGGCTGGATTCCAAAAAATTCATGCAAAAGCCTTTTCCACCAAAGTGCAGGTCCAAAACCGATCCCCAAACAATTTTGCATGCCCGAGATTTCTAAGTATAATGGAACGACCGACCACAACGAACACGTCACCTCTTACACATGTGCCATCAAGGGTAATGATTTAAAAGACGATGAAATCGAATCTGTGTTGTTGAAAAAATTCGGAGAGACCTTTTCGAAGGGAACAATGATTTGGTATCACAACCTACCACCAAACTTCATCGACTCATTCATCATGTTAGCTCACTCTTTCGCAAAGGCACACGCAGGGTCCATAAAGGTCGCAACGAGGAAATCGGACCTTTTCAAGGTAAGACAAAGGGATAATGAAATGCTGAGGGAATTCGTGTCCCGATTTCAAATGGAACGCATGGAATTGCCACCGGTCACAGAGTCGTTCAAGATTTCATCCAAGGGTTGAACGAGTGGAGTTCGGTAGCATCACACCGGTTGAAATAAAATTTGATCGAGTATCCGACTGTAACTTGGCAAGATGTGCACAATCAATATTAATCGAAGATCAGGGTCGAGGACGACCAATTAGGAGCCCCTTCCGGTTCAGTACATCCAAACAGGTCGGTAGTTAAAAACCAGAGGAACGTCGACAGGGATCCAAGGTCGAACAGAGACCAATATCAACCATATACCGTAGATCAAAGGAACAATGGTTCAGGACACAATTCCGCCCGGAACAATCGAAGAATCGATCGAGGACAGAATTCTCGGGGACTTATGAGAAAAAGTGGTTTTGACAAGTATGCCAATCCCACAGAAGCACCTTGGTTATCGGAATATAACTTTAGCATCGATGCATCATGCATTGTGTTGGAAATCGGAAGGATCAAAGATACTAGGTGGCCCAGACCCATACAAACCGATCCTTCCCAAAGAAACCCAAATTTGATGTGCAATACCATGGCACGCATGGTCACAAGACCGACGATTGTAGGTAATTAAGGGAGGAGGTAGCCCGTCTATTCAACGAGGGCAACCTTCGAGAGTTCCTCAACGATCGAGCCAAGAATCATTTCAGATAAAGGGACGCCAACAGGAAAAATGAACATGAGGAACCCCAACATGTTATTCATATGATCATCGGTGGGGTCGACACTCCACAGGGACCCATATTCAAATGCACTAAGGTATCAATCACTAGGGAAAAACGATCCCGAGATTATGTGCCCGAAGGCACTTTATTGTTCAACAACGAAGAAGCAGAAGGCATTTCTCAGCCCCACAATGACGCTCTGGTAATTTCTATCTTATTAAATAAAGTTCAAGTTAAGCGTGTTTTAGTGGATCCAGGTAGCTAGGCGAATATCATCCGATCGAGGGTCATGGAGTAGCTCGGCCTACAAAATCAAATCGTGCCCGCAGCTCGGGTCTTAAACAGCTTCAATATGGCCAGTGAAACAACTAAAGGGGAGATTACTCTACCAGAGAACGTGGCTGGAACCATTCAAGATACTAAGTTCCACATAATCGAGGGTGACATGAGGTACAATGCCCTACTCGGAAGGCCTTGGATCCACAATATGAGGGCAGTCCCTTCGACTCTCCACCAAATGATGAAATTCCCAACGTCGGACGGTGTAAAAACAATATACGGGGAGAAGCATGCTGCAAAGGAAATATTTGCGGTCGATGAGGTAGCACCGATATCAACACTATCAACCTCAGAAAGGTCAAGAATCGAAGGTAAACAGGAAGTCAAATAGCAATCACAGCCATCAGCTTCGACCGAATCAAGGGAGAAGGAGATAGAAGAAGAAGAGAAAGATTTTCTGACCTCTCGAACTTTTATTGTTCCCGAAGACTCTGACACCACCAAATCAACGGTTGAAGAGCTGGAACAAGTTATATTGATCGAGTACCTGCCCGAGAAAAAGGTATACCTGGGAACGGGATTAACCCCTAAACTCAGGAAAAAGCTTATTCAATTTCTTATTGATAACATAGATTGTTTTTCTTGGTCCCATTTAGACATGACAGGGATCCCACCGGAGATAACGACGCATCGACTAAGCCTAAACCCTTGGTTTAAACCGGTGAAGAAAAAGAGAAGACCCTAGTCAGAGGTAAAGCACGCATTCATAAAGGACGAGGTAACTAAACTTCTCAAAATAGGGTCCATTCGGGAGGTGAAATATCCCGAATGGTCAGCCAATGTAGTTGTAGTCCCTAAAAAAGGGAACAAACTTAGAATGTGTGTAGATTATAAGGATTTAAACAAAGCGTGCCCCAAAGATTCTTTTTCACTGCCTAACATCGATCATATGATCGATGCCATGACCGACCACGAGATCCTTACTTTTCTCGATGCCTATTCCGGGTACAATTAAATCCAAATGAACCCGGAGGACCGAGAAAAGACGTCATTTATCACGAAGTATGGAATATATTGTTATAATATAATGCCCTTCGGGCTAAAAAATGCGGGAGCTACTTACCAACGCCTAGTAAATAAAATGTTCGAAGAATAAATAGGTAAATCAGAGGACCATTTGGTTCATTAGCAGGAAATGTTCGAGATTTTAAGGAAATACAAGATGAATCTCAACCCCGAGAAGTGTGCTTTCGGGGTCGGTTCGAGCAAGTTCCTTGGCTTTATGGTATCGAATTGGGGGATCGAGATCAACCCCGATAAAATCAAGGCCATCGAAGACATCACCGTCATAGATAATGTAAAAGTCATGCAGAAGCTAACCGGACGGATAGCTACCTTAGGCCGATTCATTTCGAAGTCGTCAGATCGAAGCCACTGATTTTTCTCTCTACTCAAAAAGAAGAACGATTTTGCATGGACCCCGGAATGCCAACATGCATTAGAGGAATTGAAGCGATACCTATCGAGCCCACCGCTGCTTCACACTCTGAAGGCAGATGAGAAACTTTACTTGTACTTGGCAGTATCGAAAATAACGGTAAGTGGTGTCCTAGTATGAGAAAAGCAAGGTACGCAATTTCCCGTTTATTATGTAAGTCGAGCCTTAGGGGAAGCAGAAACTAGATATCCACACTTAGAGAAATTGGCACTTGCACTGATAAGCTCCTCTAGAAAGTTAAGACCATACTTTCAATGTCACCCCATATGCGTATTAACCACTTACCCACTTCGTAATATTTTGCACAAGCCCGAACTATCGGGCCGATTGGCCAAATAGGCCATCGAACTCAGTGGGTACGATATTGAATATCAACCCCGGATGGCCATCAAGTCGCAAATTTTAGCAGACTTCGTGGCCGATTTCACACTAACCCTCGTACCCGAAGTTGAAAAGGAACTCTTGTTAAAATCGGGTACCTCATCAGGGGTATGGACCCTCCTCACGGATGATGCTTCGAATGTGAAGGGGTCCTGGCTAGGCATCGTTTTGAAGCCGCCCACGGGTAGCACTATTTGGAAATCTATCAAAACTTCTAGGTTGGCTAACAACGAAGCCGAGTACGAGGCCATGATTACAGGTCTCGAGCTAGCTAAAAGCTTGGGAGCAGAAGTCGTTGAAGCCAAGCGTGACTCTTTACTGGTATTAAACCAAGTAAACAAAACTTTCGAAGTTCGAGAGGATAGAATGCAAAGGTATTTGGACAAACTGCAGGTAACTTTGCACCGTTTCAAAAAATGGACTTTACAACATGTACCTCGAGAACAAAACAGTGAGGCCGATGCACTTGCAAATATGGGGTCATCGATCGAGGAAGACGAGATCAACTCGAAGACTGTCGTTCAACTCTCGAAATACGTGATCGAGGAAGGTCATGCCGAGATAAACTCTACAAGCTTAAACTAGGATTGGAGGAATAAATATATTGAATACTTAAAGAAGGGAAAACTCCCATCGGACCCTAAAGAGTCGAGAACCCTACAAACCAAAGCTGCTCGATTCACATTGGCTGAACATGGAACATTATACAGAAGGACATTCGGTGGACCATTGGCAGTATGCTTAGGACCAGGAGGCACCGATTATGTTTTACGAGAGGTCCATGAAGGCACTTGTGGGAACCACTCTGGTGCCGAATCACTGATTCACAAAATCATTAGAGCAGGATACTACTGGGATAACATGGAAAAAGACACTAAGGAGTTTGTTCGAAAATGTGATAAATGCCAAAGGTTTTCATCGATGATCCATCAGCCCGAAGAACAACTTCATTTAGTCCTATCCCTATGGACATTCATGAAATGGGGGATGGATATCGTCGGCCCTCTGCCATCGGCCCCAGGTAAAGCTAAGTTTATTTTATTTATGACTAACTATTTATCTAAATAGGTTGAAGCACAGGCGTTCGAGAAAGCGAGAGAGAAAGAGGTTATAGACTTCATCTGGGATCACATCATATGTCGATTTGGGATACCCGCCGAAATAGTGTGTGACAATGGAAAACAATTTATCGGAAGCAAAGTGATGGAATTCCTCGAAGACCCTAAAATAAAAAGGATATTAACAACGCCGTATCACCTTAGTGGGAACGGACAGGCCGAATCGACGAACAAGACTATCATTCAAAACATAAAGAAAAGGTTGAACGACGCTAAGGGGAAATGGAGAGAAATTCTACCCGAAGTCATTTGGGCATATCGAACAACATCAAAGTCCAGTACGGGGGAAACCCCATTCTCCTTAGTATATGACTCTGAAGCCTTGATTCCAGTCGAAGTCGGGGAACCCAGTGCTAGGTTTCGACATACAACAGAAGAGTCAAATTACGAGGCTATGAATACTAGCCTCGAATTATTGGATGAAAAACGAGAAGCCGCTCTCGTCCGATTGGCCTCCCAAAAGCAACGGATCGAAAGATACTATAATCGAAGAACCAATCTTCGCCATTTTAAAATCGGGGACTTATTGCTAAGGAAAGTCACCCTAAGGGCTACATTACTTCGAGTTTGAGTAATCACTCACTCGACTACTAAACCTATGGGCTACATTACTTATAGTTCGAGTAAGCACTCACTCGACCATTAAGCCTAAGGGATACGTCATTTCGAGTTCGAGCAATCACTCACTCGACCATTAAGCCTAAGCGCTAATCTTATGTTGAGTTTGAGCAATCACTCACTCGACTATTAAAAGCCTACTGGCTACATCACTTTGAGCTCGCGCAATCACTCACTCAACTACTAAGCCTACTAAGACTACGGGCTACTCTTACTTCGAGTTCGAGCAATCACTCACTCGGTTATAAAAACTTCAAGATCCAGCTTCGATCAAATTCCCTAAAGCCTCGAACTTATGAAAACTTTCATAAGGCATGAATGAAACAGAATTTTCATAAGGCATGACTGAAACAAAGTTCTCACAAGGCAGAATATGAAACAAAGATAAATCGGGAAAGGAAAAGATCTTCATATATATGAGTATGTACAAGGTCCGATCAGGACCCTACACAAAAAAGATCAAAAACAAAAAACCCTAAGGTTCCTCACTATCTCCGGGAGCAGCCTCTTCTCCATCAAGCTCCTCCCCGCTCTCAGACCAACTCTTGCTCCCATTATCATCAGAAACCAAGGCTCAAGCATCGACTTCAAGCTCTTTAGCCCTTTTTATCTCTTCGGTAAGATCAAAACCTTGAGCATGAATCTCCTCGAGGGTTTCCCTCCGAGATTGGCATTTGGCGAGTTCATCGACCCAATATTCTCGAGTTTTAGTGGTCTCGACATCCTCTCTCGCTTGCACCTGAGCGGCTTCAGCATCGGCCCGATAAACGGCCACAAATGCATCCGCATCGGCCCTTGTTCTTTCGGCCTTAGCGAGTTCAGAAGCCAACCGAGCCTCGAGCTCCTCTATTTTCCTTGCTTGAACCGAGCTTTCGTCCTTCAAGCCTTGAGGTTGACCTTCAACCAATAATAATTAGGCTTGAGCAGCCTCTTTTTCTGCAGCAAGGCGGTCCATACCTTCTTGCCACTCCAAGGACTCCGCCTTTATCATATCAACCTCCTCACGGAGCTGCCCGATCACCTCAAGCTTCTGCTGCAGCTATGAGACCGAAATATTAGCCACCGTTCTAGTATCGAGCCTATGGGTTTTTAATATTATCATTACCTACTCGGTCAGATCGGTCTGATCTTGGTAAGCCTTGGCCAACTCAGCTCGGAGGTCCTTGATTTCCTCTTCCCTTTGACCGAAGATGGCCGCGTACCAACTCAGCTCAGCTCGAGATTGAGAATATGCTTCTCGATGAACCGCTATGGCCTGCGATGAAAGAATGAAAAAAGTTAGAAAAGAAAAACAAACATGAAGGTGGTACCAACGAAGTGAGTTCAGGCTTACCCGATTCAGAGCCTGCTGCACTTCGTGAAAAAGACCCGATGCATCACTAGGGTCGGCAGCATCCTCGATATCGGTAAACAGATCACGAAAAAGGTCCTTTCCCTCGTGTGACCCGTCTACCTCGAGGACCCCCAAAGCTTGGGCTTCCCGAATTACCCCTTCGGAAAAAGCAGGGAGAGTGGGCGAGTCTCCGATTACTATTTTCCCAAGCGACTCGCTTGGGGCATTCTCCTCAGTTCAAAAAGCTTCAGGACCAGCCCCTTCAGATATGCCCACCATTTGTTGACTTCGGTGGGTGGCATCCTCGATCTTTAACGATTCGGGGACTCTGCTCGAATCTTTATCCGATATCCCCTCAGTTCGAGGCGGAGCTCCATAAACCACCATCGATCCAGTTGCCTTTGGGGCATCAATGGTTTTCTTCACTCGGGCCACTAGTATGGAGCCGTCGTTTTCTTCTTCTTCTTCGTCTTCATCCCTCAAATACCGAACAGATTCTTCGGTCAGAGGGATAATTTTCCTCCTCGACTTATGAGCCGTCCTTGTCTTGGGTTCTGGATCCTCTAAAGTGGAGGCCCTTTTTCTCTTATTGCCCTTCGTCGGTTTAGGAACCGGGGCCTAAGTCTCTTCCTCACCAGACGGGGGCCTCATAACCGCATCTTTGCCCAAACCTATACACAAGAAAATTGGTTAAGTATATGAACAACATTCTGTTCGAACCATCAAAGACATGAGAAAGAGGCTTACCATGATTTGTGACCTCCCATCGGCCCTTTGACAACTCACGCCACGAGCGCTCGACGTATGTAGAGGTCGAAGCCAGGGCCTGAACCCAGCTCTTAAGGTCGCTAACAGCATCGGGCATCCAAGAAACTGCCATATCACGAAAAAAGATATCGGTGAGAAAGAAATGAAGGAGTAAAGCAATAAGAGCTTTACTTACGCTTTATGTTCCACTCCTGAGGGAATGGCATCTTCTCGGCCGGGATCAGATCAGAGGTTTTCACTCGAACGAACCTGCCCATCCAACCCCGATCCTTGTCCTTGTCTATGCTCGAGAACAATACTCTGTTAGCCCGGCACTGGAGTTTTATTAACCCATCTCGATAGAGGCGGGGGCTGTACAATCTAATAAGATTGTCGAGGGTGAAAGGCATCCCCTCGATCCTGTTCACGAAGAAGCGGATCAGAATAACGATATGCCAAAAAGAAGGATGGATTTGGCCTAAGGTTATTTGGTATTAGCGGCAAAAATAGATAACGACTGGGTCAAGGAGGCCCAATGTGAAAGGGTAAGTATACACACTTAAAAACCTTTTCACATAAGTAGTGATATCTTCTTCGGGAGCCGGGATTATCAGTTCTATTTTCTCCCAGTTACAATCTTTCCTCAGCTGCTCGAGGTATCCCTTAGTTATCGAGCACATATACCTCGATACTAGTTCACATCGACCAGGAACCGACGAGGCTTTATCGACCTTAAAATCGGAGGTAAGAACACACGCCCCGAGAACACACTCCTCAGGCCGTGGTTCCACCGGTGTTTTGTCGACGGCAGGCTGTGAAGAAGAAGCTTTTTCTTTTTGAGGAACGATTTTAGATGTTTTCACCATTTTAGATTTAGAGATCGAAAATAGAAGGAGATGACAAAGATGTGGTATTTTAAAGAAAGATTTTACCGTGAAAATCACAGAAGAAAGATTTTTGCAGTAAAAATCACAGACTTACAGATAAACTCAGAAGGTGCGAGAAAGAACTTGAAAAATTTGGAGATTGAAGATGTAAAAGTGATAAAAGGTAAAAAAAAGGGGGGCTATTTATAGATTGAGCAATGGCGGTTCAATATCAGTAGTGACCGACCATCGTGTGACATGCATTAAATGCCTTGGTAAACTGAACCGACGGGACAACTATCACGTACGTCATGGCCGGGTTCGATGTAAACGTCAGTGTATATCTAATAGCGTCGTTGAAAAATCACATCGTTTCTCGCCACATTCTTCCCGAGAAACGAGGAGACTATCTGTATACGATCGAAACCGATTTCGGCCTTCGTACGACTGGTCGAGATGAGAACATAATGGACCGAAGAGAGTCTTCATAATATCAAGATGGACATATCGGAACAGTTTGATAACAAAAAACGGGTTTTATTTTTTTACTCAACTTATAATTTATTTGTTGTTTTCTTCCATTCATATTTTATGAATTTCAACTTTTATAGATGTTAGGGTGGATGATCGTGATCCCATAATATATTGTGGCTTGTATAAATTCTATGATTAGAAGCAAGAAAGGTATATTACTTATTCCTTTGAGATATGAATCGGTTTATTGTCATACAATTTGCTGTTATGTGAAAGATTATAGTTTCAAGGTTAGTAAGACGTGGATTAGGCTTCATTAATACTTGAACATATTTTTGAGATTATGAAATAAATTAGGGTTCCATTTAGACATAATTTAAACGTTGGTGAACTTTTATTATAAATTTAATATCTCTTGGGTGAAGACCAAAATACCCTTATAATATATATTTTATATTTTAACAATTATATTATACAATAATTAAGTAAAACAATTTAAAATATAGATTTATCATGTTTCTCTAAATAGTTATGATTTTCATTAATAACTAAATTTTAAAGAAATTATTTAGTTGTTTAGCCATTAGGAATTTTTCAAGTAGTTAGTTATTTTATTAAACGGCACAACTCTTTGAGAGAGAAAAGATATAATTTTTTATTTATTTATAGTAATGTGATTATTAAATAATACTATTATATATAACAACTCGATGTGATTTTACTATTGGTGTTTATGAACTAAGAAATTAGTATTGATTTATGATGAACTAACTTATTTTTTGTCTACCAGTTGTACGTACTGAACATTAAGAAAATTAAATGTAAGGGAGAATGAAATTAAACGTGTCTAACTTTTTTTATGTAAAACTAAAAATATTGGGTGACAAAAAATGAACGAAATAGTCAATAAGCTCTATTGAGTCATGTTTATTATTTGCAATAGATACATATTCAAACTCAAATTTCAAAAGACACACGTTCAAACTCATGAAAATTGTGTCTTTTGAAAGAGAGAGTTTTTGTGCTCCTTATTTATTTATAAATAAATAAATAAAAGGGTCTTGATTATCCATAATCAGTACTCTAACACTTGAATAATTACTACATTTTAACTTCAAATAAACTTTATTTATGAGAAAATAAAGAACACTGTGCTGAATTAGCATCAAATTGTCACGACCCAAATTCTCCCTCTATGAATCGTCGTGACGGCACCTAATCTCTACGACTAGGTAAGCCTAACACTTGCGGAAATGAAATGAAAAATATGAAAATTTAACAAACTAACAGTAACAGATATTTTAATAAGCAATTGAGATGCCGCTCGGCATATACAATAATCAACTCTCGAAATATACATAACACTCCCAAGACCCGGAACACCGTAAGTCACAAGCTTCTACGAAGTTCTAACTATTCTATACATCAGTGTCTATAGAAATAAGAGAAGAATCAACATGGGAGGGGGGG
>AWOL01S0001516.1:86822-144756 GCA_000715115.1 Nicotiana otophora
ATAGAGGGGGACTCCGAGGATCTGCGGCGCGGGCAGATTTACCTTGAAGTTTTCTGAAAAACAGCAGCGACTGCAACTAAGGACGAGGCTGGTAAAAGAAACCTGGATCTGCACACGAAAAACATGTGCAGGAATGGGCGTGAGTACACCACAGCGGTACCCAATAAGTGCCAAGCCTAACCTCGGCCGGGCAGTGACGAGGTCAGGTCAAGGTCCTACTGGTATATAATAAATAAGCAGGAGAGTATAACAATATAATAAGAGACTGGAATTTAAAAAAAAGAACATAGCAAAGTAGCAACGCAGAACACAAGGATAAACAGCAAAGGATCTCCCGATATACCGTCTCGTAGTCCCAAAAATAAAAGTATAAGGAGATCACCCGAGGTACCGTCTCGTAGTCTCAAAAATAAATATGCAGAGAGAACTCCCGAGGAACCGCCTAGTAGTCTCAAAAGTAAATGTACAGGGATAACTCCCGAGGAACCGCCTAGTAGTCTCAAAAGTAAATGTACAGGGATAACTCCCGAGGAACCGCCTCATAGTCTCAAAAGTAAATATACAAGGGGATCTCCCGGAATACCGTCCCGTAGTCCCAAAGTAAATACGCAGCACAAACAAATGAATATAACAGTTACAACACGAAACCTATAATTTAGACTAAGTACAAGTCAAGAAAGAAGGAGGATTCTTCTAAACATGCTGCAAAGAGTTCAAATAGGCAATTAGGACATGTAGACATGCTATTCTAGGCTAACAGAATAACTACACATGCTAGTATACTTAGATAAGATGAAAACACGCTATTACTCGGTAAAAATCAGGTTTTTTCACAAATAGCCCGTGTGCGCACTCGTCACCTCGTGTACACGACGCTCACATATCATAACAACACCAAATCCTAAGGGGATTTCCCTCCCACAAGGTTAGGCAAGCCACTTACCTCAAACCAAGCTCAATCAATCCGTAATAATGCTCTTTCCACAAAAATCCGACTCCGAATGGCCCAAATCTAGCCAAAATCAATTACATATCATAAATATAACTACAAGGAATAATCTAGCTACTGAAATCAAAGCTAAAGCAAGAAATTAAAAAATCGCCCCAAAACGTCTCCCCGGGCCCACGTCTCGGAATCGGGTAAAAGTCACAAAATATGAACATCCATTCACTCACGAGTTCACTCGTACAAAAAGCATCTAAATACGATGCCAAAATCCCAATCAAAGACCAAAATCTTAGTAGAAGAACTTCTACCATTATCCCCAAATTTCTCAACCAAATTTCTTAATTAGATGATGAAATCAACCATAAATTAGAGGAATATAACCATAAAAGAGTTAAGATTCATTATCCCAAAGATTTCTCTGAAAATCCCTAGAAAAGTCGCCAAATTCCGAGCTCTCAAGTCCAAAAATGAAGAATGAAATCAAACCCTCGCACTTAGGTCTTTTCTGCCAGTAAACTCGCACATGCGAGCCTTCAACCGCACTGCGGTACCGCTTTTGCGGCTAAGACTCCGCACCTGCGGAGTTTCATTAAACTCCCAGGCTTCGCACCTGCGCACTACCCTCCGCACCTGCGGACGCGCTTCTGCGCTCAATTGTCCGCTTCTGTGGAAACTTGGCCACCTCAGCCTCCTCCCCAAATCCGCTTCTGCGACCACTACATCGTATCTGCGGATGCGCAGATGCGGCCCTCATCTCGCATCTGTGCTCACAGGCTCTTATGACCAAAAACATACCTACGCCCTTCTCTCTGCAAGTGCAAACCTGCACCTGCGGTCTCCCCACCGCAGGTTCGAAACACCAGAAACCAGCAACATCAGAAATTGCATAAGTCAAATTTTCCGTTTGTTAAGAATTCGAAACACACCCGAGGCCCCCGAGACCTCAATCAAACATACCAACCAATCCTAAAGCGCCATACAAACTTAGTCGATCCCTTAAACCACATCAAACAATGCTAAAATCACAAATCATCCTCCGATTCAATCTTAAAGAACTTGAAACTTCCAAATTCGACAACCGATGCCGAAACCAACCAAACCACGTTCGATTGACCCCAAATTTTGCACATAAGTTGTATTCAACCCTACGGACCTATTCCAACTTCCGTAATCAGAATCCGACCCCGGTATCAAAATTTCACTACCGGTCCAAATCTCCAAAACTTAGACTTTCGCCATTTCAAGCCTAAATGAGCTACAGACCTCCAAAATACTATCCGAACACGTCCCTAAGTCCAAAATTACCTAACGGAGCTAACAGAACCGACGAAACTCCATTCTGGAGTCGTCTTCACACAGTTCCGATTAAGGTCCAAATCCTAAAGTTTAAATCTCCATTTAGGGACTAAGTGTCCCAAAACACTGCAAAAACCAAAACGAAATCTCCCTGCAAGTCACAATAGCAGAAATAGATATGGGAGAAGCAGTTAATAGGGGATCGGGACTATAACTCTCAAAACGACCGGCCGGGTCGTTACACAAATAAAAAAGCCAATGTAGGTATATATAAATCTAAATCTATATTAAATCTAAATCAGTATCTATATTATTGTAAAAGTATAAACCCTAAAACTAAAATTCTAGAGATCTAAGTACCCTTCTAAATAACCTAAATGCCTTATTTATAGAATAAATAAAAATATCAATGCCACAAACATCAGCTTCAAATCATCTTTTTTCCTCTCTTATTTCCTTGTTTACTTGATCGTTAGTGTTGGTTTTGAACCAGAAATATAGAATTATGGGTAGAGGTGTAGAGCGTAAGCATGAATCCAAGGGAGCCCTTAGTGGAGTGATAGGGACACTGAGCTTGTTGGAAAAATCACACGTATCTATTTAAATTTGGATTATTCATTTTCGTTGGTTCAGACAATATTCAATTATTTTGAATTTGACAAACAAGTCTCTATAGGAAGATTCACATTGATCATCACAATAACTCGTACTTTCTTCTTTTGTATATAAAAGCTTATAATTATTATAAATATAATTTTATAATATCGTGTGATCATAACTCGACACCCACGTGCAACACACGCATCGAGAAACTAATTATATTATATATAGAGAGGGAACAAACTATTAGGGCAATTCCAACACTTACCAGAGGCGGCGGTATTTGTGGGGGTATGTATCCCTACAACCTATTATGATAGAGAAGCGGAGAACCAAGCCCTTGCTGGGCCAAATTTACTGTGAATTAACTAAACATCACTTCTTACTACTTTTCACTTGAAATTTTAGCATCTAAAGAGGGGAAAGGGAGTTGATCAAAGCTAATAGACTTTCTCTCAAACATTAACTTCGGTACTTGGGGAAAACACAATAGAGTTGCTAAATCTTGTTTGGTATCTCTAAACATGAACGTGAATGGGGAATTTGACCACGGGAAACATGCTGCTCCTTTTCAGTAAATCAACATGAGGGAGAGATTTTTAACAAATTCTATACGGAGTCAATGAGTGGTCTAACAATAGTAAACCACGACCAATTTTCGTTCAAGCTTGTTATTGCGAATCTGAATCATGAATGGCTGCGAGGATCTTGAGATTGAGACTATTTGGGACTGTTTGGTTGATAAGTTGGACGTTGCAAGATTGAGTAACTTGTGATTAGCGAGGTAAGTAAGAATTTAAGTTTTGATGCTTGCTTTTTCAAAACTCGTTTTTAAAATATATTTTCTTCTGCCTGGTCTATGTGTTGGGATGAGCGTGCGCTTGGCAGAATTGATGGTCTTTGACCAGTCGCAAATATATATTATTTTGTAAAAAGTTAAAATTATTTAATAAGTGATTTATGGTGTGGTGTGGTGTAGCCTCGTGCTATGACGTTGGGGCATTAGAAATTAATTGTTCGCTGCCATAATAAATTTGAGGCATGGTGTATGCTGCCGTGATAGATTTGGGATATTGTGTATACCGCCGTGGTAGATTTGGGGTATTGTGTATGCTGCCGTGGACTCGTCGGGGGTGTTTGGTTAATATTATTTTTCTGTGCATATTATTTCTGTGGTCGTTGTTTGTTTGTATTTTCTAACACTTGTTCCAGAGGTATTCAGAGTGGCTGGTCGAGGATCTTACTGGGTTATATTTACGTATAACTCACTCCTTACCTGCATGTCTATGCGTATACAATTGGTGAAGACAAAGTTAGTAGCTGACGAGTTCACTAGAGTTGATTCAATTATTGAGGTGAGCCGCCGTATTGTTCGTGGAGGCTGCCAAAAGAGTCTTTATCAGTTATCCATATGATATTTTTTGTAATTCTCTTAGATGCTCCATGGTCTAGTGTGGGATTGGGCTACAGTTTCAATTTACTATTTTGAGATATTAATTGTTCGTACTTAATTTTCAGATTATTTGGATATTCATTTAATTAATCAAGTGCTGTAAATTATTGGCTAAGGTATGAAAGTATGGTTGGCCTGGCGGGTGGTATTAGTTGGATGCCAATCACGTTTAGGGGGTAGTTTAGGACGTGACAAGAACACACTGAAAAAGTTCAACCATCACCGGTGACGGAGACCACTAATGACCGGTACAATCGTTTCTTCCGCATCACCATTCTGAATCGAAAATAAATAAAAAACCTAACAATTCAAGTCGAATCGGATGAAGAATACCAGAAGGGGCGTTGATATAAAGAGCATAAACAAGGAAGAAAGATATTGGGTGCCCGAATCTAATATGTAATGGCGTATGGGTACCCAAATCAATTACTTGATTTGTGAAAATTATTAGATTTTGAAGTGATTGCAACTTCAATTGCTTCCTCTCCCACTTTCAATCCCTCGGAAAATTATGGTGAATATTCACAAATCCTTTTTTTATTCTTTTTTCCAATGAGGTAGAGGTAAAAAAAAAAATAAGCTTTTGATGTTTGCTAGTATCTCTGTTGTGGTTCGGTTTGAATGGGGAAGGTGACTAAATATTCCAGTGGTGTTGGAGGGTGAAGAAGGTAAAAATGGTGGCCATTTTGCCTTTTTAAAAAATAATTACGTATAAAAATAAAAAAATGATGTGGCATATTTCATCTGACGTGGATGTTAATATCAACATGACTGAGCAACATGCAGGGTCAAAGGGGTGTAAGATAGTATGTTTTAATAATTATAAGTGTTTAGATGAAACTCTATGGGGTGCAGGGACCGGGATGACAAACATGAATAAGTACAGGGGTCTACTAAGCTATTCTGCCTTCTTTTGGGAACATGGAAGGTTAAGTAGTAACATAGACTCATATTTAAACTCATTATTTTTGAATAAGTCTTACAACTTAGTCTTTAAATTAAACATTCTTTTCTAAAGCTATAAACCTATTTTCGAAACAAGCACTTTTCAATAAGACTAGACATTTGTCACCAAGATTAAACGTTATAAAGACCCATTTAGCAACCTTAATCATTAACTGCCTAGAAGATAAAACATTCCTTCCGCATATTTAGCCTAAGTTTAAGGAACTACTTTAATGTAGATTTTAAGGGTTGCCTAACACCTTCCCTTTAGAATAACTAAAACCCTTACCCGGATTCTCACTAGTTTATCAGACCATTAAGATGATAATTTTTACCGGCATATAGGTACCATAGTATACCTTTAAATATTAGGTGACGATTTCTATTTTATTAACTTAGAGGAACCACAAGTTATATTTTATTTTGACATGTGCAAAATAGGGTGTAACGACATGACGACTTTGCTGGGGATTTTACAGTTAGGCTCTGACCTTAGCAGACTTAGGCTAGATTTTTAAACACTTCGGGACTTTTTTATATTCTATTTGCTCAACACTTCACTATATATTTACGTGTCTTCATAATTTGCAATTATGTGTTTACTTATTTTATTCCTAATGTTATCACTGGATTATCACAATTATTTGTTATTGCTTTTATACACTATCACCATATTTGTCTATCGAGTCTTGGCAGTACACAATCACACACAAATCACGCGAGGGTTGTCTTTTCACCTTTCCGAACCTTTTTTCAAAACTCTCTAGTTTGAGAGAACGACATTGTGAGGTCAACTGACTTGTTGTCTCGCAACTATTCAGTCTCAGTCCAAAAGTTTAGGAAACACTCTACGCTTAGAAATATAGGCCATGCTACATACACCCTAGGTGAGTCGATCCTTGGCATTGACTCACAAGTAGGAAAACCTCCGTAATGTCAACGGGTCATGCACCTAATGACATGCCTTATGTGAAATGATAAATTAATCCAGATTAAGATACTAAGGATTTGGAGCAAAATACTTACCTAGACTTTTCTTCCCTTTTAGATGGAAATCAACCACAACATCCCTGATATTAGTATGGTTATGGGAGCGCCCTACAAGCTGAAACAATGGCGGAGGAACATTCGGCGGGTGCACGGGGAGGGAATCAGAACACACCCTTGAGTGCTAAATGCATTGATGAACATCCAAGCTGATAGAGTGCTTACTAGGTTGTGGATAGCATTCTGGGATCCGACCAAAGTAGTATATAAGTTTGTCGACTGTGAGCTAACACCAACGCTCGAGGAGATTACCAACTTTACTAAGTTGCCATTCGCTGGACGAAAGCCCATACTGCCGGTCATCATGCCGGGTCTTAGGTTTCTCTAAGCATTGGGATGGAAGAGTAGCGGGAATCTGAGGAACGTCGAAGATGGGTGGATAGGTCCAAATCAGTTTTTCGATAAAATTTTGCATCTAGAGAGCTATGATCTACATCATGATGAGTTTCAGTATGATATGGAGACGTGGGAGAGCCTTTGCCCTTTGACCTTTTCTTTGGCCTTGTTGGGACTGTTGGTTTTTCCACAGCAGAAATGGCGGATCAATATTAATGTGCTACCTCTGGTCATGGCCACATTTCAGGGGAATTTGAGAGTCACTCTTGTCCCTATACTATTGGCAGAGATGTTCAGGTCATTATCAACGTGTTCAAGGGGTTACGACTTCTTTAAGGATTGCAACCTGCTACTGCAAGTGTGGGCTATGAAGCACTTCTTTCAAACAGAGCCGACCATCGATTGCTTCGTCGGAACCAACAATATGATCCGAAGCTACGAAGGAAGAATGAGGCACTAGGGACTACCCCATGGGCAAGAAGAAAGGCTTCATCTTTTGACTCACCTAACTTGAGACTTCATCAACTAGAAACGTTCTTGGCTAAATGGTAGAGCAATCGTGAGGGGGCCGGAAAACTATTTCATTGAGCTGATGGGATTGGAATGAACCAGCCTAATGCACCACTGAGAGTCCTGAGATAGTTCAGTCTGGTAAAAGATATACCCCTGTGGTCCTGAATGGCTTTGTTTGTGGATGACTACAATGGACAAATCCCAATTCCAAGAGTGAGACGACTCCAAGATGAATGGAGTGATTTTGTCACGATGAGTATGGGACAGAATGTGTGATGCACACAAAATTACATTGTGTGGACTTCTGAAGAAGACCAGTTGGATAGGACTAGTCAAGAAGGGTTAGCAAGATTAGAAGATTCGAGAGCATCTCAAGTGTGTCACTAGATTTTACCCCACTACCTTGTCACCTCAACTATGCACCAATATGTGGTCTCAGGATATATTGACCATATGCTACCACCACCTGATGATGACAATGAGGTACTGGAATATGTGTAGATCGAGTCCGAAGACGAGTCGGAAGAGGACACAAAAGAGGAGATTGAGTATCATGGTGAGGATGTCGAGGAAGAATTTGAGTATGATCCTGAGGAAGACCCAGAGGAAGAGAACCCAGAGGAAGATTCAGCGGAATATTACTAAGTTGTTGGTTGATTTCCATTCTGTACCTTTAAATTCCCTTAGGGCAATCTTAGAAGCCCATGAAGTCTTTGTAAAACCCCTTGTGAAAGCTTTATAGCCCATGTTGTAACCATCAAAATTTCTTATCAAAGGAAATCAATTCGCTCCGGATCTGAATGTGTCAAATAATTTGGATATTTTGTTAATAGTTACGACGTAGGCTTACCTCCGACAAAGAGAGGTCCTCCAATACTTTAGGAACCCGTTTGTTCAATTTGAGAATTAATTGCTAAGTGTGACTATATATGTATATTTCCTGAGCTAACTTTTATTTTGGTTTACTTTCTCCCTTGTTTATATTATTATTCACCCCCCCGAACAGAGGTTGGTTTGTGTTGTTAACTAAACTGATCGAGCTACCGTATAACCTGAGGTCCAAAAGAAAGATGACCTCCACAGATAACCCAGCCGAAAATGCTCTAGTAACTGACATTCCAAGGGGTTCAAGAGAAAGAGACGAAACTTGGAACGATGAATATGCACCTGGATGGAGCAAGAAATGGAATTGTTGAGAGAGGAAGTACAACCGATCAGGGAACTGGCACATCTGGCCGTGACGACGCTCCCGCAACCACCTGGTTTTCCATCACTAGACTCAATTCCTGAGCACTTTCCTTCATCAACCAGGCAACCTGCCAGTACTCCGACTACCATCACTTGCACCACAACCCCCACCATGTCTCATGCTATACCACCAGTTACCCTTGAAAATCCACCAAACCCTCTCATACACACGCCTTACGTTCCTAACTACATTCAAGCTCTGCAAAATCCACTAGACACAATCAACTTGGTCCGAACTCCCCCTCGTGATAACGCAACCTTTGCAAACACCCATACGTAATATATACCCGCGGCACACACTACCACTCGTGAGCGGTATGTTCCACCCGTATATAGTGCTAGCGAACCAACTTTCACTGTGCCATACACGGCCAGGGTGCCTTTACGAGATCGGTCAGTATGCTGAGATGGAAAAGGAAGAAAGATCCAAAGAAAATGAGTCGTTGTCAGAACAACTCCGGGTCCTGAGAAAGAAAATGAAGAACCTAAAGGTTGCTGGAGGGAGCGAGAGCTTAAACTACAAAGATTTGTGCATACATCCAGACATCGATATGTCGGCAAGATACAAACCTCAAAAATTTGATATCTTTGACTGGACGAGAGATCCCCACGCCCACTTGAGCGCCTATTTTAATAAGCTAGTAGGAGTGGGAAGAAACAAGAAGTTGAGAATGAAGTTATTCATAAGAAGTTTGACTGGGGAAGCACTCACCTGGTATACTAGACAGTATCCCAAGAATTGGAGTGAATGGCAAGACATGGCTAAGGATTTCATAAATCATTTCAGGTTCAATACTAAGATTACACTAGACAGATTTGCTTTAGTGAACATACAGAATAAACCTCTGAGTTATTTCAAGAGTATGACCGTTGTTGGATTTCAGAAGCAGCTAGAGCACAACCCCCGCTGGATGACAATGAACTGACAAAATACTTCATTCGTTCCCAGGAAGGAATCTACTTTGAGAAAATGATGGGCAGAAGTTCCCCAAGTTGGTCAAAATGGGAGATTTCTTAGAATAAAGTATCAAGTTCTGGAATATACATTCCATGGCTGCATTACAAGCTGCTAGTAAAGCTATGCAGTCCGGTTCCATCGGCAGCGCAAAGAAGAAGAAGGAAGAGGTAACGGCTATTGTTCCTTACTATCAACCAAGCCCACCTTATCGAGCTAACTAATTCCCCGCACATGCTCAAATTCCAACCCAACCCACTTATACCCAGTCTATACTACCCAACCACATTATAATACCCAACCACATTACAATCCACCCCGAGCCAATAGATATCCAAACCCACCGTGACCATACGCCCCTGTCCAAACCACCACTCATCAAAACAGAACACCCCACATTTAAACCATTGCTCATCCTCGAGCAATCAAACTACACTTCACATAGACACGACCGTTTTAAACAACTCTCATAACTCATCACACCAAGAATATTTCAAACAAATTAAGCATAATAACGTAACATCCTTGCCTCAAAATTTGACTCAAACACACTGTAAGGCCCCGTAAAATTTCGCAAAGGAAGAATAATGTTTCGTGGTGCCGAACTGGGATTATGTTTTTGAGGATTGTATAAGGCTCAGACTTTTTGGGTTGAACAATGAACTGGAATGTAAAAAAGAAATTTGGGCAGAAGAAATGCACTTCTACGGCCCACTATGCTGCCGCAGAATCACTCTGCGGACCGCATAATGGTCGCAGAGTGAGACAGTCTTTTGGGCCATTTTTTATGTCATTTTTGCGACCCATTATGCGACCGAAAAACCATTTCGCGGGCCGCACTATGATCGCATATCCAAGTTTTTCGGTTTTTCGGAGGGAGGTTCTGCGACACATTATGCGATCGCAGAACAGTTCTGCGGCGCATTATGCGACCGCAGAACAGGTCTGCGGGTCGCATAATGACCATAAACTGAGTCAGATTTGCCCAGTTCTGGAGGGAAATTATGCGGCCTATTCTGCGGACCGCATACCCTGTTCCGGAGCTTCATTTTTGGATTTTTATAACCCGACCCTACTTCGATAAAACATATGCCATAGTCAAATTTGTGCAAATTTATGATACTTTTAGAGTGAGAAAGAGTGCTTACTGTGGGGGAGTAACCTTCAACCTATTATCCATCAATTGTTGCTCAAGCTTTGAAGATTAACAAGGAAAACTCACTAGGTCTTCATCCTAGAGGTAAGATTCTACACCCTAGCCCTTAATTTCAACATTTATCTAAGAATGGATAATTAGCAAGACAATTCTTGGGTATGGGAGTTGTTATCTTGCATGCATGTGTTATCAAAGAATGTGGGAAGGTTGTGAGCTAAAAATGGTAGAGGATGGGTTGGGGAATGATGGAATCCTTCACAAAAGGGCCTTAAAAATATTAATGCACACCTAGTGTTTGATAATGTGCTCAAATGAGCTAGAATCATGGCCATCTTCCTAATTTTGGTCCAACTTGTTATATTTCTAAAATATATCGAAGTTGCTAAGAATTCCGGAATGTTTTAGAGTTTAAAGGAAGCTCAATTGAGGTATGTTGGCTAAACCCCCCTTCTTCTTAGAATCGAATCCCATGATATTCATGTAATTGGTGTAAGTCCCAAATTGATCATAATAGAATTGTCTATTTCGATTGTGCTTGTGTTGAAGGATATATGCTCAATATGTATTGTAAATGCTTCATCATATCACCTTATTATTAAGGAAGTGTTCAAAATATGGAATATGTGTTGAAAATATTAAGATTTCAAGTCAAGATCGAAGTAAAGGTTATTATGCCAAATTGTATGAAAAGCCTCTATATGCCTAAGATTTCCAAATTGCTCATATGTGAATTTAATGTCTTTAATGTGAAGCATTATTGTTGTTGATAATGATAATGGTGTTTGAATGTGGAAAGGGGAACTGGAATTATGAAATACGGCCAAGTGCCAAGAATGACTTTATAATTGTGGCCACTAGTGCCAATGAATCGAAAGGATATGAAAGAAGTATGATGTGAGATGATTGACTGAAAAAGGTAATGTCTCGGGTGAGACGGCCTAGCCGATCGGGCCGTGATCGGATGCCATGCCGCACATATGGTGGTGATTATGCTGGAAATTATAATAAAATTGTGGTTATGATAGATGTCTCAAATGAGACGACCTAGACGATTGGGTCGTGATCGGACTCCGTATAAAGATACGGTGGTATTGTGAATTATAGTATATCGGTACTAAAGATCACCCAACCTAATAATATGGAAATTGACTTGAAAACTTATGTGATCCTTAACTTGATGTTTTAGTATTATTTGAAGCTCGTATTGAATTCTTAACTGTACCCCCTGGTATTATTATTCATTCTATTGAGATGGTGTTTAGTTTTACATACTGGTACTATTCGACAGTACTAATGTCCCTTTTGCCGGGGGCACTGCATCTTTAAATAGACAATGCCATCCAAACTTGCTCAGTTTCCTGCTTCACTTTGTGGCCATTCTATGGCCCGCAGAGTGATTCTAGGGCCGCATAGTGGGCCGCAGAAATATCTTCTTCTGCCAAAAAGTTTCCTTTACTACCCAGTGCACTGTTCAACCAAAAAAGTCCATACCACGATGAGCAATCTCGCCGCGAAGAATCTTTACATTCGTCAACACAAAAGCCTACTTTGGCACCACGAAACCCTGAGTTTTTAGGCAAAATGTATGGGGCCTTACATCCTCCCCCACTCAGGATCAATCATCCTCGAATAAGGGTCAAAATTCACCATTAGCGCACAATGTGACTCAGTTGCTACAACACACACCAACAATTCTAATTTTTGACTAACTCCCTAAATTTCCAAAATTTTTGCCAGTCTCTCCTGTAATTGGGCCTATCCACCTGCCAGAGAATTCCAAAACCAGTCCTAACAACATATGCAGGAACTAGTGACGCAACATAACATTACAACAATGCCATCCGTGGCCTCACGAGAAGTATACCACCAAAAAGGAACACTTTTGACATCAACAGTACAAATGATACATAATTCATAGAAGGTAACAATGCCATCATTTTCATAGAACATAACTTTATAAGTACATGGCTATTCAAACAAATAAGGATACTTTTTCTTCATTTTTTCCTCGGCCTCCCAAGTGGACTCTTCAACTTGCTGGTTTCTCCATAACACTTTCACGGAGGCAATCTCGTTGTTCCTTAATTTTCGGACTTGCCTATCAAGGATGGCAGCTGGAATTTCTTCATAAGTCAATTCTTCATTAACCTCAATGGTCTCTACTGTCACAATAACCGACGGATCTCCAACTACCTTCTTCAACATATACACATGGAATACCGGGTGTACTTATGACATCTCAGGTGGTAGCTCAAGCTTGTAAGCCACCTGACCAATCCTCTGAACGATTTTGTACGGCCCGACATACCTCGAACTGAATTTCCCATTCTTACCAAACCGCATTATACCCTTCATGGGGGAAACCTTCAAAAATACCCAATCATCTTCTTTGAACTCCAAATCCGTGCGACGCATATCTGAATAGGACTTTTAACGACTCTGAGCAGTTTTCAACCGCTCCTTAATGATCTTTACTTTTTCCATAGCCTGATGCTCGAGGCTTGTCCCTATCAACTCCACTTCCCCAATCTCGAACCACCCAATGGGAGATCTATATCTCCTACTATATAGAGCCTCGAACGGTACCATATGAATACTGGCATGATAACTGTTATTGTAGGCAAACCCTATTAGCGGCAAATGATCATCCCAGCTACCTTTGAAGTCAAGAACACAAGCAGCAACATATCCTCAAGTGTTTGAATAGTCCGCTCTGCCTGCCCGCTGGTCTGTGGATGGAAGGTTGTACTAAGATTCACTTGAGTACCCAAACCTTGATGAAATTTCTTCCAAAAATTAGCCGTGAACTGTGCCCCTCGATCTGAGATAATAGAAACTGGGTTGCCATGCAACCTGACTATTTCCTTGATGTACAATTGAGCATAAAGTTCTGCTGTGTCGGTAGACTTAACATGTAAGAAGTGTGCTAATTCTGTGAGTCGATCCACAATCACCCAAATCCAATCAAATTTACGAGGAGTGCGAGGTATCCCTACCACAAAGTCCATGTTAATCATTTCCCACTTCCACATTTGAATATCTATGTTCTGTGCCAACCCACCGGTCTTTTGATGTTCGGCCTTCACTTGCTGACAATTTGGACATCTTGTCACAAAGTCCACTACGTTCCTCTTCATATCGTTCCACCAATAGACTTCCCTAAGATCATGATACATCTTTGTAGATCCCGGGTACATAGAATACCTAGAAGTGTGAGCCTCAGTCATGATTCTTTTCCGGAGATCATCCACATTTGGATCACATAGTCGCCCTTGGTATCTTAGTGTACCATCATCCACGCCAAGAAAAAAGGCCATGGTCTTATGTTTTTGAATCCCCTCCAACAATTATACCAACAATGGATCGTTGAATTGCTTCTCCATGACATCTACCACAAACGACAATTCAGAACTATTTTGCACAATCACCCCCCTTCACTAGAGTTCTCAAGACTAACTCCCAAACTAGACAACTGATGAACCTCCTTGGTCAAAGACCTTTGATATGCCTCTAAGTGAGCCAAACTGCCCATAGATTTCCGACTAAGAGCATCCGCTACAACATTAGCCTTCCCCGAATGATACAGGATGTCGATGTCATAATCCTTGAGTAACTCAAGCCATCTTTTCTGCCTCAAATTCAATTCCTGCTATTTGAAAATATATTGAAGGCTCTTATAGTCCATGAATACATCCACATGGACCCCATACAAAAAATGATGCCAAATCGTCAACGCAAAGACCACCGCTGCAAGCTCTAAGTCATGTGTTGGATAGTTCTTTTCATAATTCTTGAGTTGCCTAGAAGCATGCGCTATCACCTTTCCATGTTGCATTAATACACACCCAAGTACGATCCTTGAAGCATCGCAACATACCACAAATCCATCTGTACCCTCTGGTAGAGTCAATACCAGTGTCGTAGTTAATCTTGATTTCAACTCTTGGAAGCTCCTTTCACAAGTATCTAATCATTGGAATTTGAGCGCCTTCTACGTCAATTTAGTCAACGGAGAGGCAAAAGTAGAGAACCCCTGCACAAATTTTCTATAATATCTAGCTAAGCCCAAGAAACTGCGAATCTCTGTTGGAGTAGTAGATCTAGGCCAATTTTTCACGGCTGAAATTTTCTGGGGGTCAACCTCAATTCCTTCTCTAAAGATAACTTGACCCAAGAACATAACAGATTCAAGCCAAAATTCACATTTCAAAAACTTCACATATAACTAGTGCTGATACAGGACCTGTAAAACTGCCCTAAGATGATCGGCATGGTCCTCCCGACTCTACGAATAAACAAGAATATCGTCAATGAACACTATCACAAAGGAGTCGAGAAAGGTTTGAAGACCCGATTCATAAGATCCATGAAAGTTGCGGGGGCATTTGTTAGCCCGAAAGACATTACCAGAAATTCAAAGTGCCCATACCGGGTCCTGAAAGCTGTTTTCAGAATATCCTGCTCCTTGATCTTCAATTGGTGAAACGTGGACCTTAAATCGATCTTGGAGAAGAACTTAGCACCCTACAATTGATCAAACAAGTCATCTATCCTTGGTAGTGGGTACTTATTTTTGATTGTAACCTTGTTGAGCTGCCGAGAGTTAATATACATTCTTAGAGACCCACCCTTCTTTCTTACAAATAGAACTGGTGTGCTCCAAGGCGACACACTCGGACGAATGAAACCATTCTCTAACAAATCTTTCAATTGGTCATTTAGATATTTTAATTCTATTGGGGCCATTCTATAAGGGAATAGATATAGGCTACGTGCCTGACATCACATCAATCCCAAAATCAATCTCCCTGTCTAGCGGGATCACAGGGAGCTCATCCGGAAAGACCTCCGAAAATTCATTGACAACAGGCGCAGACTCATTTGTAGGTGCCTTAGCATCGGTGTGTGTAACCCGGATAAAATGGTAGATACACCCTTTGTTAATCATCTTTGTGGCCTTAAGGTAAGAAATAAACCTACTCTTCGGCACCACATTATCCCCCTTCCATTCAATCACTTACTCAGTTGGAAATTCAAACCTAACGGTTCTGGTTCGACAGTCAAGCTTAGCGAAACATGAGTAAAGCCAATCCATCCCCATTATTACATCAAAATTGACCATTCCCAATTCAATGAGATTGGCCATGGTGTGTCGATCACGCACCGTGACAACACAATCCCTATAAACCCACGCGGCTACAATAGACTCACCAACCAGAGTAGATATAGAGAACAACTCATGGAGCTGTTCCGGTTCTATCCCAAATTCCATAGCAACATCGGGAGTAACATATGACAAAGTGGAACCAGGATTAATAAGAGCATACACATCATGAGATTGGATAGTCAATATACCTGTGACAACATCTGGAGAACCCTCTGAACTCTGGCGACCGCTCATAGCATAGAAATGGTTGGGTCCTCCCGAACTCTGTGCGCCACCCTAGCTACACCATGCCCTGCGTGTACTGGGGTGACTCAAGCTGGATGAGGTGCTACGAATGTAGTTGCTATAGAACTGGCTGGCTGAGCTGTACCTCTACCCATGCTCTGTTGAGACGAATGTCAATCTCTCTGAATGTGACCCCTCATACCACACCTGTAGCATATGGGCTGGTCCATGTAGTAGATCCCAAATCCCCACACCTAGGGCATGGGGGCCTCCGCTGCTGCTTAAATCTCCCACCAGACCGACCGTGCTGGTAGGATCCCTTGTTGCCCTAGCTGGGCCTAAAATGGTTCCCCTGCTACTGACTGGGCCCCGATGGTGGTGCACTGACTGAAGATTGATCAAAAGACTGGGACGACCCTGATGATCCTTCCCTGAAAGTTGTCCTACCACCACCACTAGAAGTACCACTGAAGTTGCCCGCTGACCGGGCCCTGTTGCTACTCTCTCGCTCCATTCTATTCTTTAGTTTACGGGTCTCTGTCGCTTGAGCAAATGTCACCCTATGGTGCAAACAGGCGCACTCTAGCCTCCATAGCAGGAAACATGTAGATGGCATATTTGGACAGGCGCGCGAATCTCATGTGATACTCCCACACACTCATGCTCCCCTGTTTCAGATTCTCAAACTTGGCGGCACGGGCTACCTTAGTTTGGCAGGTAAGAAATGATCAATGAAAGCATAAGCAAATTCACTCCACCTCGCCGGAGGCCTCCCCTCTTCACGGGAGTCCTCCTATATCTCAAACCAAGAATAGGCCACCCCTTTCAGGTGGTAGGAGGTCTACTCTGCTCCATCCATCTTAGTAGCACGCATAACTCGGAGGGTCTTGTGCATCTCGTTAATAAAATCCTGGTGGTCCTCCTCAGGATCAGTACTTGTGAACACTGGAGGGTCCAACTGGACAAATCTGTTCACCCTGGAACTAGTGGAATCCCCTGGATGACTAGCCGAAGTGGGTGCAACATCTGATCTCTGGGCCTGAGAAGCCACTATTTGAGCCAACATCGTATGGCTCCCCTAAGATCCGCATTAGATACACCAGGACCAGAAGCTGGGGCTAGAAGTGGAACTAGAATAGCAGTTGGAGGGATCGTTGCAACCTCAGTAGGTGCAGGAACTGGTGCGGGCTGACCAGGTGTAGTGGAAGCAGGCAGTGTAGTAGTCGGGGGAATATTCTAACCCCTCGGGTGTTCACCTATATCATCAAGTAAAGGATAAACTGCCACTCCTGGGGTGGCATTGTCTCCTTGTCTAGTTCTTGCTTTCTTCCTAGGCGCCATGTACTGAAAATTAGAGCAGTGCACGAGTTAAAGGAGGAACAATCTTACAATCAGCTTTATCGCACGATCTAGAATATCAAAGAAGGGTGTTATTCCTAAATGCCCAAGTAGCCTCCTAATTGTAGATGTGGTCAACAACACACCGATAAGAAGGACTCTACTAGACACGGCTCCGAGATATCCAAGGACAATTTAAAACCTTAGGCTCTGATACCAAGTTTGTCACGCTCCGACCTCGGGGAGGGCGACCGACGCTCAACAGAGTTACCTCGATCGAGCAAGCCTGCACAGTGCCATCTACCCAACTCACCCACAAATAAAGAGAAGAATACATTTCATTAATAAGTCAATAAGAAGTCATGTGAACAACACCGGTTCATTTCCATTAGTTACGTCATTAACAAGTCTTCAAAATAGTACGTTGTACTATCATAGTTAAAGTGGAATAGATGATACCATTACAACATATTCAGTTAACTTTCCCAAAAATAGATACAACCCACACTATGTCTACGGAGCCTCTAACAGGAATAGAAGAGTGCTATGACACTGCCGGCAACAAGGCCCCAGCTATACCTCAAAATGCTATGTACAAAGGATAGAAGATACAGGACCCTGAAATGAAGTGGGGCTCACCAAATTAGCTGAGGATAGGGTGTGCTGCTACACTGATCAATACCACCTGCTATGGAACCACCTGCATCCATTAAAGATGCACCGCCTCCCGGTAAAAAAGGACGTTAGTACATATGGAATAGTACTAGTATGTAAAACTAAACACCCTCTCAATAGAATGAGCAACAGTAAACAGAGAATAAAACATGATATCACTAAGGGACTCAAACGGTATCAAAGTGCCACATTAGGGGAAACATAAATTCCAAATAGGTTTCGGTAATTTAAGTTGGGAGATCTTTAGCACCGATGTACCTCCGTGTTTTAGCACGAAGTTCGATCTCAGTATGATTGGCTAAGCCGTCTCACCCCGAGACATACACTCACAATACAACCATGTGCGCGACATGGTATCCGTTCTCAGCTCCATCGGCTAAGCCGTCTCACCACAATGTCGTGTGGGTCGACATTACATCACATCTAGATAGCACTAATCTCATCCCATTTAAGGGGAAAACATCTCAACACACCAATCTCATCCCATATAAGGGGAAACAGTCTCATCACATTAACACGGGGATTTACCCCTCAATCACTCCTACACCGACACGTGTAGTTTCGGTGTTAGGTTGTTCCGACCTACCCTTCCTCGGTGGCTAATCGATACTCCCATGTTATTAAAAGTATTTAACTCTCAATTCATATTCTTTTATATGTCATTCATTTTATCGACATCATTGGCCATAACACAATATCATTCTTAGCGCATTGCTCACTATTCCATTTTCAATCATTATCATTAATAATCAACAACAAGGCCTTTCAAATTAAGACTTTAATCACATACTTGAGCAAATTAGGTCTTAGGCACATATGACTTCTTACACAATTGACATGGTATCTTTCATAAGAATTCATGCTTTCAAATCATAACATAGTAACACACAACCCATACTTAAACCACATCGTCAAACAATTAACTTATCATAGCAAAAATCTTTGGAATGCATATTGAACACATAATTATTTCAACACAAGGCTTATTTGACAACGATTCTATTTATAAAGGGCATCACGAGACTTACAAGGACATTGCGGGGTTCAATTCTAAGAGAAGGGTTTAGCCAACATACCTTTCCTCGAGCCCTTTTAAATTACTACAGTGTTCTGGAATTTATAGCTTCTTCGATCTAGTTGGAATTATAGCAAAATTGAACACAAATTAGGAGAGAGTTTATGGTTCTACCTCATTTGAGCATTTTATCAAACACTAGGTGGGTATTATGATTTTAAGGTCCTCCCATGGTGGATTCTTTCACCCCACTACCCAAAGTCTACCCAATTTAGCTCAACATTCTTCCCCCAACCCTTGATAATACATGCATGTAAAAATAAATAACTCCCATACCCAAGAATTGACTTCCTAATTACCTATTATCAATTAGAATCATGAAATTGAGGGCTATGGAGTAGAAACTTACCTCTAGGATGAAGACCTAGTGATTTCTTCTTACAATTTCTTCAACTTTGAGCAAGAATTGATGGATGATGGGCTTAGGAACTCCTCCTCACTCCTTGGCACTCCCTATTTCTAGAATGTATGTTTCTGCTTTAGAAGTGGTTCATTACTCTAATTTATCAAAATAGGGTCCGGTAAAAACATTAGAAAAAAGGAGCCCCGTCACAGATCTTCGATCGCATATGCGACCGCATAATGCTTTTGCAGTCCGCGAAATAGCCCCCGGAATTGGGCACTCCTGCCCCAGTCTGCGGCCATTATGCGGTCCGCAGATCTGTTCTGCGGTCACATAATGCGCCGCAGAACCTCCCTTCGAAAAAATCTTCATGCCGGTTCTACGGTCGATGTGCGGCCCGCAAAATGGTTTTGCGACCACATAATTGACCGCACAATGCCATCCAAACTTGCCCAATTTCCTACTTCACTCTGTGGTCATTCTGCGGCCCGCAAAGTGATTCTACGGCCGCATAGTGGGCCACAGAAATGTCTTCTTATGCCAAAAATGTTCCTTTACTCCCCAGCGCACTATTCAACCCAAAAAGTCCGTACCACGGCGAGCAATCTTGCCACAAAGAATCTCTACATTCATCAACACAAAAGCCTACTTTGGCACCACGAAACCCCGGGTTTTTAGGAGAAATTTATAGGGCCTTACATCCTCCACACTTAGGATCATTCGTCCTCGAATGAGGGTCTAAATTCACCATTAGCGCACAATGTGACTCAGTTGCTACAACACACACTAGCAGTTCTAATTTTTGACTAACTCCCTAAATTTCCAAATATTTTGCCAGAGTCTCCTTTGTAATTGGGCCTATCCACATGCCAGAGAATCCTAAAACCAATCCTAACAACATATACAGGGACTAACGACACAACATAACATTAAAACAATGCCAACCGTGGCCTCACGAGCAGTATACCACCAAAAAGGAACACTTTTAACATCAACGGTACAAATGATACTTAATTCGTAGAAGGTAACTCTTCGAATATTTATAGAACACAACTTTATAAATACATGGCTATTCAAACAAATAAGGATACTTCTTCTTCATTTCTTCCTCGGCCTCCCAAGTGGCCTCTTCAACTTGCTGGTTTCGCCATAACACTTTCACGGAGGCAATCTCTTTGTTCCTCAATTTTCGGACTTGCCTATCAAGGATGGCAACTTGAATTTCTTCATAAGTCAATTCTTCATTAACCTCAATGGTCTCTACTGTCACAATAACCGACGGATCTCCAACTACCTTCTTCAACATAAACACATGGAATACCAGGTGCACTAATGACATCTCAGGTAGTAGCTCAAGTTTGTACGCCACCTGACCAATCCTCTGAACGATTCTGTATGGCCAGACATACCTTGGAATCAATTTCCCTTTCTTACCAAACCGCATTATACCCTTCATGGGGGAAACCTTTAAGAATACCCAATCATCTTCTTTGAACTCCAAATCCCTACGATGCATATCTGAATAGGACTTTTGATGACTTTTAGCATTTTTCAACTGCTCCTTAATGATCTTAACGTTTTCCATAGCCTGATGCACGAGGTCTAGCCCTATCAACCTTTCTTCCCCAATCTCAAACCACCCAATGAGAGATCTACATCTCCTACTATATAGAGCCTTGAACGGTGCCATCTGAATGCTGGCATGATAACTGTTGTTGTAGGCAAACTCTATTAGCGGCAAATGTTCATCCCAACTACCTTTGAAGTCAAGAACACAAGCGCACAACATATCCTCAAGCGTCTGAATAGTCCACTCTACCTGCCCGTCGGTCTGTGGATGGAAGGATACTATGATTCACTTGAGTACCCAAACCTTGCTGAAATTTCTTCCAAAACTTAGCCGTGAAACTGTGCCCCTCGATCTGAGATAATAGAAACTGGGATGCCATGCAACCTGACTATTTTCTTGATGTACAATTGAGCATACTGTTCTGCTGTGTCGGTAATCTTAGCAGGTAAGAAGTGTGCTAATTTCGTGAGTGGATCCACAATCACCCAAATTTATGGCACCACAAACCCACGGGGTTTTAGGAAAAATTTATGGGTCCTTACACCCAGACCAGCATACTAAATACTTTGATACAAGTAAGCATTGCACATATCATTTAGATTTTTCAGGACATGATACCGAAGATTGCTGCGGTCTAAGGAATGAGATCAGAATGTTGATTAAGAGTAGAGCTATCCAATATACCCCAATCCCAATAAATATGAACCACAACCCACTACCAAACCACAAAAATCAAGGGGTAAACATGATCATATTGGAGGAAGAATATGGTCTAAAGGGAACCATCGTTACCATTGGGAACACTAAAGTAGTAAGGACAACTCCTTGGCGGCCCCGTTAATCAAAATAGAATTGAAGCCACCAGTAATGATCCAGACATATCATCCATGGCCTGTCATAGCCATCAAAGAGGATTGGAATCATAATTACAAGGCAGTTCCGTGGGATTATCAAGCAAAGGGAAAGGGAAAAATAATAGAAACTGCGGCAGCTCATAGGATGACCCGGTCAGGAAAATGCTATGATCCTAAGGAATTGAATCGAGTAAATCAAAATAGAGCAGAACCAGAGGAGAAATATAATGATGCATAGGTAAGAAATTCTGGAGCAAGATGCCGGTTAAGGAGTACTCTATCAAGGAACAACTGAAAAAGACCCCTACGCACATATCAATTATAGATTTGCTGATGAGTTCTATCAGCCATAGAGACACTATATTGAAAGTATTGAGTGGAGTAAGCGTTCTAGGAAACACCACTAGTGAGGCACTGACATCAACTATCGAAAAATGGTAGAGTCTAGTAAGGTCTCTTTTCAAAAGGATGAGCTTGCTGCGGAGGGAGTAGATCACAACCGAGCTCTACATATTAATGTCAAGTGTGGAGATACGGTCATAACTTGAGTTATGGTTGACAGGGGATCTAGAGTGAACATTTGCATGTTATTCACTTGCAGAAATTGGGTATCCATATAAGAGAGGTGAAAGAAAGCCATGTGCGGGTAAGGGCTTTTGACGGATCGCTGAAAGACATCATTGGGGAATTTATTTAGCTTTGCAAGTTGGACCCATTGAGTTCCCGGTGTTATTCAAAGTGATGGACATCTCTTCCTCCTACAACCTACTACTAGGGAGGCCATGGATACACATGGCAAGGGCAGTTCCTTCCACTCTATAACAATGCATGAAGTTTGAATGGGATTGGCAGGAAATAGTAATTCATGGAGAATCGAGTTATCCAGCTTATTCAGAACACACGTTTCCTTTCATAGAAGGATTATATGGGGTGACCATTCATGAGGTCGAGATCATACAAACAATGAAAATGGAGAATAATGAATGGTTCCACAACACACATCCGTCATATGGGTCAGGGAGATGATGAAATATGGGTATAAGCCAGGATCTGGGCTCGGAGAAAGGTCTAACGGGATAACAGAGCCAATATAACTAAAGCAATAGAAGGGTACTACTGATTTAGGATACCAGCCTCCAATCGAAGGGGTCCATAACAGTGAGCCCAAGAAGAATGTTTTCGTGCCAGAGCATGTTCTGAGTCCGGGTCAGAGCTCAATGCAAGAAGAGGATATCATCGATGTGATCGGAATGTTATTTGTGGTGATGATCAAGGAATGCTGCGGTAAAGCTGACATCAAGACACCGACCATTAGGTATGACAAACTAGGAGAGACATTGCAAAATTGGATAGCCAGTCCATCTCTGGTTCGCCAGGAGTCTTGGTAGTGTGGATTTGTAGTAATATTTTGAACATTTCATGACCAATTAAGGCTTGAATCATGCTGACACTTTTTGTTAAACCGCCTCTTTGAACGCTAAGACGTTCCTTTCAATGAAATACAATTTTGTTCTTCCTGAAGTATTACGCAAATTTATTTTAATTTATAATCGCATTTTCTTTTTAGTGATCAAATTAATAAAAAATCTCATTCCACGATTTTGACATGTAACAAAACGCTCGAACAAAGCGTTAACAACATGGCAATGTGACGACCCGATAAGTCATTTTGAGTTCTAGCCCTTATTTTCGAATTTTGAGTCCTCTATTAGCCCCATTTGATGTTTCTTGATTTGTGTGCATATTCCGTGCCTTTTTCCGTAAAGTGTTTACGTAAACATTTGAAGCAGATATAAGTTTTGGCTTTAAAAATAACTTTAGTTGACTACGGTCAATATTTTATGTAAAGGACTCTGAGTCGGTGTTGTGATGCTTCTGGTAGGTCTGTATTGTAATTTTAGACTTGGGCTCATGCCCATAATTAATTTGGAGGTCCCCATATTGATTTGACTTGTTTTACCAAAAGTTAGCAATTTGGAAGTTTGAAATTTTCCTAGGTTTGACCCTAGTTTGACTTTATGGATAACGACTTCAATTTGTTTTGAGATTGGTATAGGTCCGTTTTTCTATTTGAAACTTGTCTGTAAAATTTGGTGCTAATCGGAGTTGGTCTGATAGATTCAGACGCTTAGTTGTGATTCTAGATGTTCTTGAGTTTTCCTTTGTTTCATTAGTTTTGATGTTCAATTTGTAGTTTAGGTGTTATTTTTGTGTTTTGATCATGCGATCAAGTTTTTATGATGTTATTACACTTGTATGCATGTTTGGTTTGGAGCCCGAGGGACTCGAGTGAGTTTTAGACGTGTTTGAGATGAGTTTGGATATTGTGAGGACTGCTAGTGCGTTGCTGCTTCTGTTGCTGGTCTGCAGATATCGCATTTGCCAGGTCTGGCATACAAATGTGAGCCTCGATTTTGCAATCAAGACATTGCATTTGCGAGTAGGGAGCCTGGGCTGGGTAATCTTGCAATTGCGAGGAAATGATTCGCATTTGCGAACTAGCTGAGATCGCATTTGCGATCTCAGAGTCGCATTTGCGACGTAGAGTTCTAAAGGTTGAGCTTCGCATTTGCAAAGTATTGTCCGCATTTGCGAATGGGGTCTGTTCGCATTTGCGGACATTTTGTCGCATTTGCGACTTTAGCAGGCTGGGGACACAGTTCGCAATTACGACCTATTTCTCGCATTTGTGATGTTCGCAATCGCGAACAGGAGTTTGCATTTGCGACATCCGCAACTGGGTAAAAGATGGGAAAATTGGAAGTTAGCTCATTTTACACCATTTTCAACCCTAGACACTCTAGAGTCGATTTTTCAAAAGATTATTCTTCCCAAAATCATTGGTAATCAACTTTAATCTATTTCCTTTCAGTTACCCAATACGTTTCATGAGATTTCAACATCAAATCTAGGATTTTCATTGTAGAAATTAAGGATTTGGGTAGAAATTGGGGATTTAATAAAATTGATATTTACATCTCAAATTGAGGTCACCACATAACCGGGCTCGGAGGTGAATGGGTAATCGAGGTTTGATCCAAATCACGGGTGTTAACCAAGCAAGCTCAGGTTGACTTTATCCAAATTCATTAAAGATTGAATCTATTTCACTCGTGGGTAGTTTTTAAAGACTATTTTGAATTATTTGAACTATATTTGGCTATATTTGATTGGTTTGGAGGCTAATTCTAAAAGCAAGGCCGTGGTTGGGCGATTGACTTAGTTACGGAGTGAGATAAGTGTCGTGGTTAACCTGGACTTGAGTGATTAGGACTTGTTGGACTAATTGTTATGTGAATTATGTACGGGGACGGCGTATATGTAAGGTGACGAGTATATATACGTTGTTATTGGGTTAAAGCATGCGGATGAAAATTATTTTATTATATTATGTTGTTTCCATGACTATGTTTCCCATGTCGTAGTTAGATTATTACTTCTTTAATTGTCTGCTTTCACATCTATTGGTTATTATGGAGCTGTTAGAATTTTGAAAGTTGAGATGAATTATCATTACACTAATATTGAAGTGAAATAGCTTCCCACCTTGTTTTGCTATTTTGGATTAATGTTGTTGCTTGGTGGAAGAGTGAAAAGCACGAAGGATATTGCCATGCCTTATTTGCATGCAATAAAATTTATTGAGAGATTGTGAGGTTTAAAGTACGAAGGGTAATGCAGTGCATTGATTGCTTATTATCAATTATCAAATCATGCAAGGTTGAGAGTAAAAGCACGAAGGGTGATGCCGTGCTATTTTATTTATGATATTACTTGGTGAGGACGAGAGTAAAAGCACAAAGAGTAATGTCGTGCCATTATTGGTTTCTTTGCTTTACTTGGATATCCGATTGATGATTTACTTGGTTGAATTATTATTGTTTCTTTTCGGAGAAAGTTTATTCGGTGATTTTGTACATGCCGTTCTTTTGTACTCCCATTTCTTCATGTCCCATCCCAATCAATACTTTAACTGTCCTACTTATTATTTTGTTGCTTTATATATATACTTGTACATGATTTATGTAGGTGTCTTGTCATATCCTCGTCACTACCTCTCCGAGGTTAGACTCGACACTTACGAAGTATATTGGGTGAGTTGTACTCATACTACAGTTCTGCACTTCTTGTACAAATACTAGTGTTGGTCCTAGCGGAATTTAGTGTCGTCTTTGCTCAGATTCAGCTGTATAATAGGTGCATGGCATCCGCAACACTGAAGTCCCCTTTCTTTATCTAGATTACTATTTATTTAGCTCCAAACAATCGTATTTTGTTTCAGACCGTCTATGTAGTATTGTAGTTTCTCATGTACTTGTGACTCAGGATTTCTAGGAGTAGTTAGCATCGCGTTATTTCTATTAACACTGTGTTAAATTCTGAGTTTATTTTATCATTAAATATCACTACTTTGTGTTAATTATTAAAAACTGGCTAATTAATTTAATAACATTAGCTTACCTAGCAAGTAGATGTTAGGCGTCATCACGGTCCCGAGATTGTGAATTCCAGGTCGTGAGAGCCGGATTATGAGGAATATGACGAAAGTATGATGCCCGAGAATTTACCGCAAGAAATTGAACATTTAGAAAGTTAGAAGAAACCCAACCTCAAGCAGACAGAGGTAATCAATCTGGGGGATGAAGAAGAGGTGAAGGAAACTTGAATTAGCATCCACCTAGAAGCAAAACAAAAGAGAGGACTGGTGGAGCCACTTCAAAAATACATTGACGTGTTCGCTAGGTCCTATGATTATATGCCTGGGTTGAGTACTGACATTGTCTCACATCGATTGTCCCCCAATCCTGCCAGACCTCTAGTCAAGCAGAAACCAAGAAAGTTCAAGCTTGATTTGAGTCTGAGAATCAAAGAAGAAGTCACTAAGCAAATAGAAGAAAATGTGGTAAGAGTCATAAATTACCCCACCTTGTTGGCCAATATAGTACCAGTGCCTAAGAAGGACAGGAAAATTAGGATATGTGTGGATTACCGAGATCTCAACAAAGCCAGTCCCAAAGATGAGTTTCCTTTGCCAAATATCCACATTCTCATTGACAACTATGCAAAACATGATCTACAATCGTTCATGGATTGTTTCGCCGGATATCACCAGATTTTGATGCATGAACAAGATGTAGAGAAGATATCATTCATCATACCATGGGGAGTCTACTATTACATGGTCATTCCATTTGGTCTCAAGAACACCAGTGCCACCTATACGAGAGCTATG
Organism: Nicotiana otophora; assembly: GCA_000715115.1. Taxonomy (NCBI): domain Eukaryota; kingdom Viridiplantae; phylum Streptophyta; class Magnoliopsida; order Solanales; family Solanaceae; genus Nicotiana; species Nicotiana otophora. The sequence goes on from AWOL01S0001516.1 coordinate 113,801, forward strand.
AATACTCTTTTTCATGACATTATCCAAAAGGAAATCAAAGTACACGTGGATGATGTAATCATCAAGTCACGGAAGAGTACGAATCTTTCAAGTGATCTACGGAAGTTCTTCGAATAGTTATGAAGGTAGAATTTGAAGTTAAACCCTACAAAGTGTGCATTCGAAGTTCCCGCTAGGAAGTTGTTGGGTTTCATCGTCAGCAGGAAAGGGATAGAGCTAGATCCCTCAAGAATCAAGGCTATTCAAGACTTGCCTCCTCCTAAAAGAAAGAAGGACGTAATGAGCTTCCTTGGGAAACTGAACTAAATATGTCGATACATAACCCAATTAACAGTGATCTACGAACAAATTTTCAAGCTATTGAAGAAAGATGTTGCCATGAAATGGACGGAGGAACGCTAAAAAGCTTTCGATAGAATTAAGGAATACATGTCTAGCCCGCTAGTGCTGGTTCCTCCTGATCTAGGAAAGCCGTTGTTAGTATATATATCCATCTTGGATGATGATTTTGGATGTGTGTTGGGGCAAAACAATGAGACTGGAGAGAAGGAGCAGGCTATCTACTACCTCAGTAAGAAATTTACATCGTACGAAGCCAGATACACCTTGTTGGAACAGACGTGTTGTGCTTTAACTTTGATCACCTAAAAGATTAGGTACTACCTGTCAGCATACACCATGTATCTGATATCCATACTCGACCCGCTTAAGTTCATCTTCCAGAAGCCAATGCCAACTGGAAAGCTAGCAAGGTGGTAGATCCTACTCAGTGAATTCCACATTGTGTACGTGATGCAAAAGGCTATTAAGGGACACGCTCTGGCTGATCACCTTGCAGAAAACCCGTAAGACAAAGAGTACAAGACACTTACCATATACTTCCCAGATGAAGAGGTACTATTTATAGGAGAATACATTTCGGAGTCTTACCCATAGTGGATGATGTTCTTCGATGGAGCTCCAAACATCAAGGGAGTAGGGATTGGGGCAGTCTTACTCTATGAATCATGACAACATTATTCTATTTCGGCCAAGATAATGTTCCCATGCACAAATAATATGGGAGTACGAAGCATGAATCCTTGGGATCAGGATGGCGGTCGATATGAACATCTTTTGGTCATAGGAGATTCTGATTTGCCGATCCACCAAGTCCAAGGAGAATGGAAAACCAAGAACGTCAAGATTCTTCCGTACTTGCATTGTGTGAAAGAATTATGTAAGAAGTTCACCATGCTTGAGTTCAATCATGTTACAAGAATCTAGAATGAATTCGCCGATGCTCTTGCAACATTATCATCCATGATTCAACACCCGAACAAGAATTATATTTACCCTATTGAGGTGTAGATCTGGGACTAACATGCGTATTGCTTTCAAATAGATGAAGAACCAGATGGTAAGCCTTGGTATCAAGAAATCAAAATGTTTCTTGGGACAAGGGATTACCTAGAGAATGCTACTACCGGCGAGGACCAGGCATTAAGGAGATTGGAAAACCACTTTTCCCTTAACCGGGAAGTCCTATATAGGAGGACCCCAGACTAGGGTCTGTTAAGGTGTGTTGATGCTGCTAAAGCAACAAGACTATTGGAGGAAATACATACAGGGACGTGCGATCCTACATGAACAACTTCACCTTAGCCAAGAAGATTCTAAGGGCAGGATATTTTTGGATGACCATGGAAAAGGATAACATTCGCTACGTGCAGAAATGTCATAAGTGTTAGATTCATGGGGATTTTATTAGGGTCCCACTAAATGAGCTAAATGTGATGGGTTCTCCTTAGATGTTCGCTGCTTGGGGCATGGATGTGATCGGACCTATAGAATCGGCCGCATCAAATGGGCGTGGTGAATTTGATTATTTCACCAATTGGGTCGAAGCTTCTACATATAAAGTCGTTAAGAAGAAGGTGGTGGCAGATTTCATCCGTAACAACATAGTATGCCAATTTGGGATCCCAAAATCAATAATAACTAACATTACAGCAAATCTCAACAGTGATCTCATGAGGGAAATTTGTGAGAGGTTTAGAATTTTCCATCATAATTCCACTACATACATGTCACAGATTAATGGAGTAGTTGAAGCAGCCAACAAAAACATCAAGAGGATCTTGCGAAAGATAGTATAAAACCACACACAATGGCATGAGAAACTATCATTTACACTACTTGGCTATCACACCACAATGAGGACGTCTACCAGGGCAACGCCATACATGTTTGTATATTGTACTGAAGTTGTAATACCCGCAGAGGTCGATATACCTTCTTTAAGGATTATTCAGGAGGCCAAGCTAGACAATGAAGAATGGATACATATCAGGCAGGAACAACTAATGCTCATCGATGAGAATAGGTTGGACGCAATTTGTTATGGTCAGCTTTATCAAAATATGATGACCAAGGCATCCAACAAGAAATTGAAACCTCGATAGTTCACACTAGGAAAACTGGTCTTAAAGAAGATAGTTCTCCATAAGAGGAAGCTAAAGGAAAGTTCGAACCAAATTTGCAAGGTCCATATGTGATCCATCGGGTATTGTCAGGAGGAGCATTAATCTTAGCAAAAATGGATGGCAAAGTTAGCACAAAGCCCATCAATTCAGACGCAATCAAGAAGTACTGCATTGAAGACAATTAAGTTAGGTTTTTGTGTAATAGAACTATGCTTGACCTGACTTACCACAGTGGGATACGTAGGCAACCCATGTACAGTCCAGTCCCATTTGTAATAGAACCAAAATATCATTTCCATGTATTCGGAACTACGACATGACTTGATTTATTTTGGCATGAATACGTAGGAAATCCATGTTGGATTCAGTTATTTATTGTAATCGAACTACGTTTTGACCTGATTTCATTTGGATATGTAGGCAGTCTGAGTCAGATTCGGTCATATAATTCTAAAATTCTATGTTTGTCACTTTCGCACCTATTGTAATCGGACTACGTTTTGACCTGATTCTATTTGGATACGTAGGCAACCTGAGTTAGGCTCGGTCACTTCAATATCTCATTTATTCATACCCTCAAACTACGTTCAGACCTGATCCTTTTGGATACATAGGCAACCTGAAAGGGTTCAGTCATCACTCTAGGAAAGCCTTTGTAATGTATTTTCTAGATTAGGAAATAATCGCAACAGTAAACTTAATTCATTGTAAAGGGCACATCCTGAAAGGCATCGTTAATAAGGCAGAGTCATCCAAATATGATATTCGTTTGAAGAAGTTCAGCGGTTTCTAAATGTGTCATAGTCCGGAGCGACGATGTTTATCGTAAATATAAATAATTTTTTCAAAATGCTTTTCTAAAAATGCTTGTCACACTTTTCCACCTACCAATCCTCATGGCATAGATCACCACAGTCGGAAGGAGCATGAAGGAATCCAGAGCAAGGCCATGTTTACGGTCAACACAAACAAACATCCCTCCTCACGATTGACAACGTCAGATAGCGTAAACCAGAATCAGAATCATTGCTAGATTCGCTACAGCCTCATGAGCTTTCGACTCTTTTTTACTTCATTACTTAATTCGTTTTAATCTCATAAAGCTAAAAATAAACTTTTAATTTTTGCTGGTATCCCGGAGTCAAAGCAGAGATTTCAAATAGATCGGCAAACCTTATCACCATCTTAGCCAATCAAAGGCTGGTTCATTCAAATTACGTCATATGTCTTGCCGATCGACGACCGCAAATCTAGTCCCATCAACGAGAGGGGCCAAACATAGAAAAATGATCCTACAGTCAAAAGTATCTCTTGGGCATGTTCTTTTCTATTCTTGTTTTATTTTGGTGGTCTTGATTTTTTTATTATGTAGCTTACAGGCGCATTTACGCTCTCGTTTATTCCAAGATCAAACCTTTTGCCACAGGGAAATTCCTAGTTAAAGATCAAAGTGAAATACTCCATCACTAGGAGATTCTAAGTCAAAGATCAAAGTCAAAGTTTAAAGTCAAAATTCAAAGTCAAAGTTTAAAGTCAAATGCTCCGACAACTTTAGAACGGTACCCGGCTAACCCTTATAGTCAAATTTCAAACACCCAGTCTCCAGAATCCCAAACAATGCTCCACAACTCAAAGGCTTTAAATTCAAACATCCATTCCCCGGAATCCCAAATAATGCTCCATGACTCGAAGGTTTCAAATTCAAACATCCCATCTCCCAGAGATCCCAAATAAAGTTCTGTCGGAAGCCAAACATTATCATTTAACATATTTACATTATATCCTAACATATCTGCTTCAAAGAATATGGGTATATGTGTAATTTCCTTTTGCAGGTCAAACACTTTAACGTGGAACTGTGTCTAAGCGGCAAACTAGGTTACATCGCTAATGAGGGACATCAAACTCATAAGAAAGCCAAGGATCCGGTCTCCAGCTCAACTCGACCAGTAAATTCCGAACTATCAAAATCTCTCAAAATCTCTAATCAAGCTGTGACTCAGAAGGCATTTTGAATCTCAAAATCTCTCCGCCTTACGGTATTGTCATAACACGATACTAGGACAATCCCTGCAAGCATAATTCATTTTAAATTATCATTCCATAACTACATATGGCCTGATCCTCATTGAGCCCGAGGTTGTAAGCGATTCAATAGAAAGAATTCGGCCATAACCTCATAGTTAATTGTATTCAAAACTCCATATGCCTTCTTGCTGTATGTGCCTAAAGTCGGGGCAAAATTGGCCATAGAGTCAATTTCTATGCCCATAGAATTTGTATCATCTTCGATCAAAGAGAGGCAGCTGTTGACGGCCAATTTTGGCCCTCCCTTTTTTCTAATTAACTTATTACGCTTCTTGATCAACAGTGGCGTATTAATGTATTTTTAAAATTATTATTTTTCTAAAAAATAAAATATAATATATAATAAGTAATAATAGCAGTGATACTAGTTGTTAATATCAATCATATGCCTATAATTATATAGTAGTAATTTAATTTAAGTAATTACGGTTATATCACCCCTATTATTTTAATCGGTTAACCAATCAACCTTTTGTAGTTTTATGTACATCTATAAGGTGTTTTAACTATTTTAATTATATGAAATTAGCGTATCAATATACATACGTATAATAAGAAGTTTATTTAATTTAATTATGATAAAAAGGGTTAATATTTAAATATGTTATACTTGTAATTGATGAATTTTAATTAAAATGTCTATGGATTAATTTCATATTTTCATCCTTCTCTTTCAAAAAACCAAAAAAACAAATGGCCCTAAAATGTCTTTGACCCGTCCAGGCCCAAAACAAATACAACGACCCTCCTTACTTGGCAATCCATTCCTTATTTCCTCTATTAATCACGCTTCACCACGTCAGCGTCTCAAAGCCCCTCACAAAACAAACACACTCCACATGGACCGTTGATCGCATTTATCAACAATCCAGATTAATTGTGCCTTTCCCTTCTAAATTTAATTACGTCGTTTTAATCCCAATCGCTGGATCAAAATAGTCCAACAACTCATGTTTTATCTCCCATTATCGGTTTCCTTTTATTTTTAGTGCGAAATTCCAGAGTCGTCGATCTAGTTGATCCAACAACCCACATTAGTTTCCTCACATTAAACATACACAGACTCCCCTAAACCCTAGTCACTTCTTTCATACCAGATGACCCTATTTCCACATTCTCTCATTTCTCTCTCGTCCTCTCTTCTCTGAAACTTCCCCGAACCTAGCACAAATTGGTGCAAAATCACTGAGAGATCACTATAAGACCACCACCATCACTATTAGCCGAGAATCTAGCCTAAAACATTCTCATTCTCATCATCCCCTTTAAAATCTCAAACTTCTAAACCCTAGCTTCAAACATGAATGCCACAGAACCTAATCATCACGCATTAATTCATTCAAATCTGCCATTAAAGCTCTGCATGCACCTCCAGATTCAAAAGAATCTTGACCTCGTCGTGACATCTGATGACCCAGAGGTCAAATGCAAGGACCTCTAGGAAAAGGCTTTGTCCAAAGGTCCATCAGCTTCAAACGAATATTTCTCTGTCACTTTTAGAAGGAAAATCTTCACCCCTTTTTCCCTCTGATTTTTATCATCTTTTTCCTTTGATTTCGTCATGGGTTTTCACCAGTGTTCATTATTGTTCTTTGTACTCTATTGGTTTTGAATCTGAGAGAATTCAAAATCTCAAATCCTAAGCCCCAATCTTTGGGCTATAAATACCGGCCTTAGTTCCTTCACCTAAAAACAAACAAGTAGAAGCAAATGCAACTACACTAAAGTATAAATGTCATGACCCAAATCCCAACCTGTCGTGATGGCACCTGTCACGTTACTAGGAAAGCCGACAATTACATAATAACTACGTATCTGAATTAAAAACATGATTTTTTTAAACAAGTTCAACATTGGAAAATCTCATAAGTAACTGATAAAATAACTAAAACTCAACGACAACAAATTCCAAAATTCTGGTGTCACCGAGTACATGAGCTACTAATGTCAACATAATCTAAAACTCTTGTACAAATGTCTGAGAAAATAGAACAATACTGAAATAAAATGAAAGGAAGGAGAGTCAAGGTATGCGGGCGTCATAGTAGCTGCCTCGAAGTCACCGAGCAAGTACTAACACCAGATCTAGCAATCATCGTGTCCAGATGTACCTGGATCTGTACACAAAGTGCAGAGTGTAGTATGAGTACAACCGACCTAATGTACTCAATAAGTAACAGGATTAACCTTGGGCTGAAAGCAGTGACAAGCTTAGAAAGATAGAGTCCAAATCAAATAGTGACAACACAGATATAACAAGACAGTGATAGCAATAATTCAGAGAACTTCCATATTCAGCTCGTACATAGTACAAAAACTTAGGCATGCTTTCAAGTTCAACAATTTAAGCCCAACACTGATATAATACGCCAAGTAAAACTAGCATGATGAATGTTACATCTCTATGCCTACAAGTCAAATTTGCATGTCAAATGTAATGCATCACAGTGATACTCCCAGGTACTCACACTCTTAGAGTACTCAATCTGTCTATCTCAAACTCCCACTCATCACACATAATCACTCAGCACTTTATGGTACTTGTGCTCACTGTTGGTATGTTAGACTACGGAGGGGCGGATCCTGCCTAAGCACTAATATACAGCCGATATGGCCTACTGGCGTGCAACCTAATCCCATAATAATATATAAGACGAGAAGGCCTGCTGCGTCATGCAGTCCGATCCCATAAATATCACTCACAATCCAGCTATCAGGCCCCAACTCAGTCATCAATCTTTCTAGTCTCACGGGCTCACAAATACCATACCACTCTGCCCGAACAATGATAACATGATGTAACAATAAATGATAATAGAGACTGAGATATGATATGCAAATGAATAAATATGACTGAGTACATAATTGCAACTTAAGAAAATAACTCAACAACAAAAATGACCTCAGTGGCTCCCGAAAGAATAAGCACATACCCTAAACATGATTTCTAGCGTGGATCACAACTCAATTACTCTAACACGTAGGAATCACACGAATAGGAACAAGACTAGACAACTACATAGTACCACAAAATAAACCGAGTCATAATTACTAAGGTGCACGCCCACACGCCAGTCACCTAGAATGTACGTCACCCTAACACCAACTATATAACATGTATTCCAGGGATTTATACCCTCAATACCGAGTTTAGAAGTGTTACCTACCTCAAAGTGCGCAACTCAATGCTCCAACAAATCCTTACCTCGCGAATCAGCCTTTGAACGGCTCGAATATTGTCACAAACAACTTATTATAATCAATACAAGCTATAGGAATTGATTCCATACGATAACGCTAAGTTATTTAACCAAATTCAAAAAGTCAACCCAAAAAAGTCAACCCCAGGACCACGCCTCGGAACCTGACAAAATTTATAAAATCCGGACACCCATTCAATAACGATTCCAACCATACCAAAATCATCCAATTCGGACCTCAAATCGATCCTGAAACCCCCAATTCTTACTCTCCAATCCCTAGTCCAAACTCCCTCAAATTGCACCTTAAATACACATAATCTAGGTGTACAAATCAATGGGTATTCAATATTATTGGACAAAAGTGATCAAAAATAGTTTACCTCTTGATTTGTAGTGATATCCATCAAAACAATCGCGACTAGCCGAGCTCCCCAAGTCATAATAAGAAATAATACTCTAACCCTCGTTTTTGAAACTTTAATAGTCTGCCTAGTTGCCCTTCTTTGCGAACGCGGAAATTGCCTTGCATTCGTGAAGCACAAAAAATCCTCAGCTGCCAATTTCTCTTATGCAAATGCCAAACCTCCCTCACAAATGCGACGACCACTGGTCCAATGCATACGCGAACGCGACCCCTATCCCGCGAACACGAAGGTTTACATGCCTGGAGCCCAACCGGCCTCATCCTTCTACGGGAACACGAGTCCCCTCTCACGATCACGATGCACATACCCACTAGACCTATACGAACGGGTCCATCTTCTCGCTAACACGATGAACAAAATTCACCAATCACCCAAATACACTTTGCGAACGTGAGACCTCCCTCACGAACGCATTTAAGGAAACTAGATATAACCATTTTAGCAGTCCAATAAGTCTAGAAATGAGCCGAACATGATCCGAATCACACCTGAGGCCGCTTGGACCCCATCAAAACATACCAACACATCCTAAAACATCATAAGAACTTAGTCAAAGCCTCAAATCACATCAAACAACATCGATATCACGAATCATACCCTAATTCAAGCCTAATGAACTATTGAACTTCCAACTGTTAAAACCAATGCCGAAAAATACAAAACCAACTCCGATTGACCTCAAATTTTGCACACAAGTCATGAATGACATAATGGACCTATTCCAACTCCCGAAATCAAAATCCGAGCCCGGTATCAACAAAGTCAACCGTTGGTCAAACTTTTCAACATTCCAAACTTCAACTTTCCAACCTTTGCCAGTTGAAGCCAAAACGACATATGGACCTCCAAATCAATATTCAGACATAATCCTAAGTCCAAAATCACCATAAAAGCTATGGAACTATCAAAACTTCATTCTGGAGTCGTTTACTTATAAATCAACATCCGGCCAACTCTTTCAACTTAAGCTTCCAACCTTGGGACTAAGTGTCCCAATTCATTCTGAAACATCCCCGAAAGCAAAACAACCACCCCGGAAAGTCAAATAACCACAAATGAATATAGAATAAGCAATAAAAGGGGGAATGGGGCTACAGTACTCAAAACGACCGGCCAGGTCATTACATTCTCCCACTCTTAAACAAAAGTTCGTCCTCGAACGAGTCTAGAATCATACATGGAGTCTCAAAAAGGTATGGATAGTTGCTCTGGATCTCCCGCTCGGCCTCCCAATTAGTCTCCTCAACTGACTGACCTCTCCACTGAACATTCACCGAAGCTATTTTCTTTTATATCAACTTTTGAACCTGCCAATCCAAAATGGCCACCGGCTCCACATCATAAGTCAAATCTCCATCTAACTGAACCGTGCTGAAGTCCAAAACATGATACGTATCACCGTAATACTTTTGAAGCACGGAAACATAAAACACTGGGTGAACACTCGATGTACTAGGTGGCAATGTAAGCTTGTAGTCCACCTCTCTAATCCTCTCAAGCACCTCGAAAGGGCCAATATACTAAGGGCTCAAATTGCCCTTCTTCCCAAACCTCATAACACCCTTCATTGCCGATACTCTAAGCAATACCTTCTCTTCCACCATATATGCAACATCACGTACCTTCCGATCTGTGTAACTCTTCTACCTAGACTGTGCCGTGCGAAGCCGATCATAAATCAACTTGACCTTTTTCAAGACATCCTGAACCAGATCCATGCCCAATAACCTAGCCTCCCCCGACTCAAACCACCCAACTGGAGATCGACACTGCCTCCCATATAAGACCTCATAAGGAGCCATCTGAATACTCGATTGGTAGATGTTGTTGTAGGCAAACTCTACAAGCGGTAGAAACTGATCCCAAGAACCCCCAGAATCCATAACACATACACGTAGCATATCATCCAATTTCTGAATGGTGTGCTTGGACTGTCCATTCGTCAGAGGGTGGAATGATGTACTCAACTCAACCCGAGTTCCTAACTCTCGCTGCACTACTCTCCAAAACTGCGATGTGAACTACATGCCCCGATCAGAAATAATGGACACCGGCACATCATGAAGACGAACAATCTCGCGGATGTAGATCTTAGCCAACCACTCCAAAGAATAGGTAGTCACCACCGGAATGAAATGTGCGGACTTGGTCATAATCACCTAAATAACATCAAATTACTTCAAAGTCCATGGGAGTCCAACAACGAAGTCCATGGTGATACGCTCCCATTTGCACTCAGGAATCTCAAGCCTCTGAAGCAAATCACCTGGCCTCTGATGCTTGTACTTCACTTGCTGACAGTTCAGGCACCGAGCTACAAACTCCACTATATCTTTCTTCATTCTTCTCGACCAATAGTGTTGCCTCAAGTTCTGATACATCTTCTTGGCACCCGGATGAATGGAATACCGCGAACTGTGGGCCTCCTCAAGAATCAACTCACGTATAAATCCATATTTGGCACACAAATCCGACCCTATATCCGCAATACTCCATCTTTTCCAATAGAAACCTCCTTGGAATCACTGTGCTGAACCGTGTCCTTAAGGATAAGCAAATGGGGGTCTCCATACTTACTCTCTCTAATGCGATAATGTAAAGAAGACCGAGGCACCGCACAAGCTCGAACCCAATAAGGTTCCAAAACATCTAACCTCACGAACTGATTAGCCAAGGCCTAAACATCTGATGCAAGCGGTCTCTCACCAATAGGAATATATGCAAGGCTACCCATACTCACCGCCTTTCAACTCAAGGCATCAACTACCACACTGGCCTTCCCGAGATGATACAAATTGGTAATATCATAATCTTTTAATAGCTCCAACCATCTTCTCTTCCTAAAATTTAGATCCTTTTGCTTAAACAAGTATTGTAGACTTCGATGGTCTGTAAATACCTCAACAAGTCACATCGTAGAGATAATGCCTTCAAATCTTCAATGCATGGACAATGACTGCCAACTTTAACTCATGAAGATGGTAATTATTCTCATATGGATTCAACTAGCATGAAGCAAAAATGATCACTCTACCCTTCTACATCAAGGCACACCCAATACCAATCCGAGAAGCTTCATAATACAATGTATATGAACCCAATACTGAAGGCAAAACTAGAACTGGAGTGGTGGTCAAGGCAGTCTTAAGCTTCTGAAAGCTCTCTTCATACTCATCAGATCACCTGAATGGGGCACCCTTCTGGGTCAACCTATTTAAAGGTGCAGTAATGGATGAGAAACCCTCCACGAATCGACGATAATATTCGGCCAAGCCAAGAAAACTCTGAATCTCCGTAGCTGAAGATGGTCTGGGCCAGCCTTGAACTACCTTAATCTTCTTCGGATCTACCTTGATCTCCTCACTGGACACCATAAGCCCCAATAACGCCATAGAACCAAGCCAAAACTCACACTTGGAGAATTTAGCATAAAGCTTCTCCTCCCTTAATGTTTGTGTTCAATCTTCAGATGTTGTGCATGCTCCTCCTGGCTACGTGAGCACACCAGGATATCATCAATAACTACTATGACAAATGAATCAAGATATGGCTAGAATACACTGTTCATCGGATGCATGAATGCTGCTGGGGCATTAGTCAGCCCGCAAGACATCACAAGGAATTTGTAGTGACCACATCGGTCCTGAATGTCGTCTTTAGAATATCAGAGTCCTGAATCTTCAATTGGTGATACCCAGACCTCAAACAATCTTAGAGAACACTGTAGCTCCATGAAGCTGGTCAAATGAGTCATCATTGCGCGACAAAGGATACTTTTTCTTAATTGTAACTTTGTTCAACTACCTATAATCAATGCACATCCTCATAGTACCATCCTTCTTCTTCACAAACAGAACTGATGCACCCCAAGGCAACACACTAGGCCTAATGAACCCCTTAGCAAGAAGCTCCTGAAGCTACTCTTTCAATTTCTTCAACTATGTTGGTGCCATACGATACAGAGGAATAAAAATGGGCTGAGTGCCCGGCACCAAGTCAATACCAAAATCAATGTCCCTATCATGTGGCATGCCCGACAGGTCTACATGAAAAACATCCAGAAAGTCTCGCACTACTGGAACAAAATCAATGGTAGGAGTATCAACACCAACATCCCTTACAAAGGACAAATATGCCAACTATCCCTTCCCAACCATCTGTTGGGCCTTAAAATATGAAATCACTCTACTGGGAATATAATCCAAAGAACCTCTCTACTCAATCATGGGAAATCCTGGCACCGCCAATGTCACAGTCTAAGCATGACAATCCAGAATAGCATGACATGGTGACAACCAATCCATGCCTAGAATCATGTCGAAATCAACCATATTAAGCAGTAAGATATCAACTCTCGTCTCTAATCCCCCAATAGTCACCACACACGACCAATATACGCAGCCCATAATAATTGAATCACCCACCGACGTAGACACATGAACATGTGAAACTACGGAATCATATGGCATATCCAAATAACGAGCAAAATACGATAATATATATGAATAAGTGGAACCAGGGTCAAATAATATGGAAGCATCCCTGTGGCACACTGAAACAATACCTGTGATCACTGTGTCTGAAGCAACAACCTCTGTCCTAGTGGGAAAAGCATAGCATCGAGCCTGACCACCACTTGATCGGCCTCACCCTCTAGGGCGACCTCTAGCTGCCTGAGCCCCACCCCGAGCTGGCTGAGCGGGTGATGAAGTAACTGGTGCAAAAGTCATAGCAGGAACCCTCTACTGAACTGGACCTCCCAAACGACAGAGACAGCACATGCACATATGTCAATACTCACCACACTCGAAGCAACTCCGATCTGTCAATGGCGGCGGTGACTGAATCGGACTTCGAGAACTAGAATAACTCCTAGAAGGACCTGGTACAGATGATCCCTGAACTGATGGAGTACGGGATGAACTCTGAGCTGGGAGGGCATTGAGAAATGACTGACCCGGACGAGCATTGTATGAACTATGGCTAGCTGATACACCACGATGAACCGGACAAGCCATCTGAGCGGGCTTAAAAGGGAGACCCCTATTGTGGTGGGACTATCCTCCAGATGAGGCACTACTGAAACCACTCGAACTACAAGGCCTCTTGTCCTACCTCTCCTTACGCTCCTGACTACAAACTTGCTCTAGCCGTCTAACAATATCAACCACCTCATCAAACTCGCACTTGACGCAATCTCCCGAGTCATGAAGAAGTGCAGTCCATAGTTGAGGCCATCAATGAACCTCATAACCCTCTCCTTCTCTATGGGAACCAATCATATTGTGTGATGAGCCAACTCCAAGAATCTCATCTCATACTGGGTCATTGACATACACACCAGGTGTAGCTGCTCAAACTGCCTACGCAGCTTCTCTCTGCGGGTCTGTGGAACAAACTTCTCTAAAACGAGAACTGAGAACTCATGCCATGTAAGTGATGCAGCGCCGACTGTCCTGCTCAACTCATAGGCCTCCCACATCTGAAGGTATCCCCGACAGCTAAAAAGTGATAAATGAGACTCCACTAGTCTCCAGAATACCCGTCATGCGAAGGATCCGCTGGCACCTATCTAAAACATCCTGGGCATCCTCTGACTAAGCCCCACTGAACTCTGGAGGCCTGAGCCTCCCAAATCACTCTAGCCTCTTCTGCTTCTCGTCACTCATAGATGGACCAACCTGGGCCCAAGCAGCTACAACCAGCTGGGCTGGTAGTATCCTTGGTGTCTAAAGTCCCTAAACTAAATGCTCTGGGGTACATGCGGCGGGAGTTTGAGCACCTGCCCTTGCATGAGAAGTGGATGGTGCGGCCAGAACAGAAATCGCTTGAGCAAGGCTAGTGCATACATCTAGTATCTAGGACAAAGCCTCCTAAAGGCCTGGAATCAAAATGGGCATAGTTGGTGCCTGAGCTAGTCCCACCGGCTCAACCACATCTGGTATCTGCTCCTGAGTTGGAGCAACTGGTGGCTCCATAGGTGCTGCTCTAGCTGCAGTACTGTCACGACCCAAACTGCAAGGGTGCGGCGATCACGCAGTGACTTATTCAACCGAGTACTAACGTAACATATCTTTCTTATCATACCATCATGGGTAAGTGGGCCAAAAGGGCTGTCATGGGATAACCAGAATAAAATATAAGGGAATACTCAACATAGGATGACCCAACATGGTATACAAACTCATACATGTGACATACGAGCCTATACGACAAAAATGATCAGTTGTGGCACTCAAAACATAGGCCGAAAAGGCCATACAATCATCCATATGCATGACATATGTCTACAAGCCTGTAAGAGTACATCAACATCATAAAGGCTGGGACAGGGCCCCGCCATACCAATCTATATATGTTCAAAGCATACTGACCAAATAGGCAACTCCGGAGGAAGTGGAGTGCACCAACACCTTCTGCTGAGTTGATAGCCTACTAGTAGGATTGTCAACCTATCTATCGGGACCTGCGGGCATAAAACACAGCGTCCCCAGGTAAAAGAGACGTCAGTACAAATAAAGTACCAAGTATGTAAGGCATGAAAGCCGTATATAAAAGACATGAAAGAAACATGGAGTAAAGAACTAAACCTGTAAGTCTGAATAACTCTGTGAATCATGAAATATTTATTATGTCATGCATATGCAAATAAATGCCATATCATGCATAGGTATATGCGAACATAACATCATCAAACTTCTGAGGGTATATCATCATATCATCTCGGCCTCTATAGGCTAAATCATCAATGTATGCCAGCTGATCAAGTGGTGGTGCGTATATAACGCCATAGCCTTTCCCCATACCCCATATATATATATATAATATACATATATATAATGCCATATGTTCATGGGTCAATATACATGTATAAATGAATGCAATGCATAAGAAGTAAGTCAATAAGATCTCTCGGGATGTCATAAGATCAATATGCCTTATGTTAATATCACGAAATAAACATTAACAACTTAAATATTTTCTGAGACCCATGAACAGATGATAAGATAGTAGGACATATGGGGAATCAAGAGCATAGACAACCCTAGTACTTCTAAGAATAGATCCATTTGTGAAAGTTGCATGTTTTCTCATTTCGTTGTATCATATGGATCATGCCAAAAGGAAAGAAGGGATAGCCTTAACATACCTTATAGGAATCTTTCCAATAACAATGCTAAACTCAGTTCACTGCACCTTAATCTACTACAACGACAGTGAAGCTATTGTCAAGTTACGAATGACTCTCTTTTATATAACAAAAGTAACTTAATCTGTAACCAAAAAACGGTCAACATTTCCCCTGATTTTACTGCTACCTCAAGCCTTCTATAGGAGAGACAATAACACAATACAATCAGCAACTCGAAAACAACCTAACTATAATTCGGGATCTTTAATACAACAAAACCCCAAATATACCATAACACACCCAGTCAACAAGTTATCAAGTATCTTGAAACTGCAACGACGAGCGACCAACCCACTACCCTACCTCATGTGGCATTTCTTCCCGCCCTTTATCATTCCAAAATCCATAAATCAGCAGCACAAGAGGCCAACATGAGTGGACTACAAAATTGTCCGCTAAAAGTGGAATAAATCGAACTCACAGCTTTCGATCATCATCCTGTGAGTTCCAACTATCAGGAAATGCATTTATCAACCTTCCTTAATATTTAAAAGCTTAAATACAGAAAGTAGGAATTTTCTTAACTATGAAGTACCTTCCAAAACTCAAACTACAAAGAAAACGAGAGGCGGTATAATGATACTTACGTCGTAGGGATCGTTCTAATATTATCGCTTCTTGATTTCGTACCCGGGATGTTAATCTTCTTTGAAACCCTTGTAGAGAGCTTAAGAATAGGTTTATGGGTGTTCTCGGTTCATTTTATATGAAAAGTGAAGAGAAAGACGACTTAAAACCTATATATATCAACTTTTGAAAAGTCAAAGAGGTGCTAGCTTGGCACCCTAGCATGGGCCCTTCTTCGGACGCTCATATCTTTTTATCCGGATGTCGTATTACTGAACAGTTAAGAGTGTTGAAAACTATATTAAAATATATTAAATTTGATATATAATATGTCCCAAAAAGACCTCTTATAGCACACAAAATACATTGCTCAAAACCCTTCGTTACAAGGCAAATCCTTAGTCGGTTTTTCTGCAACTTAAATTCGATATTTCCCAAACTTTATATTTTATATCCAAATATCTTATATAGTCATATTATGAATTTACACTCATTTAAATCATGATTAAAGTTTTATATTCATTATACGTCACCTTGGGATGCATAGGGTGTAAAATTTCCAAGTACATTGGGAAAAAATCGCAGCTACATTTGACCTAACTTTCAGTACATTTATGAATGTAACTTTTGATGACCTTTGCCAACTTTTGTTTCACAACTTGCTTGACTTCAAAACGCAATACACGACTATCATACGACTAAAATAACTCATAACATAACCTCCTTATCATACTAAGCACCCAATTCTTATCCCAAGAGTATATGTTATAATATTCGCAACTTGTCGACTTTCGACGAAACTTATTGTCTTTAGTTTGTTTAGCTTCTAAGTCTTTCAAACCTCTTGGTACTGTTATCCATGATCTTAAAGATTTGTAACCTCCAAAGTAATACGATTTACTTAACTTATGTACTTTAAAAAATGATTTCATTTATGAGCTTACATCAATTGTCTTACGACGTACTCTTACGTATGAAAACATGGGGTATAACAAGTACGAGCTACACCTCGGCCTCTATCGCGGCACTAGCTGGTGGTACTAGTGGCCATCCGCCCGACCCGGTCGCACATGTCCTCACCAATTGTGATAGAATAGAATAATAGAAGTTTAGTTTTCTGAATCAACAAATCCGCATGACAAGAATACAAAAAAGTGAAGTTTTCTAATCGTTCAGTAGCCTAGTGCTCATGACTCGTGAGACCTGCTCATGACTCGTGAGACCTAAGTATAGACGTCTCTGTATCAATCCGCAAGACTCTACTAAACCTGCTCATGACTCGTGAGGCCTAAGTAACCTAGTACTCTAATACCAACTTGTCCCAACCCAAATCCCAACCTGTCGTGATAGCGCATATCACATTACTATGCAAGCCGACAATTACATAATAACTACGCATTTGAATTAAAAACATGATTTTTTAACAAGTTCAACAGTGGAAAATCTCATAAGTAACTGATAAAAACAACTCAAACTCAACGACAACAAATCCCAAAATCTTTGTTTCACCGAGTACATGAGCTACTAATGTCAACATAGTCTAAAACTTTACTACAATTGTCTGAGAAAATTGAATAGTACTAAAATAAAATGAACGGAAAGAGAGTCAAGATCTGCGAGTGTCATAGTAGCTACCTCAAAGATCCGAGCATGTACTAACCATAGATCTAGCAATCCAGATCCATACAAAGTGCAGAGTGTAGTATGAGTACAACCGACCCAATGTACTCAATAAGTAACATGACTAACCTTGGGCTGAAAGCAGTGACAAGCTCAAAAATATATAGTCTGAATCAAATAATGACAACACAGATATAACAATATAATGACAGGAATAACTCAAAGAACTTCCATATTCAGCTCGTACATAGTACAAAAACTTAGGCATACTTTCAAACTTAACAATTAAGCCCAACACTGATAAAATATGCTAAGTACAACTAGCATGAGAAATGTTACATCTCTATGCCTACAAGTCAAATATGAATGTCAAATGTAATGCATCACAGTGATACTCCCAGGTACTCACACTCTCATAATACTCAATTTGTCTATCTCAAACTCCAACTCATCACACATAATCACTCAGCAATTTACGGTACATACGCTCACTGCAGGTACGTCAGACTCTGGAAGGGCGGATCCTTCCCAAATGCTAATATAAAGCAAATATGGTCTACTGCAGCGAGCAGCCCGATCCCATAATAATAGATAAGACAATAAGTCCTGATGCGCCATGCAACCCGATCCCATAAATATCACTAATAATCCGTCTCTTAGGCCCCAACTCAGTCATCAATCTCTCTAGTCTCACAGGCTCACAAATCTCATACCACTCAGCCCGGACAATGATAACATGATGTAACAATAAATGATAATAGATATTGAGATATGATATGCTAATGAATAAATATGACCAAGTACATAATTGCAACTTAAGCAAATAACTCAACAGCATAAATGTCAGTGGGTCCTAACAAAATTAGCACATAGCCTAAACATGATTTCTATCATGGATCATAACTCAATTACCCTAACATGTGGGAATTACACGGATTGACAAGACTAGATAAGTACACAGTACCACAAAATTAACCGAGTCATATTTACCATGGTGCACACCCACATGCCCGTCATCTAGCATAGACGTACCCCAACACCAACCATATAATGCGTATTCTAGGGATTCATACCCTCAGTACCCAATTTAGAAGTGTTACTTACCTCAAAGTGTGCAACTCAATGCTCCAACAAACCCTAGCCTCGCGAATCGGCCTCCAAACGATCCGAATCTAGTCACAAAGAACTTGATATATTCAATACAAGCTATAGTAATCGATTCCATACGATAAAGCAAAGTTCTTTAACCAAATTTAAAACGTTAACTAAAAAATTCAACCCCCGATCCATGCCTCGGAACCCGACAAAATTCACAAAATTCGAACGCCCATTCAAAAACGAGCATACCAAAATCATCCAATTCCTACTACAAATGGACCCTCAAACCCCCAATTCTTACTCTCTAATCCCTAGTCCACAATCCTCCAATTTTACCTTAAAAATACATTATCTAGGTGTAGAAATCAATGGGTATTCAATATTATTGGACAAAAGTGTTAAACAAATAGCTTACCTCTTGATTTGTAGTGAAATCCCTCACAGCAATCACCCCTATCCGAGCTCCCCAAGTCAAAATATGAAATAATACTCTAACCCTAGTTTTTGAAACTTTAATAGTCTGCCCAGTTCCCTTCTTCGCGAACGCGGATATTGCCTCACGTTTGCGAAGCATAAAAAATTCTCAGCTTCCAATTCTTCTTACACGAATGCGAGACCCCCCTCGCGAAACCGATGACCACTGGTCCAATGCCTACGCGAACGCGAAGGTTTACATGCCTGGCGCCCAACCAACCTCATCCTTCTACGCGAACGCAAGTCCCCTCTCGCGATCGCCATGCACAGACCCACTAGATCTTCGCGAATGCGTCCATCTTCTCACGAACATGATGAAAAAACTTCACCAGTCACCCAAATACCGTGAATGCGAGACTTCCCTCGCGAATACATATAAGGAAACCAGATACAACCATTTAAGTAGTCCTACAAGTCTAGAAAAGAGCCGAACATTATCCGAATCACACCCGAGGCCCCCAAGATCCCATCCAAACATAACCACACATCCTAAAATATCATAAAAACTTAGTCGAAGCATCAAATCACATAAACCAACATTGAAATCACGAATCACACCCCAATTCAAGCCTACTGAACTATTGAACTTCCAACTTCTAAAACTAATGCCAAAACACACCAAACCAACTCCGATTGACCTCAAATTTTGTGCACAAGCCATAAATGAGATAACAGACATATTCCAACTTTTGAAACCAAAATTTGGACCCGATATTAACAAAGTCACTCTCGGTCAAACTTCACAACTTTTCAAATTTCGTCAATTCAAGCCAAAACAACCTACGGACCTCCAAATCAATATCCGGATATACACATAAGTCCAAAACCACCATACAAAGCTAAGAAACCATCAAAACTCCATTCCAAAGTCATTTACTCATAAGTCAATATCCGGTCAACTCTTTCAACTTAAGCTTCCAACCTTGGGACTAAGTGTCCCAGTTTATTTCGAAATATCCCCGGAACCAAACCAACCATTTCATCAAGTCACATAACCACAATTGAACATAGAATAAGCAATAAATGGAGGAATGGGGCTACAATACTCAAAACAACTGACTAGGTCGTTACAATAAAAAATTCTATCTATTGCTCACAACCGTTTCTTTTTTTTTCTCTCTTTCAATTTTGGTCGAGGTAATCTATTCTTGAGATCACTGTGGGTACTAATTTCCACTAGCTAAAGTTAAAAACCTAGTCTGCTGCCCTAAGGAAGGTTAGTACGCCTTCATTCAATTTGTTTCAATGATTGAATTATGTTTATAGATTCTCATGTATAGTTATTCTATTTGATTAGTCTAATGTGTGTTGAATCTTATATTTTAAGTCATACATTTCTTATCTTGTTAGCATGAATATGAGTGTGAAGCATATTGTAAGATTGGATTACTTAGCATGATTATGTTTAATGTATTTAATATTGATCTTGATTTATTTTTGATTAGACCTCTGCTGATTTGAAGTCGCTTACTTGTTAATATTAGTTGTAACATGGTACTTCTTGTCACTATGAGACTGTTCTATTATTGTGAATGCTATGTTGATAAGATTTACTGGTATAAGGTCATAATAATCTGGTGAATTTTACATTGCCTTGCCGTTAGTTAAAACACTGTTGATCTAGACTTTTTTTTAGCTTTAACTAAAATATACCACTCTTTCTTACCATACAATGCCTTGTTATGGATGCCATGCTTATGAGGTTTTGCTGATCATCTTATCCTGTTTGATAGCTCTTGTTGTTCTTAGTTAGTGTGACCTTTTTGAAGTTAGTTCTAAGGCTAATAATACTTAGCCTAGGCTGTTTAATATCCAATTAAGTTTAATCATGAACTATTCTCCTGGTTATGTGTCTGTTTGTCTATAAGTAGCTGTCCGTAAGCTAGTTTGGTTTCATGTAGTTCTAGTTCCTGATAATTTAGACTTACTAAGTGTAAAAGCCATGTTAGTTATTGTTGTGTTCTTGTCTAATCTTTGTGAGGCACTAGGCCTATGTTGAAAGCATATAAGTAAATACATGTTTTGAATGTTCATCTTTTTCTAAACTCTGGCTAATATCTTAGATAACTTAGGTTAATGTTCTATACTTGAAATTATGTTTAACCCAACAAGTATGTCTATAGGAGTACAATGTTAATGACCTTTATTTTGTGACTCTCTTTTGATCATGTTAGTCTGAGGCAGTGGTTCCCAAGAGGATTATGTAGGTGTTATATTGTATGCAGAATGATTCTAAGTTGTCTTCTAAGTTATTGAAACCACTTAAAAGAATTTCTGGGAACTCATAACCATATATGATGATGTTATCGATTTAAGCATGATTAGTTCTTCCCTGAGAATACTTGAGACCTAAAACATGTTTAACATCTTGCTATCTATGCCATATTTCTTAGATGAGTGCCTCAGTCATAAAATGATATTTTCATGTTGACATGATCCAGTGCATTACATTGAATGGTCTATGTTTCACTTAACTAAATTCTTTGAATGATTTAAGGCATTACATTAGGCCTTCTGTGTTTTAAAAGGTTTATTTATGGTTACTATTTAGGTCTACTTAGTCAGACTGTTGGTTGAAGCTTTGGGTCAAAGTTTATGTTTAAACCTCTATGGAATAAAAAAGTTTAGTAACTAATGGCCCGTGTTGTGTACTTAATTTCACTATGAAAGGACCCCTCCCTGGCACAAGCACTGCTCGGGGTCCTAGAGACCTTTGTGAACTTTTATGTGCCAAGGGTTCATAGGAAAACCTTGTATGGAATGTGTGGTCCACTCTAGCCATTGATTATTGGCTTTGATTAATCTCTTATGGATTATCACAAACAAACTTGAATTGCTTTTTTTTTTACTTTAGGTTATAATTGTGCCCATTTTTAAGTTTATACTTTTACTTCCTATATGCAAGTACTAATTAAGTCACCCTTCGTCTTTTGCCTGTATACATTGGACCTGTGGAGTTCATTCTGAACTCTAGCCCAAGATCAATGAGCTGGGCTGCCTACTCTCCTTATAGCTCACTGTTGCTGGACTCTGCCACTGATTATTTTTAAATGGGCCTGAATACTTGTCAGCCTATCACATAGTCTAGATCCCTAATCTACTTTATATTACTATTATTGTTAGCCCACTTCTGTATATGTTATATTGTGGAACTAATACCAATATTATGTGCTATGTTCTTTACTGTGGTTGTTTAGAAAAAGTGATCTTAGGAAAATCAAAATCTTGTAGGGTGTAAGGTAAACATACTTAAGATAACCTTTCATTTTATATGGTTAATAATTTCCAAATTTTAGTATATATAAACTTTTTATTAATAAAGTTCTCTTTAGTCCACTTGTTTTTCTAACGATTTTGTTCCTGTTTAAGGCATTTGCAGAACCCAACCAATTTAAACAAAACTGATTTTGCAAAAGGTTTTCAATTGGATCACTCAGGAAAACTTGACAGCTCAAATATTTTTTGGGAAAGATAAGAAACACGGGCAGAATCAATTTGGCTCCAGTTTTTCAAAAATAAAAGTTTGCTTTGAAAGTTGAATAATTTAAACCAAACGAGTCTTCTAAGCAAAATCAAGGTATACATTATTTCACATTTCTTTTGGGCACATGGAAGGTTAAGTAGTAACATAGACTCATATTTTAAACTCCTTACTTTTGCATAAGTCTTACACCTTAGTATTTAAATTAAACATTCTTTTCTAAAGCTATAAACCTATTTTCGAAACAAGCACTTTTCAATACGACTAAACATATTGTCACCTTGATTAAACCTTCATATAGACCCATTTAGCAATCTTAATTATTAATTTCCTAAAATATAAATAATTCCTTCCCATATTTGGTCTAAGTTTAAGGAAGTACTTTAATGTAGATATAAGGGATGCCTAACACCTTTCCTTAGAATAACTAGAACCCTTACCCGGATTCGCACTAGTTTAGCGGACCATTAAGATGATAATCTTTACTAATATATAGGTACCCTAGTATACCTTTTAATATTAGGTAGCGACTCTTCTTTTATTAACCTCAGAGGAACCACAAATTATATTTTATTTTGACCCGTGCAAAATAGGGTGCAACAGTAACATTACCCTTGGAAACCTGAGATAGACTTGGTGGAAAAACTTTGGTCCACCTCTGGAGCTATAGGTGGCTCCTCAGAAACCGCTCTAGCAAAAGCATAAGTTGTTGTGGGTGATCTACCTCTAGGGGCTACTGCACGTGCCCTAGTCTGGGCTCTAGCCCTACCTCTTCCCCAACCCCTACCTCGAGTAGCGGCTGCAATCTAGGTTGCTGGCTCCTACTCAGCTGTTGTTGACGAACATATTCTCACTATCTATGAGCGAATAGAAGAGTAAAGAGTCAAACTTTAGAATGAAACAAAGTCGCAGGATTGAGAAAGAAGAAAGTGACATTTCCTAATTGTCCCACAACATCTCGAAGATAAGTATAGACCGTTCCGTAAGACACTACTAGACATGATCATGACTCATAGTACCCATGAACCTAGAGCTCTAATATGAACTTTGTCATGATCCGAAATCCTCCCAAGGTCTTGATGGAACCTAACCCCAAATTGCTAGGTAAGCAAAATAAAATCAACCAAATCATGATAAATACAAGATAAACTACTTTCATGATAGAAATAAGCATAATAAATCTTAAAAACAAAGAAGAGAAAGAGTATTACAATAATGCCACGACCCAAAATCCTAACCAATGAGGTCATGATGGCGGCTAAAACCAGTTGGTAGGCAAGCCAACACTTAACAATAAATAAGGAGACGAGACTAACGGTTAACAACATATTAATATTGAATAAGAGTAAAACTTAGGAATATATAATAAGTCTAAAACAAACACTGACTAATTAACCTTCAAAGATTTGGTGTCACAGAGTACATAAGTTATTAGGAGTACTAAATACAATGTCTGATATGAACACAATATTGTTTGGCATAATAAATAGTAATGGAGATAATGGAAGAAGACTCTAGGGCCTGCAGACAAGTGTGCAGCTCTACCACGAGTCGCCTATCTAACAACGACTAAGTACCTCTCTGGACTCTATTGGTACCAATGCCTGAATCTGCACAAAAAGTGCTAAATTATAGTATGAGTAAAACTAACCCAATATATCAATAAGTATCAAGATTAACCCAGATAAAATAGTAAAAAGGCTATAATAAAACACTTACCATATAAACCTATATAGTTAATAAGCAACAGATATAGCAGTAGAGATAACAGTAATAATAAAAGGATTAAAGGTAGAAAATAGCAAAAGGATTCAATAACAGAAGTAATATCCACATTCCTCTAATATCACAACCAGCACGTTTTCAACAACACAAATCAACGGGGAAGAAGAGATATCCATGAACAACATTGCCAAAGCCCAGAACGAAGAGTATACCACAAACAATACAAAAATTCATTTCACATACGTTGTGGTGCACAATCCGTTCCATCACACAAAACATTGTTGCAGTGACAACCCGATCCCATGGTCATACTATTATTATGGCGAGCAACCCGGTCCTTATTATAATATTATTATAGACTCGATCCAACATACCAATTCACATAGAAACATCCAGTAACACAATCAACATGGCAAGGCTCATAATAAATTATCAAGGAAATTAGATAAGCATAATTTACTAAAGAAAAGATGAACACAAACAAGGTTTAATGGAAATCCCATATCCAAGTATGGTGCGATCCCACAATCCCGACATAGCATAGATAAATAAGGCATGTATGGTGTGAAACAAGTATAGGCTCTGTGATGACCCGGCTGGTTGTTTTATATATTTGAGCCTCGTTCCCCTATTTGATGCTTCCCATATGTTTATGTATTATTTTGTGACTTGTGAGGATGGTTGGTTTGGTTTCGGAAATAATTTAGAATAAATAAGAACACTTAGCTCCATGGTTGGATTCTTAAGTTATAAGAGTTGATCAAGATTTGACTTTTGTTTAAATGGCCTTGGATTGACGATTTTAGGGTTCCAATAGGTTCTTATGGTTATTTCGGACTTGAGATTATGTTCAGAATGGGATTTGGAGGTTCCTAGAGTGTTTTAGTGCTTTTTGTAGAAATTTAGAAATTTGAAGGTTTGGAAAGTTCATAAGTTTGACCGGTAGTTGACTTTGAGGCTATCGGGTTTAAATTGTTGTTCTAGAATTTGGAATAGGTTCATTATTTCATTTCCAACTTGTGT
This sequence comes from Nicotiana otophora, assembly GCA_000715115.1. Classification (NCBI taxonomy): domain Eukaryota; kingdom Viridiplantae; phylum Streptophyta; class Magnoliopsida; order Solanales; family Solanaceae; genus Nicotiana; species Nicotiana otophora. Next base: position 139,162 of record AWOL01S0001516.1, read on the forward strand.
GCAAAGTTTTGATTCTTTCCGGATTAATTAGGCTTGAATCGGACGCTTGGTTTGAAGTTGGAAGTTCATATACTAAAGAGATTGATCTTGATCGATGATTCTTGATTTTGATGTTAATTACGGTGTTTAGAGACTTTGGATAGGTTTTGCTGATATATTACGACCTTTGGTATGATTGGAAGGGGTTCATGGGACTCAAGAGTGTTTCACATAGATTTCGGATCATTTGGGAGACGGTTGGCAGAACTTATTCAGGTGTTCTGCAATGTGGAGCTTTTCTGCTAGTGCGAGGTTGCAGAAGCGAGGAAGGCATTACTGAAGAGAGGTTTGGCTGGGATTAGCTATTACCGCAGGTGGGAGCCTTGGTCGCAGGAGTGTATCCGCAAAAGCAAATAGTTGTCTGTAGAAGCAGTAGGTCTGTGATTGAAGTGGGTTCTGCATCTGCGAGGGTGTTTTCGTAGATTTTGTGTCATAGAAGAGACAATTAGGTCTGTAAATACGGTAATCACTAGGCAGAATATTATAATCAAGGGATTGGGTTCATTTTTTCTTATATTGAGATTCTGAGCTTGGATTGGGGGCGATTTTCACCCACATGGATTGGGTAAGTGTTCTTAACTCAGATTTGAATATTATTCGTGATTCTATCCTCGATTTTGGTTTTTGGTTGATGAAATCTAGGGGAGAATTTGGGGTTTTGTGCTAGAGTTTTGGAGAGCGATTATTTGGGATTTGAACCCCGACTTGAAAGTCGGATTTGGGTGAAACTTGTATATTTGGACTCATGTAGGAATGGATGATCGGAATTTGTGACTTTTGTCGGGGTTTTGGGTTGTGGGCCCAGGTTGACCTTTAGATTGACTTTGTGTATTTGATTAAAGATCGATCCTTCATGCTCCGTTATTATTCCCTGTAGCATTACTTGACACTGTGGTGCGTTATTTAACTAGATTCGCATCGTTCAGAGGTTGATTCACATGGGAAGGCATTTGTGGAGAATTGATTCTCGCGCTTTGAGGTAAGTAATTTGTCTATTCTTGGTTTGAAGGTAATTTTCTGTAACGACCCGACATGTCATTTTGAACATTTATGCTCCTTTTAACTATTTGAAGTCTTGAGTAGCTTCATATGATGTATTGTGACCAGGTTTGAGTTATTTTGTATTCTACCTCGGATCCGAGTTTAGATGATTCCATTAGGTCCGGATGGTGATTTTGGACTAGAGCATATGAGCAGAATTTCATTTGGATATTTCTAGAACGTTTTGGCAGAAGACCTAATTTTGGACAAGAATATCTACATATATATAAGGAGTTATGTGATGGATAACCTATCAAATGAAATATCTTCGAGTCTAGTTTCTCACGCTTCAAACCATTCGTCATTTGGATATTTCTACAAGAAGTTATGACCGAATTTCCAAAGGCAGGCAGAGGAGTGAATTGCGGATGCGAAGCATCCGAGGCCGCATCCGAAAGAAGGGCTGGCAGTGAAGTTCTTCCATAGCATCCAGGGCAACATCCGAAACCTAGATATTTGGGCCTATAGTACAATTTCAGGGTTCATTTTTCCCCATTCCTCATGGGCGGTGTTTTGGGTTTTCCTCCACTCTCTCAAGACCTCCAACTCCCCCATTTTCAAGGTGAGTAATCCCTACTAATTTGGTATTTCATCCCATCAATTCCACCCTAAAACTAACTCAATCCTCCACAAAAACATAGATCTTCAAGAAATTTCTTCAAGAACTCAAAGGAGGGTTTTGCAAGATTTCTTCCAAAAGGTAATCCTATACCCTTAGACTTACATATATGGATATATTATGGGAATATGAGTATTAATTAAGTATTGGAACTTATGGTATGGTGATTGAAAGCCATAAGTTCACAATTTAAATACATAACCATTGTAGAGATTGAAAGGTGATTATTTGATGGAATTTTGTTGGTTAGATGTGGATGGATGGTCATGTATGTGATGTTGAAAGTTATGAATTATTTTAGAATGATGGTGGGATAAATTGTTGATAAATGGTAGTAGTTTGATAAACTTGTTACACCCCATATTTCCATACGTGAAAGTATGCCATAAGTAAATTGATGAAAGCTTGAAAATGAGATGTTACATCCCGCATTTTTGTACGTTAAAGTTTTGTCATAAGTTAATCGACGTATGTTCGGAAATGAGATTATTTTGAGATTATAAGTATTATGCTATTTCAACCAAGTGATAAATAAATTCGTAAAGGTGAGAGGGTAAACATATCAAAGAAAATGAGTTCCGTTGAAGGTTGTCATTTTGAGATAAAATATGGTCCAAGCTATAATACCCCGTATTTATGGACTAGTATCATACAAGGTACCATATCACCATGACAGTAAGGTGTATGAAGTGTGTTAAAATATTTTAGTATTTTAAGTAATTTGGGATAGTTCGTAATTATGTAGATAATTGGTTAATTATTGATTTGAGTGGGATGTTAACAAATTAATTAAAAATTTGTTGATAAATAATTAAGTGAGAATTTTGAATAAATACTAGGTGACAACATCCACGTGGGAGTATGGAAATTTGGTAGCAAATGTCATCTATGAATGACCTTAAGAAGGTGGTGGCAACATTAAAGATATATGTGCACATTTATCTCATTTGGTTGAAAAATGCTATCAAGAAAGCAAAAAAAAAAGTGTAAGGCATCTATGGATTCCTTTTCTTATAGTAAGCAAAGTCCTATCTGTAACAAATTTACTTGTCGCTTTAAGAATTAACGCCTCGTTCAATGACTTAAGGTCTTGAGCAGCTTCGTATTATGTGTATTGACTTGCGTGTGCGGTTGAATTCAGTTACCGGATGATTCGGGGTGTTTGGGACACTTGGTCCCTAAAACGGAAACTTAAGTCTTAGGATTTTGACCATATTCGGAAATATGTGAAGACGACTCCAGAATGGAGTTCCGTCGGTTCCGTTAGCTTCGTTAGTGATTTTGGACTTAGGAGTGTGTCCGTAAAATTATTTGGAGGTCCGTAGTGGAATTAAGCTTGAAATGGCGAAAGTCGAATTTTTGAAAAGTTTGACCGGGGGGTTGACTTTTTGATATCGGGGCCGAAATCCGATTCTGGAAATTGGAATAGCTTTGTTATGTCAATTATGTCTTGTGTGCAAAATTTGAAGTCATTCCAGATTGATTTGATGTGTTTCGGCACAAGATATAGAATTTGATATTTCAGAGTTTATTAGGCTTGAATTGGGGTATGATTCGTGGCTTTGATGTTATTTTATGTGATTTGAGGCCTCGAGCATGTTCGTGTTATATATTGGGACTGGTTGGTACTATTGGACGGGGTCCCGAGGCCTCGGGTTTGATTCGGGGTGGTTCCGGACCAAGTTTGGGTGTTTTGATGCTGCTGGTTGTTGGTTCTGGTGTTGTTCTTCCCATTCGCGAGGAGCCTATCGCGTTCGCGAAGAAGGATTTTGCTGTTAGGACTTTATTCTTTGCGTTCGCGAAGAGGTTCTCGCGTTCGCGAAGAAGAAAATTTTGCTATTCGTCGTCTGACTTTAGAAGCTCATATCTCGCAATCTATAAGGAATTTTGAGAAGATCCAAAAAATGAATAGTTGTAGCCCTTTGCGTCTAGTTTTCAGAAAGAGAAACCATATGTCATTTGGAGTTGTGTACAAAAAGTTATAGTAAACAAACTTTAGGCTGTCCGGGAAGAGTTTGGAAATCTCTGTTGCACAGGGTTGACTTTGGAAGCTTATAGCTCGTAATCTATAAGGAATTGGGAGATGAGTAACAAATGAAAGTTATAGTCCTTGGATTTAGTTTTCAGAAAATTACACCATTCATCATTTGGAGTTTTGTACAAAAGGTTATGACCATTATACGAAAGGCTGTCTGAGAAAAGTTTGAAAATGACTTTTAAAGAATTTGTTCATCGCGAACGCGAGGGAAGTCTCGCAAACGCGAAGAACAAACCCCTGAGCAGCAGAATAACGTCCAAATTCGTGTCATTCTTCCATTTTTGGACCAAGAAAGCTCGGGTGAGACAATGTTTCGAGAGTTTTTCAAGAAAAACATTGGAGTACGAATTCCTAACTTGATTTTGGTTAAATTACATGAATCTATTGTTGTTTTTATCATTAAATTAGTGAATTTGGTTGAAAAATTTAGAAAACCCTCTTGGTTTAAATTTAAGATTTGGAGGTTGATTTGTTATTGGAATTCGATAAAATTGGTATGGTTGGACTCGTATCGGAATGGGTGTTCAGATTTCATGAAAATTATGTCGGGTTCCGAGAGGCGGGTCCCGCGTTGACTTTTGTTGAATTTTTGGAATAAATTTTTAAGTCGACGTATTATTATCCGGAATTGTTTCCGATGAATTTTAATGAAGTTATACAATTAATTTGGATAGATTTGGGACGGTCTGGAGGTCAATTCAAGAAAGAATGCGATTTTGGAATATCGACATAACTTCAAAAAGGTAAGTGTCTTGCTTAATCTCGAGTGGGGGAATTATCCCTTAGGCATCGAGTCATATGTGCCATTTGTAAAATGTAAAAAGCCGAGTACGCGAGGTGACGAGTACGTACTCGGGCTTATATGTGCAAATTTTCTTAGTTTAATGTTTTAGGCATTCTTATGTATTAAGTTAGATAATTGTTGGCATTAGTAAATCCTTGAATTATCATGCCTCGTTCCTTGTTTGTCAAATTTGTATTTTATATAATAAATTTAGTGTTATTGTCACTTGGATTTTACGTGAATTCCGTGTGTTTATTGATTTGATATTTTCTTGGAATTAAATCCATGATGGAACCCTTATCTGCAAATATTTATTAATTAGTTTAAATTGAGGAGTTAATATACTTATCAAGAATTTGGATTAATGAAGGCGTTGCCCTATACTGAGTAGTTTTTACCTCTGTTGATTGTTTTTAGGTTTATTATACGTTGTGTGGAGCCATGGGCTATTTGTTGACAAATTTATTGATTCTGCTACATATTTGGAATTTGGTTGTGGTTAGTGGAAATTGCGATATGAATTATTGTATTGTGTTGTGGTTTAAACACTCTCCTTGATGTTAGTTATGCTTCCCACCTTGCTTGTTAATGATATACACGTGCTTGGTAAGGAAGAGTGTAAAGCACGAAGGGTGATGCCGTGCCATTTGAGAGTGTAAAGCACGAATGGTGATGCCGTGCCATTTGAGAGTGTAAAGCACGAAGGGTGATGCCGTGCTATTTAATTTATATTATCAGGTGATGATGAGAGTAAAAGCACGGAGGGTGATGCCGTGCAATTATTTTTATGTTATCATATATTCATGGTACGAAGGGTGTTTCTGTGCAGGCGAGGACGAGAGACATACATTATATTGTGATATTGTTTTGTTGTGTACACATTCATGCCTTTATCTTGAGATGTTATTGTGCACCTATGTTTTCTGTGTGACTTGTAGTCGTTGTTGCTTCATGTGTGCCTCCACTTTATTTCTTTTATTGTTATTGACATTTCTCCCACCTAGTTGGTACTATTATATGTATGCACAATGAGGAAGATATAAATGCACGAAGGGTGTTGTCGTGCCAATTGAT
>AWOL01S0001516.1:152826-181370 GCA_000715115.1 Nicotiana otophora
GGAATATAGAGTGATGTGGCATTAAGTCAGAATTAAGTGGTTTTAGTAACTATGGAATGGTAAAGGAAGAATGCGATAAAAATGAGAAAAGGGATGAGATTGCACTTATTCAAATCCTACAGATATTCTACGATTCCAGAACATTATGCAAACACGACATCAAGGAGAAGAAGTAAGGGTTCCTTCCCAAGATGTTATTGATAGATAAGGAGCCAGTACGAGACGTAAGTTAAGACAAAGGAAATAACCCAAGAAAGATTACGCGGAATATTGATATGATAATGGGCTAACAAATAGTTAGTAGTTTATTCAGGAAGAGCCTACTTATGGCTAGACAAGAGGATACAGACAAATCAACAGATCATGCAAGATAAATATAGTGAATTTAGCCTCGCAGTTTCATTGTAATACTTGAGAAATGTTCAGATAGGAGTTGGGGTAGTTAAATGTACCGTATGAGTGTTACGGAAATAAAAGAGAGTGCCAATGGGAAGACAGTCAAAATATCAGTTCAGATGCAACCCTACAAGCACAAGGGCATGGAGGTAAGTAACTACGGATAAATATTGGCGAGGAAGGACATAAAAAAAAATATGTCGAGTATACGATGTAATAAGCTCGCAGTTTTACAAGAGTCAAAGGGCCTTCCCTAAGTACTACAATGAAAGACCAGCTGAGAAAATAAGGAAGAAGGTTTCAACCTAAGCATAGTAATTTGAAGAAGAAATGGTCATGTAAAAACAGTCTCGCTACAACATTGTATGCACTCCATAAGAAAGTGGCACCTACCGTGGCTAATGAACGGGAAGTAAAATCAAAAGTAATATTCGAGATCATATGAGTTGCATAAAAATTCCAGCATGCGTGGGATCTAAGATAAGATAAGTATGCACACAACAAGGGACAGAAAGACCAGGAAAAGTAATAGCTTACGTTTAAAGAAAGCTGAGAAGGAACGAAAGGAATTATTCGATCAATGATCCAGAGTTAGTTACGTTATGGACACGCTTAAGATTTTAGAGTATTATCCATGCAGCATAAATGTTGACAATCATATAGTCGTAGAAGACTCCGGTATAAGTTAAAAGAAAGAATTGAGTCCGGGTCATAGACAAATGATTGAATTGTTAAAAGATTGTATCGTGGATATTTCATAGCGTCCATGAAAGTCTAAAGTAATGACTAATACCATGAGCCATAGATCGGAAGATAGCTTAAGCCTACATAAAGGTTGGTGAGAGGGAAGAGGAAACTAAAGAGTTACATCAACTAAGTAAATCAGGAGTCTGATTATTGGACCTAGAAAATTATAGAGATCGTGATTGAAAACATTGCAGAATCACTCTTAGTATCAGAAGTACAAGAGTACAACAACCATATTCTATGAAGAGTATCATCCTCACAAGAAGTCCGTATGTGGATGTGAATTATACCTACGTGGAAGGAAGGTCATGAAAGAGATAGAAGATGTGATGCAAGATTTTAAGGTAAGTAAGGTAAAGGTAAACAACGTATGCGATACTCAAATGCAGAAGGTGGTGAATAGTCCATACTTTGGATAGAAGGCTAGAAGTACTGGGATCCAGTATCCACGAATGATAGCAACGTCGTCAGTGGTATATCTTCCAGCTCATGGTTTCTAGGTACTGAGAGGTCTAGTTAAGAGAGAAAAGAAGAGTTAGAAATGATGTGATGTCTCGCTTGATGTCTAGAATAACACAAGAAAATCTATGGTGCAAGCAAGTTGAAGGAAGGTTGCACAGATATGTGTAGGTCGCAAGATAAAGTATGGTAGAGCGACAAAGTTTTAGGAAGACATTAGTAAGGATAAGGAAAGGCGAGTGAGAAGGTGACTAGAATGGATAAGTCCTCGGGATTACGCCCATGAAAATAAGAGAGCTGATGGTTTCTCTAAGTTATAGAAAGCTCAGTATAGCCTGAATGAACTCAAAGGAGTCTAAGACTAGTAGCATTTAGAAGAGATGGAATGCTGCCCTTGTAGTACAATGAGGGTGAAATTATGATAGATAAAGGATGACGTTTGGGCCTTCAATTGAGTAATGATTTGAAGAAAAAAATGATTTCATAAATTGTACGGGATTAAAATACCCACGTAAGGTGAATCACATTGGGATGCTATAAAATACGGTTACGGAAGTATAGTATCGCCCCTAGGTGGATCAGTCTAATTACTCTAGATGTTCCCTGATTAGATGTGAGCCCTAGCAACAGTGTTACATAAGAGGTCAAGTTATCAGTTGTAGATTATAGATCAACATTAAGGTGAATTAACAATAGATGGATAAAAGTTACAAAGTATGAGATGAGATTAGGCCATCAGTCTTAAGATGAACAATAATGAAGAAGCATTAAAGGACTTATATTTATACATATAGGATGAGCAATGAGAGTAACCTAGAGTTTGGTAGCAGACCTCAGTAACGATAAATCGAAGTAAGAGTTATGGTATAGTATGGCGTACTTAGATGTAGTAAAGCTAATGACACCTATAGGGACAACTTGTCATAATTCTGTATATGTTCATAAAGTGAGGCCTAGAGATTGGCTAAAAGCTGGAGGAAAGAGGAGAGAAGATGCACATACAAAGTCATAGTCGTACAAGCTGCATGATAGAAGGTAGCAACAGTTACGAGATTGGAAGAATTCCGACCACAATTTGTGGTGTGAGAAAGAGGCCTAAAGGGGGGAAGCCCTGGCCTATGGATTTATTCATAGAACAGTTGCCTAGATGGCAAGGGGAGTACTAAAGTATTCGCGTGCATCAGTCAACATTCGAGGACGAATGATCCAAAGGGGGGAATGATGTTACACCCCATATTTTCATACGTGAAAGTACGCCATAAGTAAATTGATGAAGGTTCGGAAATGAGATGTTACATCCCGCATTTTCGTATGTTAAAGTTTCGTCGCAAGTTAATCGACGTAAGATCGGGAATGAGATTATTTTTGAGATTATAAGTATTATACTATTTCAAACAAGTGATAAGTAAATTCATGAAGATGAGAGGGTAAACATATCAAAGAAAATGAGTTCCATTGAAGTTTGTCATTTTGAGATAAAATATGGTCCAAGCAATACTACCCCGTATTTATAGACTAGTGCCATAAATATGGGATAATTCTTAATTATGTGGATAATTGGTTAATTATCAATTTGAGTGGGAAGTTAAAAAAATAATTAAAAATTTGTGGATAAATAATTAAATGAGAATTTTGAATAAATACTAGGGGACAACATCCACGTGGGAGTATGGAAATTTGGCAGCAAATGTCATATATTCATGACCTTAAGAAGGTGGTGGCAATATTAAAGATATATGTGCACATTTATCTCATTTGGTTGAAGAATGCTATCAAGAAGGCAAAAAAGCGTGTACGTCATCTATGGATTCCTTTTCTTATAGTACGCAAAGTCCTATCCCTAATTAGTGATATTGTTCATACGTCTTAAAGTGGGATGCTAAGATTTTCTAAGTAACGGATGGAGCTCAAACAATTCATATGAAACTGCATAATACTATAGCAGTGTGAAATCACGATTCTAAGGGAGTATGGTGCAATCTTTCTCAAGGATATCATACGGCTTTTTCCCTACTTCGATCCACCGTTACGTGATTTGTCGCAATTGACGTGTGTTAGAGGGATTATCAAGAGAGTCGGCTCAGGTATGTTAAGGCTATCTCTTCTTTCTTTTTAGCATGATTCATACTCTACAAACGAAACGAGCAAACGCACAACTTCCATAAATGACTCTATTCATAGAAGTACTAGGGGTGCCTATGTTCTTGATTCCGCATGCGAATTATTATTATATCTTCTGTTCATGGGTCTCAGAAAAATACGTATGTGATAAAGTTTATCCGAAAGGCATATTGATCTTATGACATTCCGAGAAATCTCATTAATGTATTTCTTGTGCATTTCATTCATTTATGCATGTACATTGACCCATCCATGAATAGATGGCGTTATATATACGTATATTATATGTATATGGGATATGGGAAAAGTTTACGGCGTTATATACACACCACCACCTGATCAGCTGGTATACGTTGATGATTTTCCCACAGTGGCCGAGATGATATGATGGGATGCCCTCAGAGGCTTGATGATGTTATGAATGCATATACCTATGGATGTTATGACATTTATACGCATATGCATGACATTATAAATATGAAATGATTCACAGAGCTATTAAGACTTACACGTTGAGTCTTTTACTCCATGTTTTTCTATGTCTTTTATTTACTAATTTTCATTCCATACATACTAGGTACATTATTTGTACTGACATCATTTTTGCCTGGGGATGCTGCGTTTCATGCCCGAAGGTCCCGATAGACAGGTTGAGAGTCCTCCAGGTAGGCTATCAGCTCAGCGGAAGGTGTTGGTGCGCTCCATTTGCTCCGGAGTTGCTTATTTGGTCAGTATGATTTGGACATGTATAGATTAGTATGGCGGAGCCCTGTCCCGACCTTTATGGTATTTATCTACTCTTAGAGGCTTGTAGACATATGTTATGTACGTGAAAGATTGTATGGCCTTGTCGGCCTATGTTCAGTATACGAGTGATCATTTTGGTCTTATAGGCCCGTACGTCATATGTATAAGTCTGTATATCATGTCGAGCATTTCCTCATGTTTTATTCTACTTATCTCACGACAGATTCTCCGGCTCATTTACATCTGATAGTATGATACGAGAGATATGTTACGTTGGTACTCGGTTGAGTAAGGTAACAGGTACCCGTCGCGGCCCATCGGTTTGGGTCGTGACAAAACTAATTCTATGGTTAAGAGATGTAGAGATTCATGGCTACTAGGTGTTTCATAATGTGCCTAAATAGCCTAAATTATGGAATTTGTTACTAATATTGGTCCCATTGGATGTTGTTTTTGTAGATTGAAGTTGCTTAGTGTAGTGGATCGTTGTAGTATCATTAAGGGATGAATTTGAGGTATGTTGGCTAAATTTCTCTCCTAGAATTGAATCCCATGATGTTCTTATAAGTCCCGAGTTATCCATTATAAATTGACTATTCCGAATAAGATTCGTGTCGAAAGATATACACTCAATATGTATTCCAAATGTTCCCATTATGTTATGTGCTATTTAAAAATGTGGTCGAAGCATAGGTTGCATATCTAATTGTTATAACTTCAAGTCGTGGAACAAATGAAAGCTATTATGTCAAATTGTGTAAGAAATCTCAATGTGATTAACATTCGTATTTTCTCACATGTGAAATTAAAGTCTTGAATAGAAATGCCTTGATGTTGATGATCCTTGATGACATTTGAAAGAGAAAGAAGCGAGTGTGGGACGTAGAAATGTGGCCATCGTGCCAAGAATGAGAATTACATTTGTGGCCAATAGTGCCAATGAAATGAAATAATATGTGAAACATTATGAGATGAGTTTTGACTCCTTTATATAATAATGTCATTTATGTCTTATGACCACCCATGGCTAGTACAAGTGATAGTATGAACATGAACTGTGGTCGCTTGCCAAAATGAGAATTACGAGGCATTGTATGTTTTAATGGTTTCAATCATGGTATGTATGCTTCTAAAATAATTAATGCAAATGAATTCAATGTTAATTCCTCAAAAATCATGAACATATTTAATGACCTTAAGTTGACAAGAGGGTATATAATGAGGTGAAAGAGAGATGTCCTATGCTAAATGATGGTAAATCTTATGAAAACAAATTTGGGGCATGTGCCATTGAAATTGACTTATTGATTCACCATACATGTGCTAATGTAATGAGTTATGTTTCTCCATGATGAGCATGAACATGAACAGTTCTAATGATCCGTGAACTTGCGTCCTTAAAAGTGGCATTAGTCATGTCGCTTGAGATTATATATGGGTATATGCATAATAATGTATATGAAATCCTATGGACGATCTATGAAATGCATAGGTGTATTGTATATGGGATCCTATGGATGGTCTATGAAGCGCATAAGTGTGTAATATGAATGAAACCCTATGGATGGTCTACGAAACGCATATGTGTGTAACATAATATGTGAACCCTATGGACGGTCTATGAAACGCATAGGTGTGTAATATGAATGAAACCCTATGGACGGTCTATGAAACACATAGGTGTGTAATATGAATGAAACCTTATGGATAGTGTATGAAACGCATAGGTGTGTAATAAAATATGTGAACCCTATAGACGGTCTATGAAATGCATAAGTGCATAATATCATATGGGAACCCTATGGACGGTCTGGTGAGACGCGTAGGCCACACGAACAATAGGTGCCACTTTCATTGGCCTTGTTTGTACATGTTGTTTCAATTACATTATATTATGTATTCCACGTATAGCTCATATGGCTTAGTTGATCCTAAAAGAAGTTGAGAATGATACAAGTATAATAAGACTTGACATTTGATTCTATGGGATGTTTCGTAGTCTCTTGATGTACTTTAATTGCCCCTTATGTGAGTTACCATATTTTCATATGTGTTCTGTCTGCCTTACATATGAGTGCTATTCCACATTTACTCACATCCCTTTTGTCGGGGGCGCTGCATCTTTTAATGGATGTAGGTGGTTCCACAGCAGGCGGCATCGATTAGTGATAGCAGTACATCCTCTTCCCAGTTGACTTGGTGAGCCCCACTTCATTTCGGGGTCGTGTATCTTTTGTTCCTCGTGTATTGTGTTTGAGGTATAGCCGGGGCCTTGTTCCCGGTGCTATCATAGTACTCTTTCGTATCTATTAGAGGCTTTGTAGACATGGTGTGGGTTGTATGTTGTTATTGGGAATGTCAAACTAATGATGTTGTAGTTGTATCACATGATCCACTTCTAAACTATGGATGCGTAATGCAACACTTTGGAGACTTATAAATGATGTAGTTAATAGTAATGGATTGGTGTTGTATTTATGATCTCCGTATTTGTCTAATTAATGAAAATACATCTTTTCGTTATTCATGGTTGAGTTTGGGTAGAGGGAAATCTAGCAGGCTTGCTCGGCATGGTTATCCCAGTTGAGCGCCGATTGCACTCCCCGAGTTCATGGCATGAAAAACTTGGTATCAGAGCCCAAGGTTATAAAGTGCCCTAGGATGTCTCGGAGGCGTGTCTAGTAGAGTCCTTCTTATCAGTGTGTTGTCGACCACATCTATAATGGGGAGGCTATTTGGGAATTTAGGAATAATACCCTTCTTTCATGTTCTTGATCGTGCGATAAACCTGATTGTAATATTGCTCCTCCTTTAACTCGTGCTTTGCTCTAACTTTCCGTACATGGCACCTAAAAAGAATGCAAGAACTGGCGAAGGAGCCAATATCACCCCAGGAGTGGGAGTTTATTCGATATTTAATGATACGGGTGAGCACCCGAGGGGTGAGGATATTCCCCCAATTACTACACCGCCTGAATATACTATTCTTGCTCCGACTGCACCACTTCCTACACGTACTGAGGGTGCAACAGTCCCTCCACTTGATATTCCAGTTCCACTTCTAGATTCAGCTCTGATCCCGCTATTTTTGATGGGGATCATAGGGGACCATACATATAATGGCTCAGATAGTGTCTTCCCAGGCCCAGAGATCAAATGTTGCACCCAGTTCTTCTAGTCAGCCAGGGGATTCCGTTAGTTCCAAGGTGAACAAGTTTCTCCAATTGGATCCTCTAGGGTTCACAGGTACTGATCTTGAGGAGGACCCCAGGACTTCATTGATGAGATGCACAAGACTCTCTAAGTTATGCATGCTACAGAGACGGAGGGAGTAGAGTGTGCCTCCTATCGTCTGAAAGGGGTGGCTTATTATTGGTTTGAGATGTGAGAAGAGTCCCATGAGGAAAGGAGCCCTCCGGCGAGGTGGAGTCAGTTCACCAATGCCTTGGTGGATCATTTCTTGCCTATAGAGACTAAGGCAGCACGTGCCGCTGAGTTTGAAAGCCTGAGATAGGGTAGCATGAATGTGTGGGAGTACCATATGGAATTCGTACGCCTGTCCAAGTATGCTATTCACATGTTGCCCACTATGAAGGCTATAGTGTGACGGTTTGTGTAGGGTCTTAGCCCCTTGGTTATTAATGAGGCCGCTACAGCCGCCTTGAATTCTTATATGAATTATGGGAAAATGGTGGCATTCGCTCAAGCTACGGAGGATTAAAAGTTAAAAAGAAAGATAGAACAAGATAACAACAGAAAGACCCGATCCGCGAGCAATTTTAATGGCTCCTACAGTGGGGGTAATGGTGGAAAGGCATTACATAGGAGAGTGTCATCCGGACCCACACAGTCAGTTGTTTAGTCTTCAGCTAGAACATTACCATCAATGCCTGATCAATAGCGGTGGGGTCATAGTACGCTAGACCAAGGCAACAAGGGATCTAATCAGCAGGTCCAGTCAAGCGAGAACTATCAGCTGCAGCAGAGGCCCCATGTCCCAAGTGTAGGAGGTGTCATTTGGGGCTGGTCCGATGTGGCACTGATGAATGTTTCGGGTGCAGAGTCAAGGGTCATCAGCTAAGGCACTACCCCCAACAACCAAGGAATATAAAGTAAGTCCCTCAACCCCATTTTCCCTTGTTTCATGATGGGTGTGAATGAGTTTGACCATAGAGTTTCGTGCCATGTATGCTTGACCATGTGATGGTACTTCCTTACATGTTTGGACCTTCAACCATAGAAGGTTTGACTCATACGGGAACTAAAGGTGTTAACCCAAGCTTGTAACGCGACTTAAGTGATTAAGAAGGATGTCCAAGGGGTTGTTCATATAAGAGAATAATGTGGGTAAAGGTGTATGCCCTTAGTCACTCTATAGGCGTATGTACATAAGCTTTCACATATAAGGAAATGAAAATTTCCTGTCATTTCTTTTTCTGATATCACAGTGTGGACAAACGTGTTCAGAACATTTCATGAATGTTGCATGAGGCTGAAGGTCGGTGCTAAAAATTTGAAGGTCATGTTTTGTATTGTCTCTTAAAAGTAGAGATTCAGGAAGAGCAAGAAACGTTGCGAGGATCCCACAATGATGTTCTCTAGTATGTCTAATCCTGACTCGATCAAGGAGTGGCTATAGGAATGTGTTTTGAGGAGTGTAGGGCAAATGAAGGCCGTGGTTATCGTGTATTGGGTTGTTGTTCTACTGTGTGGTGTGTCGTGTGGCGGGAGATGAAAGTTGCCCATGGATTGTCCAAAGTTGGTGTGGTAGAGTTGATAGGGGCCAGAAGTCATTCACTAATCTATGGTGAAGGTCAAGATCATCAAGGAATTGTTGTGTTAAAAGAATGTTAAGAGTTTACTTTCTATGAGTGACGTCCAACTTGTACAGTTTATGCAAATGCCCCAATTGATAATATGATGCCTAGGAGGTCACGGTTGGTGTTATTTTCATGTATGTGGTGCAATCTGGTGTTATCTATTTATTGTTTGGATCGATTTCTTGGATTTTCTGACCGGTTGATAGGCCCAGTTACAGGAAAAACTCTGCCGAAATATTTGGAAATTTATGGAGTTAGTAAAATTGGGAACTTTTGGTGTGTGGATGAGGATTTAAGTCACATTGGGTGTATATGGCGTATTCTAACCCTCATTCGAGGATGAATGATCTTAAGTGGGGGTGAATGTAATGATCCGACTTGTCGTTTTGAACATTTACGCTCCTTTCAACTATTTGAATTCTTGGGTAGCATCATATGATGCATTATGACCAATTTTGATTTTTTTTTTGTATTCTACCTCTGATTGGAGTTTTGATGATTCCGTTAGGTCTGGATGGTGATTTTGGACTCGGGCGTATGCCCAAAATTTTATTTGGATATTTCTAGAAGTTTTCAGCACAACACCTAATGTTGGACAATAATTTCTACATATATATAAGGAGTTATGTGATGGACAACCTATCAAATGAAAGATCTTCGAGTCTTGTTTCTAACGCTTCAAACCGTTTGTCATTTGGACATTGCTACAAGAAGTTATGACCAAATTGCCAAAGGCAGGCAGAGGAGTGAACTGCGGATGTTAATCCGGGGCCGCGTCCGAAAGAAGGGTTGGCAGTAAAGTGCTGCCATAGCATCCGGGACAGCATCCGAAAACCAGAAATCTGGGCCTATAGATACAATTTCGGGGTTCATTTTTCCCCATTCCTCTTGGCCGAATTTTGGGGTTTTCTTCCACTCTCGCAATGTGAGTAATCCCTAATAATTGGTGTTTCATGCCATCAATTCCACCCTAAAACTAACTCAATCCTCCATAAAATACACAGATCTTCAAGAAATTTCTTCAAGGACTCAGAGGAGGGTTTTGCAAGATTTCTTCTAAAAAGTAATCCTACACCCTTAGACTTACATGTATGGATATATTATGGGAATATGAGTATGAATTAAGTATTGGAACTTATGGTATGGTAATTGGAAGCCATAAGTTCCCAACTTAAATACATAACTATTGTAGAGATTGAAAGGATATTATTTGATGGGATTTTGTTGGTTAGGTGTGAATGGATGGTCATGTATGTGATGTTGGAAGTTATGAATTTTTTAAGAATGTTGATGGGATAAATTGTTGCTAAATGGTAGTAGTTGGATAAACTAATTCTATGGTTAAGAGATGTAGAGATTCATGCCTACTAGGTGTTTGATAAAGTTCCTAAATGGCCTAAATTATGGAATTTGTTACTAATATTGGTCCCATTGGATGTTGTTATTGTAGATTGAAGTTGCTTAGTGTAGTGAATCATTGTAGTATCATTAAGGGATGAATTTGAGGTATGTTGGCTAATATTCTCTACTAGAATTGAATCCCATGATGTTCCTGTAAGTCCCGAGTTATCCATTATAAATTGACTATTCCGAATAAGCTTTGTGTCGAAAGATATACACTCAATATGTATTCCAAATATTCCTATTATGTTATGTGCTATTTAAAAATGTGCTAGAAGCATGGTTTGCATATCTAATTGTTATAACTTCAAGTTGTGGCACAAATGAAAGCTATTATGTCAAATTGTGTAAGAAATCTCAATGTGCTTAACATTCATATTTGCTCACATGTGGACTTAAAGTCTTTAATAGAAATGGCTTGTTCTTGATGATCCTCGATGAAGTTTGAAAGTGAAAGAAGCGAGTGTGGGACGTAGAAATGTGGCCATCGTGCTAAGAATGAGAATTATATATGTGGCCAATAGTGCCAATGAAATGAAAGAATGTGTGAAACATTATGATATGAGTTTTGACTCCTTTTTATAATAATGTCATTTATGTCCTATGACCACCCATGGCTAGTACAAGTGACAGTATGAACTGTGGCTGCTTGCCAAAATAAGAATTACGAGGCATTGTATGTTTCAATGGTTTCAATCATGGTATGTATGCTTCTAAAATAATTAATGAAAATGAATTCGATATTAAGTCCCCTAGAATCATGAACATAGTTAATGACCTTAAGTTGACAACAGGGTATATAATGAGATGAAAGAGAGATGTCATATGCTAAATGATGGTAAATCTTATGAAAACGAATTTGGGCCATGTGCCATTGAAATTAACTTATTGATTCACTATACATGTGCTAATGTAATGAGCTATGTTTCTCCATGATGAGCATAAACATGAAGTGTTCTAATGATCCAGGAACTTGCGACCTAAAAAGTAGCATTAGTCAGGTCGCTTGAGATTATATATGGTTATGTGCATAATAATGTATATGGAATCCTATGGATGGTCTATGAAACACATAGGTGTATTTTATATGTGATTCTATGGACGGTCTATGAAACACATAGGTGTGTAATATGAATGAAACCCTATGGACGGTCTATGAAACACATAGGTGTGTAATATGAATGAAACCCTATGGACGGTCTATGAAACACATAGGTGTGTAATATGAATGAAACCCTATGGACGGTCTATAACGCATAGGTGTGTAATATAATATTTGAACCCTATGGACGGTCTATGAAACGCATAGATGCATAATATCATATGGGACCTTATGGACGGTCTAGTGAGACGCATATGCAACACAAACAATAGGTGCCACTTTCATTGGCCTTGTTTCTACATGTTGTTTCAATTACATTCTATTATGTATCCGACATATAGCTCATATGTCTCAAATGATCCTAAAAGAAGTTGAGAATAATGCAAGTATAATAACACTTGAAATTTGATTCTATGGGATATTTCGTAGTCTCTTGATGTACTTTAATTGCCTCTTATTTGAGTTACCGTATTTTCATATGTTGTTCTGTCCGCCTTACATATAATTACTATTCCACATGTACTCATGTCCCTTTTGCCGGGAGCGCTGCATCTTTTAATGGATGCAGGTGGTTCCACAGCAGGCAACATCGATCAGTGATAGCAATACATCCTCTTCCCAGCTGACTTGGTGAGCCCCACTTCATTTCGGGGTCGTGTATCTTTTGTTCCTCATGTATTGTGTTTGAGGTATAGCAGGGGGCCTTGTTCCCGGCACTATCATAATACTCTTTCGTATCTATTAGAGGCTTTGTAGACATGGTGTGGGTTGTACGTTGGTATTGGGAAGGTCAAACTAATGATGTTGTAATTGTATCACATGATCCACTTCTAAACTATGGATTCGTAATGTAACACTTTGGGGACTTATAAATGAAGTAGCTAATAGTAAATGATTGGTGTTGTATATATGATCTCCGTATTGTCTAATTAATGAAAATACATCTTTTCGTTATTCATGGTTGAGTTTGGGTAGAGGGAAATCTAGCAGGCTTGCTCGACAGGGTTATCTCGGTTAAGCGCCGGTCACGCTCCGCGAGTTCGGGGCATGACGTTTCCCCCGTTGTCTGTGGTACTTCATATATGTTGGGTGACACGCGTACGAGGTGACGAGCGTATGTATGTACACTGTAGTTATTCATGATCTGGGTAAACCTTAGGCTATTATGTGCCTTGTTTGCTATCATGCCTCCTTGTTATCGTATTTTCTCTACTTGTATGACCACTTGAGCTATTATTCATTCTAAAAATCTTGTCTAGGCTATGTGCTTGTCCGTTCGAGACATGATAGAGCTATTTTGCTATGTTGAGTTGTTTACCTTGATTGTAGTCATATCTTTCAGCCATGTTATTATATCCGCGTGTTATATCAGCATATCTACAAACTTCTTATATGTCATCTCACATGTTGTTAGTGTCCTTACTTTTGTGACTCAGGCTCGAGCGAACTTTTTGCACGTTGGTATAATCAGTGTGGTATGACGATTTTGATATAGTGAGATGTTGGCATATTGAGATTTGAGCGGATATAATAACTAATATTAGGCCATAAAGTCGTGTTAATATTGATTGTAAGGTGACGCATACCCCAGGCCCCATATTGGGTTGAGTGGTATTGATAGTGAGGTGTCGCATGAGCCAGGCCCTATTGACTGAGTTATGATGATCATTGACTTTTGATTCGGTCAGTGCTTAGGCTAGGATCTGCCCCTTATGAGTCAGGTAAACCTATGTTGCTTTGGGCCATGTGAGTGCAGGTACTTGATATGCGCTTGGTGAGGGACTTATGTCAGGCACCCGTACAGTGCAGTGTTGAGTGAGTGTGTATGTGTGTGTGTTTGTGATGGTGGAGGGATACTTGTGCCGGGTACGATACATGGACTGGGATTTGGTATTCTTGATGATTAAACTGCAATGTCACAGATTTTGGCATGTATACTTGTCATGCAGGCATAGAGTTGTATTCCTTTCCGCATGTTAGTTGGGACTTGATGTCTCCCTTTGATGTTTAGAGCTTGGAATCACAGTTAAATTGATAAACCCATGTCTAGGTGATTTTTGTGGAAAGATTTATGCATTAACTCTAAACTTGGAAAGAATCCTTATTTCTCCTATCATTATGAAAAGCTTGGACTTGGTATTACTTCATCCATTTTCCTTTACTATTGTAATACTGTTATTGTTGTTATTGGCTATTGAAAATGAATATAGGACTTTGCCAAGATCGTCACTTCTTTTAGGTCGAGGTTAGGCTTGTTAGTGATTGAGTACATGGTGTAGCTTTTACTCATACTACACTCTGCACTTTATGTTCAGATCCAAGTGCTGCAGGTAAAGCTGACTACTAGTTATTTATGCTGGTACCCGTCGGTGATTTCAAGGTAGCATTGTTGTCTCCATCAGCCGGTCTTGGAGTCCATTTCCTCTCTTCATGCTATTACTATTTATGTTTTTTTGATAGTATTGTATCTTTATTCAGACTATTATTTAAGTTTATCTATGCACATTAGTTGTTGGCTTGCCTAGCAACAAATGTTAGGCGCCATCACGACCTCGGTGGGAGTTTTGATCGTGACAAGTTGGTATTAGAGCACAAGGTTGCTTAGGTCTCACGAGTCTTGAGCAAGTCTAGTAGAGTCTTACAGATCGGTACAAAGACGTCTGTACTTATCTTCGAGAGGCTATAGGGCTGTTAATTATACTTATTTTTCATTCTTTTCTATTGTGCAGATTTGTTTATCCCTAAGCCTGAATAGTTGCTTTTCTATTTATTCTCTCACAGATTGTGAGGAAGTGTCTGGTTCAACTGATTAGGCGTCGGTACCCCAAGCAAGGGCCGTAAGAGGCCGGAGCCGCGACAGAGGTAGGGGTGGAGCACGTGCCGCAACTAGAGCCCTTGCTCGAGCAGCTGTCGTAGAGCCTAGTAGCTCCTATTGAGGAGAAGGTTCATGATTTCGTTGAGTCGGAGGTACCGGCTTAGGTTCCCTAGGGTTTATTTGTTTCACCATATATTCAGTATGCTTTGGTCCGTATGTTTGGTTTGTTCAAGAGTTTGACTCCGGTAGGGGCATTTCCTATCGTACCAGTTACTTCCCAGGCAGGGGCGGAGCGGAGACTCCAGCTATTTGTACCCTAGAGCAGGTGGCCTAGGGTTATCAGACCCTTAGAGTGTTACTAGTTGGGGAGTTCAGCCTATTAGTGCTACACAGCCTAAGGATAGGCATGCGATGTCAGTCGATGAGCTGAAGAGGCTAGATAAGTTCACAAAGTTGCATCCTCCTCACTTCAGTGGTACACCTTTAGAGGATGCCCAGGGGTATTTGGATCGTTGTCATGAGTTTCTACGCAATTGCGGACTAGCCGGGTCCAATAGAGTTGACTTCACCTCCTTCCAGATGCAGAGCCTAGCCAATAGGTGGTGACATGTTTATGAGTTGGGCAGACCAACAGGATCACCTCCTCTTATCTTGGCTCAGTTCTCTAGGGTCTTTCTAGAGCAATTTGTGCCTCGCACTAGGAGAGAGGAGCTGAGAAGGCAGTTTGACTACCTTTGGTAGGGTTCGATGTCATTTACTGAGTATGAGATGAGGTTTACAGAGCTTTCCAATCATGCTACTAATTTGTAATGACTCGGCCGATTGTTTTGAAATTAATAGCCCCGATCCCCTATTTACTACTTCTCCCGTATCTTTTTCTGCTATTGTGACTTGCCGGGAGGTTTCATTTTAGTTTTTGGAGGTGTTTGGGATAATTAGTCCCTAAATGAAGGTAAGCCTTAGGATTGACACCGTAGTCGGGATTGTAGGAAGACGACTCCGGAATGGAATTCCATCGATTCTGTTAGCTTCATTGTGTGATTTTGGGCTTAAGGGTGTGTCCGGATTGTGTTTTGGAGGTTCGTAGCTCATTTAGGCTTGAAATGGCGAAAGTTGGATTTTTGAGTTTTGGGACGGTAGTGGAACTTTTGATATCGGGGTTTGATTTTGATTTCGGAAGTTGGAGTAGGTCCGTAGTGTTGAATATGACTTGTGTGCAAAATTTGAGGTCAATTAGACGTGGTTTGGTTGGTTTCGGCATAAGTTGTCGAATTTGGATGTTTCAAGTTTCTTTAAGTTTGAATTGGAGGGTGATTCGTGATTTTAGCATTGTTTGATGTGATTTGAGGGCTCGACTAAGTTCGTATGGTATGTTAGGACTTGTTGGTATGTTTGGTTGAGGTCCCGGGGGCCTCGGGTGTATTTCAGATGCTCAATGGATCCTTTTGGACTTTGGAAAGATAGTAGATTTTTCTGGTTTTTGTTGCATAAGTTGTTTCTTCGCGTTCGCGAAGAAGAGCTCGCGTTCGTGAAGGTGTGGCCAGTGGAAGAATCGCGAACGTGAGGAGTAGGACATGTTTGCATAGAGGAAAAAATGGAGCAGCTGAGACCCCAAGGATTTGTTCTACAAGTTAGCGTAGAGGAGAACGCGTTCGCGAAGGGTCTGGCAGGTGAAGCTGTGCGTTCGCCAGAGGACTCTCACGTTCGCGAAAGAGGAATTTCGATCAGTGTATTTTTGTTCTACACGAACGTGAGGAGATGGCCGCGTTTGCGAAGAAGGATTACCTGGGTAGTACTTAAAACATTTCAAAATCGAGGGTTAGCCATTGTTTATCAAAACTTGAGTTTGGGAGCTCGGATTTGGACGAGACTTTGAGGGATTTTCAGAGATATCAATTGGGTAATGATTCTTAACTTGATTTTGGTTATAACCCACTAATCCATCATTAATTTTATCATTTAATTTCGGATTTGGGGTGAAAAATTGGGAAATATTGAGAAGAGTGCTTAGACCAAATTTTGTGGTTTTGATCGAGATTTGGGTATCGGATTTGAGTGAATTTGGTATGGTTAGACTTGTGAGTGAATGAGTGTTCGTATTTTGTGACTTTTACCCGATTCCGAAACGTGGGCTCGGGGAGGCTTTTCGGTCGATTTTTCCAATTTTTTGTCTTAACTTTGATTTCAATAGCTAGATTAGTTTCTTGTGGTTATATTTATGCTATGTAATTGGTTTTGGATAGATTTGGTCCATTTAGAGTCGGATATTCATGGAAAGACATTCTTACATATTAATTGAGCTTGACTCGAGGTAAATGGATTGCCTAACCTTGTGTGGGAGAACTCCCCTTAGGATATGGTACTGCTTTTGATATATGAGCGCCGTGTACGTGAGGTGACGAGTGAGTACATGTGCTATTATTGCAAAAACTCCATTTTCATTAAGTAAAATTCTTGTCTTTCCTTTAATTGAACTACACTAGTATATGAATTTATCCTGTTTAGTCTAGAACAACATGTCTACGTGTCTTAATTTGCTTATGTGAACTCTGTGCAGCATGCTTAGTGAATTTTCTGCTTCTTCCTTGACTGGTACTTAGTCTAAATCGTAAGAATTCGTGATGTAGTTGTATTTCTATTGTTTGCGCAACGTATTTACTTTGGGACTACGAAACGGTATTCAGGTAGATCCCCCTGATCTTCATATTTACTTTGGGACTACGGAACAGTATTTCGGTAGATCCCCCAGCTCTGCATATTTACTTTGGGACTACAGAACGGTATTCCGTTAGATCTCCTCTTGTTATTTCTGTGTACTGAGCTGTTGACTTGCTATGATTTCATTCTTGTTAAATTTCAGCACTTATTTTTACTGCAATATTCCATTATGTCTAAGTCTATTATATATATACCAGTAGGGCCCTGACTTGATGTCGTCACTACTCAACCGAGGTTAGGCTTGGCACTTACAGGGTACCTATTGTGGTGTACTCATGCTACTCTTCTGCACATGTTTTTCATGTGCAGATCCAGGTACTCCATATCAGCCGCACTATCAGTGAGTCGGGACAGCTTTGGAGACTTCAAGGTATATCTACCGCGTCCGCAGACCTCGGAGTCCCCTTCTACTCTTCCCCATGTCCTTTATCTTCTGTATTTTCTTTTGATAGACTCTGATGTATAGAGACACTAGATTTTTCCTTCTGTATTTTATGATTCACAAGGTTCCGGGTTTTGGGAATGCTATGTAGTATACTAAGGAATTGGTTATGGTACATGCCAAGCAACATGGTATTCAGTTATGGTGTTATTGCTGCAGTTAGTTGTTGAATTTATGTTTTCATTTCATTATTCCGCAAATGTTAGGCTTATCTAGTCACAGAGACTAGGTGCCGTCACGACTTTACACAGAGGGGAAATTGGGTCGTGACAAGTTGGTATCAGAGCAGCACTTGAGGACTGCGCATCAAACCTTGAGAGAAAATAAGTTATATGCAAAATTTTCAAAGTGTGAGTTTTGGCTAGACTCAGTGACATTCTTGGGTCATATAGTATCGAGTGATGGCATCCAGGTGGATCCGAAGAAGATTGAAGCTATGCAGAGTTGGCCCAGACCATTCTCAACTACAGAGATCCAAAGTTTTCTTGGTTTGGCAGGGTATTACCGTCGATTTGTAGATAGTTTCTCATCTATTGCAGCACCTATGACCAGGCTGACCCAGAAGGGTGCTCCATTAAGGTGGGCAGAGGAATATGAGGAGAGCTTTCAGAAGCTCAAGACAACTTTGACTATAGCCCCAGTATTGGAATTGCCTACAAGTTCGGGGTCTTATACTATATATTGTGATGCATCACGGATTGGTCTCAGCGCGATGTTGATGTAGGATGGTAGGGTTATTGCCTACGCATCGAGATAGCTGAAGGTGAATGAAAAGAACTATCCTATCCACGACCTTGAGTTAGAAGCTATATTCATGCCTTAAAGATTTGGCGACATTATTTGTACAGTGTTCCTTGTGAGATTTACACCGATCATCGGAGTTTGCAGCATTTGTTCAAGCAGAAGGATCTTAATTTGCATCAGAGGAGGTGGTTGGAGCTGCTTAAGGATTATGATATCACCATTTTGTACAACCCTGGGAAGGCCAATGTGGTGGCCGATGCTTTGAGTCGCTAGGCAGAGAGTTTGGGGAATTTAGCATATCTACCAGCAGAAGAGAGGCCATTGGCATTGGATGTTCAGGCCTTAGCCAGCCAGTTTATGAGATTGGATATTTTTTAGCCGAGTTGAGTATTGGCTTGTGTGGTCTCTCGATCTTCTCTTTATGATCGTATCAGGGAGCGTCAGTATGGTGACCCCATCTGCTTATCCTTAAGGACACGGTCCAGCACGGTGATGCTAAGGAGGTCACTATTGGAGATGATGGTGCATTGAAGATGCAGGGCGGGCTATGTGTGCCCAATGTAGATGGTTTGCATGAGTTGATTCTCCAGGAGGCTCACATTTTGTGGTACTCTGTTCATCCGGGTTCCTCAAAGATGTATCAGGACTTGAGGCATCATTACTGGTGGAGGAGGATAAAGAAGGACATAGCAGAGTATGTGGCCCGATGTTTAAATTGCTAGCAGGTGAAGTATGAGCATCAAAGGCCAGGTGGTTTGCTTCAGAAGTTGGAGATTTCGGAAAGGAAATAGGAGCAAATCACTATGGATTTTGTTGTTGGGCTAACACGGACTCAACAAAGGTTTGATGCAGGTTGGGTGATTGTTGATAGGCTGACCAAGTCGGCTCATTTCATTCCTATGATGACTACCTATTCTTCCGAGCAGCTAGCTCGAATCTACATTCGTGAGGTTGTCAGGCTTCATGGAGTACCGGTATCTATCATCTCTGACCGGGGAACGTAGTTTACATCACAATTCTAGAGAGCCGTACAGCAGGAGTTGGGTACTCGGGTGGAGTTGAACACAACTTTTCACCCTCAGACGGACGGGCAGTCCAAGCGCACTATTCAGATTCTTGGGGATATGCTCCGTGCGTGTGTGATGGAGTTTGGAGGTTCTTGGAATCAGTTCTTGCAACTTGCCGAGTTTGCCTACAACAACAATTATCAGTCCAACATTCATATGGCACCGTATGAGGCTCTGTATGGTAGGCGGTGTTGGTCCCCAGTGGGTTGGTTCGAGCCGGGCGAGGCCAGATTATTGGGTACAAACTTGGTTCAGGATGCCTTGGAGAAGGTGAAGGTGATTCAGGAAAGATTTCACATAGCCCAATCCAGATAGAGGAGATATGCGGATCGGAAGGTTCGCGATGTTGCATTCATGGTTGGAGAGCAGGTCCTGCTTCGAGTTTCGCCTATGAAGGGTGTTATGAGGTTCGGAAAGAGGGGCAAGCTGAGCCCAAGGTTTATTGGCCCCTTTGAGGTGTTGCGGCGAGTTGGGGAGGTTGCTTATGAGCTTGCCTTACCTCCCAGCCTAGCAGGAGTTCATCCGGTATTTCATGTTTCAATGCTCCGGAGGTATCACGATGGTCCGTTTCATGTGTTGGAGTTTAGCTCAATCCAATTGGACAAGGATCTATCCTATATTGAGGAGCCAGTGGTTATTTTGGACAGGCAGGTTCGGAAGCTGAGGTCAAAGAACATTGCTTCTGTGAAGGTTCAGTGGAGGGGACAGCCTGTCGAGGAGGCGACTAAGGAGACCGAGTAGGATATGCGCAGCCGTTATCCTCATCTTTTCACCACTTCAGTTATGTCTCTATACTCGTTCGAGGAAGAACGATTGTTTTAAGAGGGAGAGGATGTAACGGCCCGGCCGGTTGTTTTGAAAGTAATAGCCCGATCCCCTATTTACTGTTCTCCCATATCTTTTTCTGCTATTGTGACTTGTCGGGAGGTTTCATTTTGGTTTTGGAGGTGTTTGGGACACTTAGTCCCTAAATGAAGGTTTAAGCCTTAGGATTGGCACCGTAGTCGGGACTGTGTGAAGACGACTCCGGAATGGAATTCCGTCAATTCCTTTAGCTTCGTTGTGTGATTTTGGGCTTAGGGACGTGTCCGGATTGTGTTTTGGTGGTCCGTAGCTCATTTAGGCTTGAAATGGCGAAAGTCAAATATTTTGAGTTTTGGGACGGCAGTGGAATGTTTTATATCGGGTTCGGATTCCGATTCTGGAAGTTGGAGTAGGTCCGTAGTGTTGTATATGCCTTGTGTGCAAAATTTAAGGTCAATCGGACATGGTTTGGTTGGTTTCGGCATAGGTTGTCGAATTTGGAAGTATAATAATGTAGGACGCGTTCGCATAGAGGAAAACATGGAATAGCTGGGACCCTAAGGGTTTGTTCTATGCCTTCGCGCAGAGGAGAACGCGTTCGCGAAGGGTTTGGCAGGTGAAGCTACTCGTTCGCGATAGGACTCTCACATTCGCGAAAGAGGAATTTCGATCAGTGGAGTTTTGTTCTACGCGAACGCGAGGAGATGGCCGCGTTCGCAAAGAAGGATTACTTGGGCACTACTTAAACATTTCAAAATCGAGGGTTAGCCATGTTTTATCAAAACTTGAGTTTGGGCGCTCAGATTTGGACGAGACTTTGAGGGATTTTTAGAGATATTAATTGGGTAATGATTCTTAACTTGATTTTGGTTATAACCCACTAATCTATCATTAATTTTATCATTTAATTTTGGATTTGGGGTGAAAATTTGGGAAATATTGAGAAGAGTTCTTAGACCAAATTTTGGGTTTTTGATCGAGATTTTGGTATCAGATTTGAGTGAATTTGGAATGGATAGACTCGTGAGTGAATGGGTATTCGTATTTTGTGACTTTTACCCGATTCCAAGACGTGGGCCCGGTGAGGCTTTTTGGCCGATTTTTCCAATTTCTTACCTTAGCTTTGATTTTAATAGCAAGATTAGTTTTTTGTGGTTATATTTATGCTATGTAATTGGTTTTGGATAGATTTGGGCGATTCAGAGTCGGATATTCGTGAAAAGAGCATTCTTACGGATTGATTGAGCTTGACTCGAGGTAAATGGATTGCCTAACCTTGTGTGGGGGAACTCCCCTTAGGATCTAGTACTGCTTTTGATATATAAGCACCGTGTACGTGAGGTGACAAGTGAGTACACGGGCTATTGTTGCAAAAACTCCATTTTCATTAAGTAAAATACCTGTCTTTCCTTTAACTAAACTACAGTAGTATATGAATTTATCCTGTTTAGGCTAGAACAACATGTCTACGTGTCTTAATTGCTTATGTGAACTCTGTGCAGCATGCTTAGTGAATTTCCAGCTTCTTCCTTGACTGGTACTTAGTCTAAATCGTAAGCTTTTGTGATGTAGTTGTATTTCTATTGTTTGCACTGCATATTTACTTTGGGACTACAAAACGGTATTTTGGTAGATCCCCCTGATCTGCATATTTACTTTGGGACTACGGAATGGTATTCCCATAGATCCCCCTGCTCTTTATATTTACTTTGAGACTACGTAACGGTATTCCGGTAGATCCCCCTGCTCTGATTATTTACTTTAGGACTACGGAACGGTATTCCGGTAGATCCCCTGTTGTTATTTCTGTGTACTGAGCTGTTGACTTGCTATGATTTCATTCTTGTTAAATTTCAGCACTTATATTTACTGCAATATTCCATTCTGTCGTATTCTATTATATGTATGCCAGTAGGGCCCTGACCTGATCTCGTCACTACTCAAACGAGGTTAGTCTTGGCACTTACTGGGTACCGATTGTGGTGTATGCATGCTACTCTTATGCTTATGTTTTTCGTGTGCAGATCTAGGTACTCCTTATCAGCCGCACTATCAGTGAGTCGGGACAGCTTTGGAGACTTCAAGTTATATCTTCCGCGTCCGTAGACCTCGGTCCCCTTCTACTCTTCCCCATGTCCATTATCTTCTGTATTTTCTTTCGATAGACTCTGATGTATAGGGAGACTAGATCTTTCCTTCTGTAATATACTAAGGAGTTGGTTATTGTACATACCAATCGACATGGTATTCAGTTGTGGTGTTATTTCTACAGTTAGTTGTTGAATTTATGTTTTTATTTCATTATTCCGCAAATGTTAGGCTTACTTAGTCACAGAAACTAGGTGCCGTCACAACGTCACATGGAGGGGAAATTAGGTCATGACATAATTTGATTCCCACTGAGGAGAAAACAGTAAGGAGAATATTTGATGGTCTTCACCATGATATTCACATTGCTATGGCTAGAAAGGTAGAGACCAAGACTTTATTTCACTAGGTTGTGGAGATAGGACAACGTATTGAGTGAATTTGCATTGAGATTTGAGAGATGATACAACGTAAGGACAAGAGGTCACAATAGTTTTAGTGGTGCCTCATGTGGAGGATGAGGTCGATTTGGGGGAGGCCATTCTAGTAGGCCTATCATGCACTGCCACCCAGTCGAGGAGATTCCGTGCAGTCTTCACTTAGTGCACTTCCAATGTAGAGTTCTCATCGCAAATCATCTATTCAGGGTTCATCGATACCGGGTTTTTCTAGTGGGCATTCTGGTTCACGAGGTTCGACTAAAGCCCCATAATCATTTTTGATTAGATGTAGTTATGAGTGTGGAGACCAAGGGAATGTCAAGAAATACTGCCCCCGTCTTCATAGAGGTTCAGGGCAGTAGGGAGGATAGACTATTATTCTTGCACCGATTGCCATACCACCCGTTCAACCAGCTTTGGGTGGAAGTCATCTAGGACGTGGTCGTGCTAGACGGGGAGCTTAGTGTAGTGTAGGTTAGACCAGATGCTATGTGTTGCCAGGGAGGACTGAGGCTGTGTCTTCTTATGCAATGATTATAGGTATTGTTTCTGTATTCCAAAAGGATGCTTAAGTATTGTTTGATCCTGGTTCTACTGATTCATATGTGTCATCATACTTTGCTTCTGATCTAGATATGCCTCGTGGTTCTCTTGATGATTCTATGCATGTGTCTATACTGATTGGGGTTTGTATTATGGTGGATCGAATATATCGGTCCTGTATGGTCACTATTTACGGTTTTGAGACGAGGGTGGACTTTCTATTGTTAGATATAGTGAATTTTGATGATCTTGGGCATGGATTGGTTATCTCCGTACCATGTTATTCTTGATTGTCACGCTAAGACCATGACATTGGCGATGCTGGGGTGGCTGAGGTTGGAGTGAAAGGGTTCTCTTGGTTGCACTCCTAGCAGAGTGATATCATTCATGAAGGCTCAATGGATGGTTGAGAATGTATATTTGGCGTATCTAGATTTATTGAGAGATGTTAATGCTGACACTCCTACTATTGAGTCAGTTTCAGTAATGAGGGAGTTTTTGGATATGTTTTCTTCAGACCTACCGGGCATGCCACCTAATAGGAATATTGATTTCGCTATTGATTTGGCACCAGACACTCAACCTATTTCAATTTGGCGCATCGCATGGTTCCAAATGAGTTTAAGGAATTGAAGGAGCAGTTACATGAGTTGCTGAATAAGGGGTTCATCAAGCCTAGTATATCACCTTGGGGTGCAGCAGTGTTGTTTGTTAAGAAAAAAATGGTTCTATGAAAATGTGTATTTATTGGCAGTTGAACAAGGTGACCATCAAGAACAAGTATCCCCGCGCATTGAATGTTTATTTGATCAACTTTAGAGTGTCAGGGTGCTCTCAAAGATTGACTTGAGATCAGGGTATCACCAGTTAAAGATTAGGACTTCAGACATTCCTAAGACTACTTTCAGGACTCATTATGGGCATTATG
Organism: Nicotiana otophora; assembly: GCA_000715115.1. Classification (NCBI taxonomy): domain Eukaryota; kingdom Viridiplantae; phylum Streptophyta; class Magnoliopsida; order Solanales; family Solanaceae; genus Nicotiana; species Nicotiana otophora. The sequence goes on from AWOL01S0001516.1 coordinate 177,209, forward strand.
AGTTTTTGGTAATGTCTTTTGGTTTGACTAATGCCAAGCAGCATTTATGCATTTAATGAACAGTGTGTTCCATCCTTACTTGTATTCTTTTGTCATTGTGTTTATTGATGATATATTGGTGTATTCTCGTAGTAGGGAGGAGCACGAGCAACATTTGAGGATCATGCTCCAGACTTTGTGTAACACCCCGGAAAATTTTGAAGTACTTAAGTGGTAAGCCCGATAAATTTTGCAAAGAAAATAATGTTTCATGGTGTCGGACTAGGCTTACATGTTTGAGAATTGTAGAAATTCTTTGCGGCGAGGTTGCGAGCTGCGGCGAGGACTTTTTAGGTTGAACAATGCACCGGAAAGTAAAGAAAAGTTTTAGGTGGAAAAGTGCATTTCTGCGGTCCATTATGCGACCGCAGAATCACTCTGCGGACCGCATAATGGCCGCAGAGTGAGGCAGTTAATTGGGCCAATTGGAGGCAATTATGCGGTCGACTATGCGACCGTATAACTGTTATGCGGTGCATTATGCGACCGCATAACGGTTATGCGGACCGCATAGTGATCGCATACACAGACAGTTCTTTTGGCTATTTTGTAACCAACTAAGCGACCGATATGAGGTCCGCATATCTGTTATGCGATCGCATACCTTGTTCCGAAGCTCCATTTTTGGGTTTTTAAAACCCTACCCTATTTCGTTAAATACACTCTTTGGGTCATTTTTGAGCTATTATCTGACATTTTAGAGTGAGAGAGGGTGCCCTAGAGTGAGAAGGTGTTCTCCAATATTTGTTCTTCAATTCTTGTTCAAGTTTTTGAAGATTAAGAAGGCAAGCTCACTAGGTCTCTATCCTAGAGGTAAGATTCTACACCCTAAACCCTAATTTCGAAATAATCTGAATATGGGTAATTAGCAAGATAATGTTTGGGCATGAGAGTTGATTATTTTACACGCATGTGATATCAAGGGGTGTAGGAAGATTGTTGAACCTAGAATGGTAAAGATTGGGTTATGGGATGATGTAATCCTCCATAAAAGGGACCTTGAAACCTTATGCACACCTTGTGTTTGATAAAATGCTCAAATGAGCTAGAAACATGATCATCTTCCTAATTGTGGTTCAATTTGTTAGATTTCTAAAATAGATTGAAGTTGCTAAGAATTCCAGAACGTTTTAGAGTTTAAGGAAGCTCAATTGAGGTATGTTGGCTAAACTCTTATTTAAGAGTTGGAATTCTCATAATTCTTGTAAGTTCTGAGATGTTGATTATAAATCGAGTATTCCGATAAGTTTTGTGAGGAAGATATATGTTCAATTCGTATTTCAAATGCTCTTTTCATATTGCATTATAAATTGAGGATGTGTCCCAAAATATGGATTATGTATCCACATGTTATAACTTCTACTCGTGATTTATGTGAACGTTATTTATGCCAAGTTGTGTAGAGATTGTGATTGTGATACACCACCACCCGCACGCATTGGGGTGAGGTGGTATGACCGCTTTGTGTGGGGATTTTGGTATAGCGATTGTGATTGTGATACACCTCCACCCGTATATATATTGGGGTGAGGCGGTATGACCGCTTTGTGTAGGGATTATAATATTGTGGGACTGCACCTCCACCCGCTTACATTGGGGTAAGGCGGTACGACCTCTGTGTGTATGGTTTTGGTATTGTTGTTGCACCACCACCCGCATACATTGGGGTGAGGCGGCATAGCCGCTTTGTATTGGTATTGGTATCGTTGATGCATTTCCACCCGCATACATTGGGTGAGGTAGCATAGCCGCTTTGTGTAGGTTCTTGGTACTGTGGTTATACATCCACCCACATACATTGAGGTGAGGCGGCAGTGCCGCTTGATTTGAGTTATGGTATTGTACGTACACCTCCACCTGCATACATCGGGTGAGGCGGTGAGGCCGCTTTGTGTGAAGTTGGTTATAGAGTATCTCATCTTAAATCCTATAAATATTGTTGATAGCTTTTAATAATCTTTCTATGGTTGAGATGGTTATCTATATTATTCTAATGTCGCACTGGTTCATCATAATTATCGTGTATTTCTAAATTCTGAAATTAGTGTTTAGTTTTCATACTAGTACTATTCGACGGTACTAACGTCCCCTTTGTCGGGGGCGGTGCATCTTTAAATGGATGCAGGTGGTTCCATAGTAGGAGACATTGATCAGTGATAGCAGTACACCTTCTTCCCAGCTGACTTGGAGAGCCCCACTTCATCCCGGGGTCATGTATCTTTTGTTCTTGATGTATTATGGTTGAGGTATAGGCGGGTCCTTATTGCCGGCATTATCATTGTACTCTTCTTTATCTATAAAGGCTTCGTAGACATAGTGTGGGTTGTTTATTGGTGGTGGGAAAGACACACTGTGGTTCTATTACTTGTCCATTTGAGACTTTAAAAATGGTGAAACTTATGGTAAGAAATTGGTAATTACAGACATGACTACTTTATTGTTAATTAAGGAAAACATATATTCTCTTTATTCATGAATGAGTTTGGGTAGAAGGAATCTAACAGGCTTTGGTCGGGTTCACTCGGTTAAGCGCCGGTCGCGCTCCTCGTTTTTGGGGCATGACAAACTTGGTATCAGAGCCTAAGGTGTTAAAGTGTCCTAGGATGTTTCAGAGCCGTGTCTAGTAGAGTCCTTATTATCGGTGTGTTGTCGGCCACATCTATAAATAGGATACTACTTGGGCATTTAGGAATAATACCCTTATTTCATGTTCTTGATCGTGCGATAAAGATGGTTGTAAGATTGTTCCTCCTTTAACTCATGCGTTGCTCTAATTTTCAGTACATGGCACCTAAGAAGAAGGCAAGAACTGGCCAAAGAGCCAATGTCACCCCAGGAGTGACAATTAATCCTATAATTGATGATGAGGGTGAGCATCCGAGGAGTGAGAATATTCCTTTAGCTACTACACTGCCTGGCTCTACTATAACTGATCAGGCTGCACCTATCCCTACCCTTACAGCAGGTGCAACGGTTCCTCCAACTGATATTCCAGTTCCACCTCCACCTCCAGCTTCCGATTCTGGTGTGTCTGATATTGATATTAGGGGAACCATACAAATGTTGACACAGTTAGTGGCTTCTCAGGCCCAGAGATCGAGTGTTGGGCCTACTTCTTCCAGTCATCCAGGAAAATCCGCTAGTTCCAGGGTGAACAAGTTTCTTCAGTTAGATCCTCCAGTGTTTACGGGTGCTGATCCCGAGGAGGACCCCCAGGACTTCGTTGATGAGATGCACATAACTCTCCGGGTTATGCATGCCATAGAGACGAAGGGAGTAGAGTTGGCCTCTTACCGCCTGAAAGGGGTGGCCTATTCTTGGTTTGAGTTGTGGGAGGAATCTCGTGAGGAGGGAATCCCTCCGGCAAGGTGGGGTGAGTTCACAGATGCATTTATGGATCATTTCTTGCCTGCCGAAACTAAGGCAGCTTGTGCCGCTGAGTTTGAAAGCCTGAAGCAGGGTAGTATGAATGTGTAGGAGTACCATATAGAGTTTGCGCGCCTGTCTAAGTATGTTATTCACATGTTGCCTACTATAGAAGCTAGAGTGCGCCGGTTTGTATAGGGCCGTAGCCTCTTGGTTATAAATGAGGCCTCTACAACTGCCTTAAATTCCGATATGAACTATGGTAATATGGTGGCATTTGCTCAAGCCACAGAGACCCGCAAATTGAAGAACAGAATGGAGCGTCAGAGTAGCAGCAAGGCCCGGTCCGCAGACAACTTTGGTGGCGCTTCCTATGGTGGTGGTGGTAGGTCGGCATTCAGGGGAGGGTCATCAGGACCATCCCAATCATTCGCCCGGTCTTCGATGGGTGCACAGTCATCTGGACCATGTTAGGGCAACATGGGTCCCCACCAGTAGGGTCGGCCCGACAGAAAGTTTCAGCAGCGGAGGCTTCCATGCCCTAAGTGTGGGAGGATGCACTTTGGGTCCTGTTTCATGGACCTACCAGTATGCTATGGGTGTGGTTTGCGGGGTCACATTCAGAGAGATTGCCACCCATCCCGCCAAAATATGGGCAAAGGCGCGGCACAACCAGCTAATTCTGCAGCTACTACATCCACAACACCTCTAGCTCGAGGCACCCCAACACCCGCAGGGCATGGTGCAGCTAGAGGTG
>AWOL01S0001518.1:1535-17301 GCA_000715115.1 Nicotiana otophora
GACACCGCATTGCATCTTGTAATAGCTTTCATCATCATCAATACAATCATCAGCTTTCATCATCAATTGCTCATTTTCCGCTGCTCAATTGCTCACGACATTGGTTTTCCCGTACGGCACTGACAATCTAGTCTAGCGTACGGCGAGGACCTCAGTTGGCGCATAGCAACCGCACTGACATCGGTTGCTTAGCCTTACGTCGCCCTTCCAAGGAACTTCAGGAAGGCGCCGCATAACAGTTTGGACGCAACAAGTTTTTGGCGCCGTTGTCGGGGACTTAGAAATTTGCTATTTTTCTAGATTAGACATTTTTTTATATTCAAGTTTTTTAGTTTTAGTTTAGTTAGTATTTTTTACTTATTTTAACATGGCATCTTGGAATGAAAATTATTTGAATGTTGGCTATTCTTTTTTGGGAAAGGGCCAAACATACCCCTTTACTTTGGTATATTGTTCATATCTACACTTCGTTATACTATGAGTCCAAATATACCCCTGCCGCTATACTTTGGGTTCAAATATACCCTTCATTTAAACGGTGGGACACGTGTCACCGTCATATTGGCCAATTCTAAATATCTCCTAATTAATTAAAAAGACTCATACCTATTACCCATACCCGGAAATCAATTTTCTAAAGCAATTATTTTTTGTAAAAACTGAAAAAAAAATGATTTTTGTTTTCTGAAGCTTTTTTTAAAAAAACGAAATAATGCTTTAAAAAACTGAAAAATATTTTCTAAAGCAATTTGTTTGTAAAAACTGAAAAAAAAAAGTTGCAAAGCAATTTTCTAAAGCAATTTTTTTTCTAAAAACAGAAAAAAAATCATTTTCGTTTTTGTTTTCATTTTTTAGTAAACAACTTTAGTTTTTGCAAAAATATTTGCTTTCGAAAATTGTTTTTCGGGTATGAGTATAAACTGAAATATTTTTCAGTTTGTTGTAAAAATAATTTCAGGTTTTTTCCAGTCTTTTAAAAAAAATTGCTTTAGAAAATATTTTGCTGTTTTTTAAAGCATTGTCTTTGTAAAAACTGAAAAAAAAAATATTTTCTTTTATTTCAATTTTTACAAAAAAACTATTGCTTTAGAAAATTGATTTTCGCATATGGGTAATGGGTATGAGTCTTTTAAATTAATTAGGAGATATTTAGACTTAGCCAATAGGGTGATGATACGTGTCCCTCCGGTTAAATGAGGGGTATATTTGAACCCAAAGTATAGCGGCCAGGGTATATTTGGACTCATAGTATAACGAAGTGTAGATATGAACAATATACCAAAATAGAGGGGTATATTTGTCCCTTTTCTCTTCTTATTTTGATGATCCTAGTCCATATTGTGGAGGACCTCACTGGTGGAAAAATTGTCAGAATGTTCCCGGGAGCGAGTTGTGCGCATAATCTCAATCCTTTGAGTGGAATATTTGTAATAAGTGTAGTGGTCAAGACGACCATTAGGATGGTTGTCCTAATTCTTTTCATCCTTCTTTGATCCCTTATTATGATCTTTCTAACAATGTTTGTGAGTTTGACAGGGGAAATAAAGTGCAGGATATGAAACATGATGTATATATTAGGGATATTTTGAGGCAATTAGCAGAGCGGCAAGATGAAATCATAAAAGATATGAAAAGAATGAGGGCAGAAATCACAAGAATGAAGGCCAATCTGGAAGAATTAAATGAAGAAAACGAGTTCCAGCAAGAGGAAAACTTTGAATAAGTGGAGATTTTGAGCCAAACATGGCTAGTGGAACAAGCTGAAAAGTTAAAAATATACGAGGCTCAACGTGAGGAAATTACTGATGGGATGAGACATTTTATATAAGGAAGCACTGAACTAAGACAAGAGATCGATAAATTTGGCACTACTATTCACGACTTAGAGGCTCAATTGAATGCAAAGGTTGATGCGTTTAACACCCAATGAAATAGTAATGTGTTGTGTGAAGCTGAAAATGAGCTTATACGCCAAATTGAGGAGCTAAAAGTGGAGAGCCAATCATTCGAGCATATTTTTGTTGATGATGCCCATGTTGAGAAAAGTACACTAGAGCCATGTGAGGAAGTAGATATATTATATTTGAAGACTTTTGTGCATGTAAATATGAGGATGTAAAGAGTAATACAATTTTAGAGTTAGGGCATACTGGTCCTCATTCCATACATTTTTCAACATTGTATTTGGATGATGACATGAAAATCAAGTCATCTGAGCCTTTGGAGGAGCCAACGGACGAGGAACGTGGTGCTTACATTCTTGAATTCATCGTGCCAGAGAGATAGAATTACGTACCTCATCAGAAGGCCAAGAAGTATAGAATGTGATATTGGTTGCTTGGCCCAATTAAATTTGTCTCACCACCGCGGGTGCATAACAGAAAGTTTGAAGCCAAATTAGGGGTTCAATTCATAAGTTCGAGGTCGAGGCAAAAAGTGGTTCATGTCGTGCCGCGACGTTAAATCAGGCACTTGTTGGGAGGCAACCCAACTTTACTTCTTTTTATTTTTATTTTTGTTTTATTTTTTATTTTTTTATTATGTTATTTTTGTAGTATTTGTTTTTGTTTTATAGGATTATGAGTATAGGAAGCAGGCCGTAAGATGCGCAAAAGCAAGCTAGATGATTGAAACTAGTGTGAGGTTACCACACAAAGGACCATCCTTGGGAGATGTCTGAGTACCCCGTGAGCTGTTATTGCTTCAAGGTTTTGCCTTTCAGGGAGTTTCTTGTTCATCCTCGTTATTTGTTTTCGGTTTATTTGTACATTGGGGATACTGCACTCTTGTAAGTGTGGGGTGGAAGAATTCCGTTAGATAATTAGTAGTAGTATGTTAGTAAAAATGTTAACTTCTTATTTTGAGTTTAACTTCTTATTTTTGTTTTTGTAGTAGTGTAGTATTTTAGTAGTAGTTTTAGTAGCTTAAATTTATTTTTTAAATATGAAAAATCAAAACAAAAAAAATATTAAACAAATTGGACTTTTTCCAACGATGGATCTGCTAGACAATTTTCTTGAGGGATTAAAGTCTAAATAAAAAAATTGCAAAATAGAAAATTACAAAAATATGTTTTTTATTTTTCTTTAGGTAGTAATAATCCCCCGTGGTTTTTCTTTGTACCTCGGTTCTTTTCCATGAGATGTAGCTTGAACCGGACAGTAATGTTTTTAATATTTTTTTAGAGTAGATTAGAATTTAGGAAATAAATGGAGGAAGAACTATGATATTTCTAGGTGCCTTTGACTTGTTTGATAGTAACATATTTAGGCGTTGGCATGTGTAGTATCTTCCCTATGATTTGAAATTGTCCATGAGGCCTTGTTAAATTGCCACGACCCAAACTCCCTACGTATAATGTCGTGACGGCACATAGTATCTACGATTAGGTAAGCCTAACAAATTTCGGGAAATAACAAAAACGAAAGTAAAACTTGGAAACTAATAGAAGTGGATAACTGAGTAACTAGTAACAATGCCGCTCGGCATGTACAATAACCAATACTCTATAAATGCACAGTCTTTCCAAAATCTGGAACATCGTAAGTCGCAAGCTATAGAAGGAAACTAGCATCTCTGTACACCATAGTCTAATAAAAGAAGTAAGGAAGGTAAATGACATAGGATAAAATAGAGGGGGACTCCGAGGTCTGCGGACGCGGCAGATATACCTTGATGTCTCCGTACAGCAGCAAGCACTCTCAGCTAGTAGCGAGGCAGATAAGATGTACCTTGATCTGTACACCAAATATGTGCAGCAGAGTAGCATGAGTACACTACAATGGCACCCAGTAAGTGCCAAGACTATAATAATGAGACAAATGCTATAATAAAAATGAAGTAAAACAGAGAAGATAACAACAAGTATTCACAAAGAAATAACAACACCGCATAATGATATAACAACAGGGGGCGCTCCCGAGATACCGTCTCGTAGTCTCAATAGTAAATATACAGGGAGAAATGATGAGGTACCGACTCGTAGTCTCAAAAGTAAATATGCAGGGAGAACTCCCGAGGAACCGCCTCGTAGTCTCAAACGTAAATGTACAGGGAGAACTGCCGAGGAACCGCCTCGTAGTCTCAAATGTAAAAGTACAGGGAGAACTCCCAAGGAACCACGTCGTAGTCTAAAAAGTAAATGTGCAGGGAGAACTCTCGAGGAACCGCCTCAGAGTCTCAAAAGTAAACATACAGCTCAAACCGATAAATACAATAGTTAACAACAAGATTTCTACTGTTATACTGATAAAGAACAAGGAAAAGCATGAAATCAACTAGGCATGCTTCACATAGTCAAATAAGTAGTTAAAACACGTAGACATGCAATATTAGGCTAAACAGGATAACTACACATATTGGAATAGCTCAATCAAGAATGAAAACAGAATAATACTCATTTAAACGATATAACTCATATTAAAGGAAAAATAGGTTGCTACTCAGTAAAATAAATTGGGTTTTACAACAAATAGCCCGTGTACGTACTCGTCATATCTTGTACACGGCATTCATATATCACAACAGTACCAATTCCTAAGGGGATTTCCCCTACACAAGGTTAGGAAAGCCACTTACCTCGAACCAAGATCAATCAATAGGTAACAATGCCTTTTCCACGAATATCCAACTCCGAATGGCCCAAATCTAGCCAAAATCAATTACATACCATAAATACAACTATAAGAAATTAATCTAATTATTGAAATCAAAGCTAAAGCAAGAAATTAGAAAATCTCCCCAAAAGGTCTCCTCGAGCCCACGTCTCGGAATTGGATAAAAGTCACAAACTATGAACACCCATTCCCTCATGAGTTCATTCGTCCCAAAATTATCCAAATCCGATGTCAAAATCTCAATCAAAACCCAAAATCTTAGTTGAAGAACTTTTCCCATTTTCCCCAAAATTTCAACCTAATCAAAAATTAAATGATGAAAACAACCATAGATGAGTGGAATATAACCATAAAGGAGTTAAGAATCGTTACCCAAAAGCTTTCTCTGAAAATCCCTAAAATAATCGCCCAATCCGAGCTCTCAAAGTCACAAAATTGGAAATGAGACCAAACCCTCGAAATTGCTTCTTTTCCGCCTAGCGATCTCGCACCTGCAGACCACCAGTCGCACTTGCGAAATTTCCATTGCAGCTGCGGAAATGACTCAAGATGAGTGGGACCGCTTCTGCGATCAGGTGGTCTCACCTGTGTGCGCGCACCTGCGGACAGTGGTCCGCCTCTGCGATCTCCCCTTCCAGCTCACCCTCCGCGGAACTTCCAGCGCATCTGCGGGCTCACAGATGCGGAAATTCCCTCGCACCCGCTACACCTGGCCATCTACTCAATCCCGCTTCTACGCTTAGCCTCTCGCACGTGCGTGTCCGCACCTGCGGCCACCCCGCCATAGGTGCAATTACACTAGAAGCTTGAAAGCTTAAGCAATTACACAAGTCCAAAATTCGATCCGTTAAGCATCCGAAACTCACCTGGGGCCCCCGTAATCTTAACCAAATATTCCAACAAGTCCTAAAAACCATACGAACTTAGCCCTCAAATCACATCAAACAATGCTAAATACACGAATCACCCTCTCATTCAAACTTAATGAACTTGAAACTTGAAATATCTACAACCGATGCCGAAACCTATCAAATCACGTCCGATTGACCTAAAGTTTTGCACACAAGTCATATTCGACATTAAGAACCTACTCAAACTTCCGGAATTGGAATCCGACCCCTATATCAAAAGGTCCACTACCGGTCAAAATCTCTAAAAATGTGACTTTTGGCAATTCAAGCCTAATTTAGATACCGACCTCTAATTCACATTCCGGACACGTTCCTACGTCCAAAATCACCCAACGGAGCTAACAGAACCGGAGAAAATCCATTCTAAAGTCGTCTTCACACAGTTCCAACTAAGTTCAAAATCCTAGGACTTAAGCTTCCGTTTTAGTGACTAAGTGTCCCAATTCACTCTGAAACCACAACAACAACCTCTCGACAAGTCACATAACCAGAAAAGGTACGGGGAAAGCAGTAAACAAGGAATCGGGGATAATACACTCAAAATGACCGGTCGGGTCGTTAAATTCTCCCCCTCTTAAAACAATCCTTCCTCCTCGAACAAGTATAGAGACATACCTGAAGTTGTGAAAAGATGAGGATAGCGGCTACGCATATCATGCTCGGTCTCCCAAGTCTCCTGCTCGACCGACTGACCCCTCCACTGAACCTTCACAGAAGAAATGTTCTTTGACCTCAGCTTTCTAACATGCCTCTCCAAAATATCCATCGACTCCTCAACATAAGATAAATTCCTGTCCAACTGGATTGAGTTGAAATCCAACACATGAGACGTATCACCGTGATACTTCGGGAGCATAGAAACATGGAATATCGGATGAACTCCCGCTCTACTGGGAAGCAAAGCAAGCTCATAAGCAACCTCTCCAACACGCTGCAACACCTCGAATGGGCCGATAAACCTTGGAATCACCTTGCCCTTCTTTCCGAACCTCATAACACCCTTCATGGGTGACACCCGAAGCAGGACCCGCTCTCCCACCATGAATGCAACAACGTGAACCTTCTGATCCACATAACTCTTCTATCTAGACTGGCTGTATGAAGTCGATCCCGAATCAATTAAACTTTCTCCAAGGCATCCTGAACCAAGTCTGCACCCAATAGCCTAGCCTCACCCGGCTCAAACTAACCTACTGAAGATCGGCACTGCCTCCCATATAAGGCCTCATGCCATCTGAATGCTCGACTGATAACTGTTATTGTAAGCAAATTCTGCAAGTTTCAAGAATTGGTCCCAAGCACCCCAAAATCTATCACACAAGCACAGAGCATATCCTTCAGTATCTGAATAGTGTGCTCGGATTGTCCGTCTGTCTGAGGGTGAAATGCTGTGCCTAACTCAACCGGGGTACCCAACTCGTGTTGTACAGCCCTATAGAACCGTGATGTAAACTACGTAACCCAGTCAGAGATGATAGATACCAGTACTCCATGAAGCCTGACAATATCGGAGATATAAATTCGAGCCAACTGCTCGGAAAAATAGGTAGTCATCACAGGAATTAAATGAGCTGACTTAGTCAGCCTATCCACAATCACCCAAACTGCATCAAACCTCCGCTGAGTCCGTGGGAGTCCAACAATGAAATCCATAGTGATCCGCTCCCATTTCCACTCCGAAATATCTAACTTCTGAAGAAACCCACCTGGCCGCCGATGCTCATACTTTACCTGCTGGCAATTTAGATACCGAGATACATACTCCACTATGTCCTTCTTTCTTCTCCTCCACCAGTAATGCTGTCTCAAGTCCTGATACAACTTCGCAGCACCCAAATGAATCGAGTACCGCGAACTATGTGCCTCCTGGAGAATCAACTCACGCAACCTATATACATTCGGTACACAGAGCCTGCCCTGCATCCTCAATGCACCATCATCCCTAATAGTGACCTCCTTAGCGTAATTGTACTGGACCGTGTCCTTAAGGACAAGCAGATGGGGGTCATCATACTGACGCTCCCTGATACGATCATAAAGAGAAGACCGAGAGACCACATAAGTCAATACTCGACTCGACTCCGAAATATCCAATCTAACAAACTGGTTGGCTAAGGCCTGAACATCCAACACCAATAGTGTCTCTAGTGTTGGTAGATATGCTAAACTCCCCAAACTCTCTGCCCGGTGACTCAAAGCATGGGCCACTACATTGGCCTTCCCCAAATAGTACACAATGGTGATATCATAATCCTTAAGCAGCTCCAACCACCTCCGCTAACGCAAGTTAAGGTCCTTCTGTTTAAATAGATGCTGCAAACTCCGGTGATTAGTGTAAATCTCACAAGGGACACCGTACAAATAGTGCCGCCAAATATTCAAGGCATGAACAATAGCTGCTAGCTCAAGGTCGTGGACATAATAGTTCTTTTCATGCACCTTCAGTTGTCTGGTCGCGTAGGCAATCAACTACCGTCCTGCATCAACACCGCGCCGAGACCAATCCGCGACGCATCACAGTATACTGTATAAGACCCCGAACCTGAAGGAAATATCAATACTAGGGCTGTAGTCAAAGCTGTCTTCAGCTTCTGAAAACTCTCCTTACACTCCTCTGTCCAACTGAATGGAGCACCCTTCTGATTCAGCCTCGTCATAAGCGTTGTAATAGATGAGAAACCCTCTACAAATAAACCGTAATACCCCGCCAAACTAAGAAAACTCCGGATCTCCATAGCTGAGGATGGTCTGGACCAACTCTACACTGCTTCAATCTTCTTCGGATCCACCTGGATCCTATCACTAGATACTACATGACCCAAGAATACCACTGAGTCTAGCCAAAACTCACACTTTGAGAATTTTTTGTATAACCTCTTTTCTCTCAGGGTCTGAAGCACAGTTATCAGGTGTTGCTCATGATCCTCCCAAGTCCGAGAGTACACCAAAATGTCGTCAATAAACACAACGACGAAAGAGTCAAGATAGGGTCGGAACACACTATGCATCAAGTGGATAAATGCTTCCAGGGGCATTGGTCTGCCCAAATGATATCACAAGAAATTCGTAGTGACCATACCGAGTTCTAAAAGCCGTTTTCGGGATATCTGGCTCCCGAATCTTCAATTGAGGATAGCCTGAACGTAAATCAATTTTGAAAAGCACCCTGGAACCCTGTAGCTGATCAAATAATTCATCAATATGAGGCAATGGATAGCTGTTCCTCACTGTAACTTTTGTTCAGCTGACGATAATCAATGCACATACGCATAGAACCATCCTTCTTCTTCTTCACAAGTAAGACCGGAGCACCCCAAGGTGACACACTGGGCCGAATAAAGCCCTTATCAAGCAATTCCTCTAACTGCTCCTTCAACTCCTTCATCTCAGGAGGAGACATACGGTATGGAGGAATAGAGATGTTCTGAGTGCCCGGCAACAAATCAATGTCAAAATCAATATCTTTGCGGCATGCCCGGAAGATCAGCTGAAAACACATCTGGAAAATCCCTCACTACTGGGACTGACTCAACTGTAGGAGTGTCAATACTGGCATCTCTCACATAAGCTAGATACGCGTCACACCCATTCTCTACCATTCGTTGAGCTTTAAGAAATGAAATAACTCTGTTGGGAGTATACTCTAAGGTACCTCTCCACTCTAATCGCGGTAATCTTGGCATAGCCAGCATCATGGTCTTAGCGTGAAAATCAAGAATGGCATAATGGGGCGACAACCAGTCCATGTCCAAGATAAATATCAAAGTCTACCATACTAAGCAATAATAAATCAGATCTGGTCTCAAAACCACTAAGAGCAATCAAACACGACTGGTACATGCGGTCCACAATAAGAGAATCTCCCACAGGAGCAGACACATAAATAGAGGAACTCAAAGAATCCCGAGATACGCCCAAATATGGGGGCAAATAAGAGGGCATATAGGAATAAGTGGAGCCTGGATCAAATAAGACCGATGCATCTCTTTGATAGACCGAAACAATACCTGTAATGACAGAGTCGGAAGCAACTGCCTCTGTACGATATGAAAGAGCATAATCTGGCCTGGCCTCCTCCTCTAGGGCGACCTCAACCTCCCTGACCTCGACCTCGAGCTGACTGAGCAGGTGGGGTGGTCCCTGGTGCTGGAATCATAGCCCGAGGAACCAGTGGAGCACGATGTGCCTGAGAAGTCTGAGGAGGTGCACCCCTCACTATATGGCGGGTGTTTCAACACTAAAAACAAGCTCTCGGAGGGCATGGCTGCTGTGACTGGCTCGGGCCAGGTCTGCTGGGCTGACCGCTAAAAGCACCCCGTACAAGAGGTGCGCTAGATACTGGAGGTGCATAATAAGGCTCCTGGGGCCTAGAAGGGACAAAAATACCACTTGCGGCTGGAATAGCTGAATAAACAAGGCGACTCCCACAACCCTTACCATGGCGAACTACAGATGGGGCACGAGTACCACTATAAGTGCCAGACTCTCGAGACTTCTTGGACTCCTTCTCCTCTCTCTCCCGAGCAAGCATACCCTCTAATATCCTAGTAATACTCACAACCTGCTGGTAAGAAGTATCCATCTCCAACTCCCGGGCCATGCTAAGCCTGATTCTGGGGTGGAGTCCCTCAATAAACCGACGAACCCTCTCTCGAACTATGGCAACCAAGGCTGGTGCATGTCGGGCCAAATCACTGAAGGGAATTGCATACTCTGATACAGTCATAGCACCCTGGCGCAACTGTTCAAACTCCACGCGCCATGCGTCCCTGAGACTCTGAGGAACATACTCCCTCAAACACATGTCCGAGAACTGAGTCCATGTAAGTGAAGTTGCCTCAGCTGGACTACTCAACTCATAAGCATGCCACCACTGATAGGTTGCTCCTCTAAGCTGGAATGCAATAAAAGAAACCCCACTCGAATCTGATATGCCCATAGTACGGAGAATACGGTGACACTCCTCCAAAAAACCCTGTGCATCCTCTGATGCTAATCCACTGAAGGTAGGAGGGTGGTACTTCTTGTACCTCTCAAGTCTGAGATGCTCCACCTCAGAAACTGTTGCCTAACCTTGGGCTGAGCTGGAGCTACCGGTCGCATCGGTAAAATCTCTGGAACCTAATCGACCTGAACCCGCTGCTCTAGAGTACTGACGATAGGAGTCTGTGCTCTTCCCCATGCCTGAGATGTTGCAGGGGCAAGTGGAATCAATCCATCCTGAGATAAGGTGTTGTACATGCTCAGAACCTGGGCTAGAGTCTCCTTGAGTGCTGGTGCAGCAACCGGTATCTCAGGTGTCTGCCCTCCAGCTGGAGCTGCCGGGGGCTCCTCTGTAGTAGCTCGTGCGGGTGCTCTGGCTGCACCGCGTGGACATCCTCGGCCTCTACCCCAGTCCAGGCCTCTCGCAGCTCTAGCAGGTGGTGCGGGTATCTGATCATCGGATCTAGTTATGTGTGTCCTCACCATATGTGAGAGAATAGAATACAGAAGTTTAGAATTTCGAAGTCTACAATTTCGCACGATAAGAAATTAAAGATGTGTAAGTTTTTCCTAACAGTTCCATAGCCTTCCGAAGATAAATACAGACGTCTCTTTTCCGATCCGCGAGACTCTACTAAACCTGCTTGTGACTCACGACACCTATGAACCTAGAGCTCTGACACCAACTTGTCATGACCCAAACTCCCTCCGTATAACGTCGTGACAGCACCTAGTCTCTACGACTAGGTAAGCCTAACAAATTTCGAAAAATAACAAAAAACAAAAGTAAAACTTGACAACTAACAGCAGTGGATAACTGAGTAACTAGTAACAATATTGCTCCACATGTACAATAACCAATACTCTATAAATACACAGTCTTCCCAAAACCCAGAACATCATAATTCGCAAGCTACAGAAGGAAACTAGCATCTCTATACACCAAAGTCTAATAAAAGAAGTAAGGAAGGTAAATGACATAGGAGAAAATAGAGGGGGACTCCGACGTCTGCAGACGCCGAAGATATACCTTGAAGCACTCTCAGCTAGTAGCGGGGCTGATAAGAAGTACCTTGATCTGCACACAAAACATGTGCAGAAGATTAGCATGAGTACACCACAACGGTACCCAGTAAGTGCGAAGCCTATCCTCGGTAGAGAAGTGACGAGGTCAGGTCCTGGCCCTACTGGGATATAATAATAAGACAGATACAATAATAAAAATGAAGTAAAACAGAGAAGATAACATCAAGTATTCACAAAGCAATAACAACACCACACAATGATATAACAACAGGGGGCGCTCCCGAGATATCGTCTCGTAGTCCCAAAAGTAAATTTACAGGAAGAAATCCTGAGGTAACGCCTCGTAGTCTCAAAAGTAAATATGCAGGGAGAACTCCCGAGGAACCGCCTCGTAGTCTCAAAAGTAAATATGCAGGGAGAACTCCCGAGGAACCGCCTCGTAGTCTCAAAAGTAAATGTGCAGGGAGAACTCCCGAGGAACCGCCTCGTAGTCTCAAAAGTAAATGTGCAGGGAGAACTCTTGAGGAACCACCTCGTAGTCGCAAAAGTGAATGTACAGGGAGAACTTTCGAGGAACCGCCTCATAGTTTCAAAGGTAAATGTGCAGGAAGAACTGCGAGGAACTGCCTCGTAGTCTCAAAAGTGAATGTGCAAGGAGAACTCTTGAGGAACCGCCTCGTAGTCGCAAAAGTGAATATGGAAGGAGAACTCTTGAGGAACCGCCTCGTAGTCTCAAAAGTAAATGTGTAGGGAGAACTCCCGAGGAATCGCCTCGTAGTCTCAAAAGCAAACGCACAGCTCAAACCGATAAATACAACAGTTAACAGCAAGATCTCTACAGTTATACTGATAAAGAACAAGGAAAAGCAGGAAATCAACTAGGCATACTTCACAAAGTCAAATAAGCAGTTAAAGCACGTAGACATGCAATATTAGGCTAAACAGGATAACTATACATATTGGAATAGCTCAATCAATAATGAAAACAAACTAATGCTCATTTAAACGGTATAACTCAAATTAAAGGAAAAACAGATTGCTACTCACTAAAATATATCGGGATTTACAAAAAATAGCCTGTGTACGTACTCGTCACCTCACGTACAGGGCGCTCACATATCACAACAATACCAAATCTAAGGGGATTGCCCCCAGACAAGGTTAGGCAAGACACTTACCTTGAACCAAGCTCAATCAATCGGTAACAATGCCTTTTTCACAAATATCCGACTCCGAATGGCCCAAATCTATACAAAATCAAATACATACCATAATACTACTATAAGAAATTAATCTAATTAATGAAATCAAATCTAAAGCAAGAAATTAAAAAACTTACCCCAAAAAGTCTCCTCGGGCCCACGTCTCGGAATCAGGTAAAAGTCACAAAATATGAACACCCATTCCCTCATGAGTTCACTCATACCAAAATTATCCAAATCCGATGTCAAAATCTCAATAAAAACCCAAAATCTTAGTTGAAGAACTTCTTCCCATTTTTCCCAAAATGTAACCCCAAATCCGAAATAAAATAATGAAATCAACCACTGATTAGTGGAATATAACCATAAAGGAGTTATGAATCATTACCCAAAAGCTTTCTCTGAAAATCCCTCAAATTATCGCCCAATCCGACCTCTCAAAGTCCCCAAATTGGAAATGAGACCAAACCCTCGAAATTTCCTCTTTTCTGCCCAGTGATATCGCTCTTGCGGACCACCAGTCGCACTTGCGATGCCGCACCTACGGAATTTCCATCGCAGGTACAAAAATGGCTCAAGGTGACTAGGACCGCTTCTCCGATCAGGTGGTCGCACCTGCGGACAGTGGTCTGCTTCTGCGTCTCCCCATCCATCTCACTCTCCGCATCTGCGAAACTTCAAGCGCATCTGCGGGCTCGCAGATGCGGAAATTCCCTCGCACCTGCGACCCCTGGCCATCTCCTCAATGTCATTTCTGCGCTTGGCCTCTTGCACATGCATGTCCGCACCTGCGATTACACCAGAAGCTTGAAAGCTTCAGCAATTACACAAGTCCAAATTTCGATCCGTTAAGCATTCGAAACTCACCTGGACCCCCTGTAACCTCAACCAGACATACCAACAAGTCCTAAAATATTATACGAACTTAGTCGGGCCCTCAAATCACATCAAACAATGCTAAATACACAAATCACCCTCCGATATAAACTTAATGAACTTGAAACCTTAAATTTCAACAACCTATGCCGAAACATATCAAATCACGTCCGATTGACCTCCAAATTTGCACACAAAGTCATATTTGACATTATGGACCTACTCCGACTTCCGGAATTGAAATCCGACCCCGATATCAAAAGGTCCATTACCCGTCAAAATCTCCAAAAATTCGACTTTCGCCAATTCAAGCCTAATGTAGTTACGGACCTCCAATTTACATTCCAGACACGCTCCTAAGTCCAAAATCATCCAACGGAGCTAACGGAACCGACAAAACTCCATTCCGGAGTTGTCTTTACATAGTTCCAACTACGGTCAAAATCCTAAGACCTAAGCTTCCATTTTAGAGACTAAGTGTCCCAATTCACTCCGAAAAAGATACAGGAAAAGCAGTAAACAGGGGATAGGGACTAATACACTCAAAACGACCGGCTGGGTCATTACATAAATTGGATAGCATGTCTTTTGATGCATACGTCTCATTTACTTGACTATTATTCACTTTGTGTTAAATACTTAATATTTGTGGCTCTGTGAGTACTTGCATTGTTTGAGAGTCAGAATGGTACCGTTCTTATTGAGTCATATGCCATGTGTGGTGAGATTTTTGTGTAGTCCATATCATTATACTTGAGTCTAGAACTTGCCCGGCATGTGAGTTGAAGCGACATTTGAGGTGATGCTCGGTTTGAAAAATAATTTTAGGCTTTCTTTGATCTTTTTGAGCTTAAATGCTTATCACAAATAAAATCTATCTCTAGTTAACCCTTTTGAGCCTATATACTTTTATTTTTCACCCACATTACAAGCTTATACCCCTTTTTATTCTTAATTGATACTATTTTGATCCTTTTACCTCTTAAGGCACTTTAAAATAATGAGTGCTAAAATAAGTAAGAAGGGACTAAGTGTGGGGTAACTTTTGAGTAAAACCAATGAAGAAAAGAAAGGTGTACTTGTTTTGTAAAAGAATACACCACTAGCGAAAAAAAGGAATTGCAAAAGAAAACAAAATCTGAAAAAAAAGAAGAAAAGAAAAGAATTTTTTTTAGATGAATAAATATCTTATTTTTGCTAGTGGAGTGTAAATTAAGATAGTGCTTAAACAATAATGGAATATTTTTGGGGGGTGATCTTATTTGTGAAATTGAAGTTGAGATTAAAGAATTTGCGCTTAAAGTAGTTTTGTGATGTGTTAAAGCGCTTAGGAGGGTGAGTCACTCTTCCTAAAATATATCTTACATGTCCCTTAGCTCACATTACAACCGTGAAAAGTCCTAATTGATTTTAGATCGAGTGATCCTACATTAGTAGAGATTCACATTAAGGGCAAGCCCATGGTACCAATTGTGTGCATGTGACCTCTTTGTGAGAGTGAGCTATTTCTTTGATATATGTGAGGTCCTTAAATTACATTTCATCATAAGATTTAAATGTGTGGATTCAACTCACTCTCCTTGATTTTGTTGTGAGGGCACATAGTTTCATGAGGGATAAGTTACGTTATTAGACTTATCTATGATATTTTGTGTTCAAGCCATGAGTGCATTGTGACATTGAGTCGGTTTTTGAGGCTAGGATTGTCATGAGCATGTTGTCTTTGTTGTGAATATTTCTTTTGAAGAATGGCATAAGAAAAAAAGAAGCATTTGTTGAATGCATATGCTCTAGCTTAATTATTGCTATCAACCGCGTGGTCATTGGTGTAGAATGCTTCAAATATATTAAATATAAAATACTCAAGAATAGTATGAATTGTTGGTTGACTCGAGGATGAGCAAGAGTTTAAGTATGAGGTGGTAATGTTCGGCTAAAAATACATATATTTAACCGTTGTTGCCTTCAATTCTAGTACTTCTAATAGTCCTTTGAGTATTAATTATATTACTTTATGCCTAATATTATATTTTAACTATGCAGGAATAAAGCGTTGTGAAGATGAAGAGATTTGGAGCAAAGAATGAATAAAATGCGGAAGAAAAATAAATGAAAATAAAGAAATAAAAAGGAATGAGACAAAAGGGGGGGG
>AWOL01S0001518.1:27910-49593 GCA_000715115.1 Nicotiana otophora
CTCCCCTATCCCTTCCCCCCACCCAACCCGCCGTTACCATCACCAGTGCCACTAACCGGGGACGCCACCCCGCTGCAGCTCCGTCGACGACCCTCCACTGCCAGGTAGGTTTCCCTCACCCTTCTTTGTTATTTTTTTTACAAATACACTGATTTTGTTTAATTTCTCCTAGTTTGGTTGTAAAAATTTATTGGTGTTAGCTAAAGTAAATCTATGACTATTGTTAGTAGCTAAATTAAAGTTATATATTGGTAATTTAGAGTTATATGTTAAAGTTATATGTTGGTAATTTAGGGTTATATGTTAAAGTTATATGTTGGTAATTTAGAGTTATATGTTGCTAAATTAAGTTTATATGTTAAGGTTATATGTTGGTAAATTACATACTAATTTGGGGATAACATTACCAAGTTGGGGATAATTTTACTAAATAATTTTGCTAACTAATTTGTAGAGTTGTTATATATATAGCAATTCATCTCATTTGATTATATTTGGGAGGGTACTAATTTTAAGAGGAGAAAGTATGAAGAATCTATTAAAACTCTTAGTGTTAGATTGTTTATTTATTTTTTTAGTCATTTAATTTGTAGAATAATTATTTTATATATACTGTCACTTGTTGTATTTTTTATTTTGTATTTTATTATGATTATATTACAGATATGGCATCTAAGGGGAAGGAAAATATGAAATTTAAGAAGAAAAAACAATTTGTTTCAAGCGGATTAAAGATACTATGTTCGCTGCTCGGAATGCCGGACTGGTTAAGAAAAGATGTTTGGGATAAACTTCTTGAGAAATGAAATACCATAGAATGGAAGGCGGAGAGTCAACAAGCAAAGGCAAACCATGCCTCCAGTAAAGGTGGCTCATTGCACAAAGGAGGTTCGATTAGTTTTGCGGTCCATAAACTAAGATTGGTAATTACTTATATTTTTTTCTTAGTTTTACATATAGAATTTTACGTTTGTAATGTCTAACTCGTACTTTTTGTTATGAAGGAAAAGGAAAGAGGGCGAGATATGAGTCACGCTGAGGTCTTTGAGGAGACTCATAAGAAAAAGAAGAAGGATGGTACAAGAGAACACTGGGTGGATACGCGTGCGTCAGACACATATATAAAATACTAAATTCATAATTATTTATGGTTTATTAATATTAGTTTGTTTACATAATATATAGTTATGTTTCCATTTCAGGAAGATTATCATAAAAGGGTGGAAGAATGGCTACAAACTCAGCCTCCTTCAACTCAACCAACACCTGATGATATGGCTTCATTGTGGACAGATGCAGCAGGTGGAGTAAACAAAGGCAGACTCTACGGACTTGGAATACGTCGACCTACAGGTCGTCCAAACCTACTCTTAGCCAATTCTTCTTCTTCTCAAAATCAAAAACAAATGGAAGATATGAGAAAGGAAATTCGTGATTTGAAGCAACAACTAGACTCCCAATTCGGAACATTTGTTAAGATGCAAAAATTCATGAGAACATGGGCATGATATATCTGATGATGAGGATGAACAAACTGAATCTGATGTGTAGTAGTTTAGGTGTGGTGTTTTGGTTGATTGGTAAACTTGATTGTGAGAGACAACTTTATGTTTTATTTTTAAACTTGAATGTGGGCTACTATTTGGATGTTTTTATGTCCAAAATTGTTAGGTTTTATAGTTGGTATTGTTCGTTGAGGTTGTGCTAATGGTTGGAATTGTTGGTTTAGATTATGTTAATGGTTGGTATTGTTAGTTTAGATTGTGTTAATGGTTGGTATTGTTAGTTTAGATTGTGTTAATGGTTGATTGGTTGTTGGCGTTATTGTATTGTAATAGTTTGACAGGTGGTGTAGCTCCAAATTGGACAGAATGCTGCCCAGTTTTATAGAATTTATGACTGATTTTCGATGGAAACAGTTGGACACCTGCCCATATTTTGCCAAAAATTTCCAGATATCTGAACGAATCAGTTGGAAATTTTTTTAAAAACTATTTAAAAAAATTCGACGGATTCCGTCTAAAATTAAATAAAATTTATTTTGTAAATATTAATTTCCGATTGATTCGGTTGGAAAATATATATTTATATTATTTAATTTTAAATAAATAATTATTTTTATTTATATTATTACGACTGATTCGGTCGGTAAATTCCGACCACTTTGGTCGGAAATTTGAAAATATTTGGTCGTCTGACCTTTCGAACGTTCCAACTATTTTGGTCGGAAATCACAGACAGATTTGGTCGAAAATTGTTTTCCGACAAACTATTTTTCAACCGACCAATTTTGGTTAGAAAGTAGTCGGAAATTCATGATTTCCAACCGATTTCCGACCGTTTTGGCGGTTGGAATTCTGCCATTTTCCAGTAGTGTTAGTAGAGTCTTGCAGATCGGTACGAAAGCGTCTATACTTAACTTCGATAGGCTACAGAACTGTTAGGAAATCTTCACTTCTTTTATTCTTGTCGTGCAGAATTTGCTGAATTTGAAAATTGAGCCTTTGCATCTCTATCCTCTCACAGATGTGAGGGAACGTGATACCGGGTTAGCTGAGCAGACACCCCTACATACTGCTAGGGCCGCAAGAGGCCGGGGCGGAGGTAGAGGCCGAAGAAGGGAACGTGCCGGAGACTACGGCACCTATCAGAGCAACAGTTGAGGAGCCGCTAGTATCTCCAGTTGGGGACAGGTACTAGAAGCACATGTTGTTACCCCCGGACTTCAGGAGATTTTAGAATAGTTATTGAATATATTTGGTATATTAACTCAGGTGAGATTGATCTCTATTACACCAAATATTGCACAGATTGGTGGAGTAACTAAGACTCCTACCGCCCGTGCTCCAGAGCAACAGGTTCATATTGGTCAGGTTACGGGTATAGTACCGGTACATCATTTTAGTTTTGCTCCTTATTTAGCACACATCTCCTAATTACTCCATCCACGTAATTTCGAAAAAGATACGGTTTATCCCAATAGTAGTCCTTCCAGTCTCTTTTGATCTTTTTCCTTTTGTTTGAAATGAACTCTTTTGGTATGATACCGCTAGCAATAAAATTAGCCAAATCCACAAACTATGGTACCTCTTTCATGGAAAGTGCCAAAATTTGCTCATCGCAAAAAGAGTCATTGATCTCAAGGACATCATCTGGCCTCCCCTCCTCCTCTAATCAATATACTTGGTTTTCACTCCTCTTCTTATCTTGGATCTCAATATCAAATTCTTTCAATATAAGCACTTATCTTATCAATCGTGCTTTGGGTTCCTTTTTGCTTATAAGATATCTATGTGTTACGTGATCCGTGTGCACAACCCCATCAAATAAGGACAGAACTTCTCAGTAGCAAACACAATGGCAAGTAATTCTTTTTCTTTAACGGTATATGACTTGAGCACTATTCATGGTATTATTAGCATAGTAGACTGGGTGAAATTTTTTATTGATTCTTTGCTCCAAAGCTGTCCCGACCTCGACATCACTTGCGTCACACATGAGCTTAAATAGTAAGCTACAATCCGAGAACATAATAATCGGAGTGGTTGTCAACTTGATCTTCAACTCTTCAAAAGCGTTCATTCAATCGACATTGATTTTAAATTTACATCTTTTTCGAGGAGCTAGCACAAAAAGTTCACAAATTTTGAAAACTATTTGATGAATATCCTGTAAAAACCTTTGGTAATAACCTGCTTGGCCAAAAAAGACTCCTCACACCCTTGACCGAGGTTGGAGGAGGGAAATCAATTGAAGCTTTTCTTTATCCACTTCAATACCATTCTTTGAACTTTTATGACCAAGGATGATGCCCTCCTCAACTATAAAGTGACACTTTTTCCAATTGAGTACCAAGTTCGTTTTCTTACATCTAGCCAATACCTTAACCAAATTAACAATGCAATCATCAAATGTATCCCCAATAATTGAAAAGTCATCCACGAGTACTTCAAGGTAATCATCCACCATGTCCGTAAAGATGACCATCATACATCGTTGAAAAGTTATTGGTTCATTGCAAAAGCCAAAAGGCATACTTTTAAAAGCAAAAGTGCTAAACAAGAAGAAAGAATAATCGATAAATAGAACAAGAACCGAGAAACTCATACCGAAGGTGTGATGGAAATGGCTTCAACTCCAAACTGGACGACTCTTCAATTGAAGGCTTTGTAGGAGGAGCCTTCCTATTTTCAAGATCCAATGATAACTTTCGGGGCGCATAGTTGTAAGACCCCATCATTTGCAAAGAGTTAACACATTCCGTTAAACCATCCATTTCATCATCATCAAATTTTAACAATACGGTTTCTAATATTTTACCCATATTTATTGTGGCCCTAGTGTCATCAGTTATGACATCGGCCACCAAATCCACAAAAGAGCACATCTCATTGCTATTCGGTTGATGCATAGACTTACACACATGAAATACAACTTGTTCATTACCAACCCGAAAAGTGAGTTCTCGGCTTCAACATCACAAAGTGCCTTTCCTGTAGCAAGGAATGGCCTCCCAATAATGATTGGAACTTCATAGTCAACTTTACAATCAAGAATAACAAAGTCTGTCAGGAGAATAAATTTATCAACTCGAACCAATACATCTTCATTCACTCTCAATTGTCACTTCATTATGCAATAGGCCATTTGTAACATCATAGATGTGGGTCTTGATTTCCCGATCCCCAAAGTTTTGAAAACAGAGTAGGACATCAAGTTGATACTCATCCCAAGATCACATAATCCCTTAGCAAATTCGGCACTTCTAATAGTACAAAGAATTTTGAAAGCACCGAGATCCTACAATTTGAAAGCCATAGAATTAACAATAGCACTAACTTGGTGAGTGACCTTGATAGCATCAAAGTTCATTGACCTCTTCTTGGTCACAAGGTCTTTCATGAAATATAACCGGGCATTTACTCCAATGTTTCCACCAATGTCACACTGATAGATAAACCCTTCATCATGTGGATGAACTTCTTAAATTGATTCTCACCATTTTTCTTAGCAAGCCTTTGGGGATTAGTAAGGAGAGGCTTTGGCAAAGATGCATTGACCTTTTATATTACTGGCTTCGGTATGTCAAATATATGTTCCCTATATGGGTTCACCTCCTCTCGAGTGTCCACCACATTATCATCAATGTCAATTTGGATTTTATCATTTACTGGAGCATCATTATGCGAAACCTCCTCCTCTTGTAGCATTTGATCATCATCCATAATTCTCTTTCCACTTTGGTTGGGTACATTCCCACATTTTTCACTCCTCGTGACAACCACCATAGTATGTCCCGTGTTATTACCGCCTTTTGGATTTACTACTGTATCACTTGGTAATGCACCATTAGGCCTAGTATTAAGAGCGTGAGATATTTGTCTTATTTGAACTTCAAGATTCTGAATAGAGGTGGTATGAGAAGCAAGTTGTGCATCCGAATCCGCATTGATTTGCATCATTTGCTTGAATATGTGCTCAATTCATTCCATTTCATTGCTTATAGAACTTTAACCTTAGGAACAATAGGGAGGTGGGTTGCTTGGTTGTTAATACATTGGGGGTCTTTAGAAACCCGAACTTCGATTGGCATGATTGTTGTTGTTTCCCCAATTGCCTTGACTATTACCTCCCCAATTCCCTTGATGATTGTTGTTGTTATGCCAATTTACTTAGTTTTTGTTGGTACCCCATTTGCTTTAGTTATTTTTATTCCCCAATTACCTTGGTTGTTTTGAAGCTGTCATTAACCTTGATTGGAACCGTGAAAATTTCTCTTTGTCCTTGATAATTGTTCACATATTGGACTTCCTCATCTTGATCTTGGTAAGAATCTTCTTGTTCATAACCCCCATCATCGCACGCCATCCGGGTTGGAATTATTTACTCTTAGTCCTCTTCTTTATGGCCAATACACTCACTCCTTCCATTGCATGGACATTCTTTGGTGCTTGGGTTCAATGGATTTTGCCTTGGCAAGTTGAGTTATGGTGGTGGTTAATTCCGCAATAGCTTATCTATAACCTTGAAATTCCTTGTGAAGGTGAATCATGTTAGGATCACCTTGAGGAAAATTGGACCATGATTTCCAAGCCCAAGATGTCTCTGCCATCTCATCAAGAATCTCACATGCCTCCGCATAAAGTGTTATAATGAAATTCCCCCAGCTAGTTGATTGACCACATGTTAGTTCGCGATATTGATTTCATGGTAGAATATTTATTGGATCATGTTGTCAGTCATATCACTGTTAGGTCACTCCTTCACCATAGCACGATACTGCTCCCAAATCTCATGTAATGGTTCATTAGATTCTTGCTTGAAGGCCAACATTTCATACCGTAAGGTTGCCATATACCCGGAGGAAAATATCTAGCAATGAAATTGGCGTCCCACATCCCATGTATGAATAGAATTATTGCGGCAAGCGTTTCAACCAATCTAAGCCCTTCCCCCGAAGTGAAAAGGAAAATATCCTTAACCTCAATGCATCTTCCGAAATATTTAATTGTTTGCTTCCCCAACACGCATCCACAAAACCTTTCAAATGCTTATAAGCATTTTGATGCGGTGTTCCGACAAAATAGCATCGTTGCTCGAGCAAAGTGAGTATCGCATTGGTTATTCGGAAGTTGCCCGCCCTAATGTGAGAGGGGGATATAACACTAGCATATCCTTCATTTGGCAAATTTCGGTGTTGCGCTTCCTGGGGTTACAGCGGTGGTGGAGGTGGAGGCACATTGTCATGTTGCGCACGTCCTCAACGGTTTTCTTGTAGTGTCAGAGGCATTTTATAAAGTTTCTCCTCCTCGCTATCCACCTCCCACAATGATAAATTATCAAGCTCGTTGTTCGCCATTGGTATCCTACAATCACACAAATAAGTAACACGAAAGTAAAAGAAGATGCTCAAGAAACACACTCAATTATATACACCAAAAACTCCCCGGCAATGGCACCAAAAATTGATAAAGCTCAAGAAACATCCTAAGAAGGGATATGTAACAGTCGTTTGTAATATAATATACCCAACAAGAGTCTAGGTCGAAACACTAGGAGTTTGAATGAGTGCTAAGTAAATACTTAAGTAAGCAACTTAATATATCTTAGATTAGGTTTCAACAAAACTTGATTTAGTAACACTATTAATTATATTAAGAATTATCTAAGAGATAATTTATCAAACACTTAATATGCGAGAGCTTGACAAAGTTCAACAAATAAAGAAAGGCCTAGAGTTATAGTCCTAACCTAGGTGTAACAACTTAACCTAGGTGTAAACCTAATGGGTGAAATCTAATACGCTTGCTTGATTAGTTAGGGTTGTTATGACTCTCAAATTTAAAGTGCTCACTCAATATCTCTTGATTAAAGAGTGATTATTCCTAACTTAGCTTTATCAAGTCTAAAATGATAGCTATAAGAACAATTTATTATGAGCCCAAGTTGGATTAAGACTATCTCCAATCCAAATCCGTTAATCGAACCAATCAATCCCTCAACTAGTCCTTTCTTGTGAGCCAAGTTTTCCTAGATTTAGTTCCTCTTTCTCAAGTAAGAACAAAATAAAAAAGGCTTGATCAATATTTGCAACAAATAATTTAAAGTTAAAGCATGAAAATGGCTAAAATAATACTTAACCAAATCATAAATAAATATAATATTAACAACCCATAAGATTCACACACTAAGGTTGGATTACAACCCTAGATAAAAATCTAGCTATACATGTTAAGAGACATAAAAGCATTACAAAATAAAATTGAAGAATTTAATACTAAATAAAAGAAATATTAGATGATCTTATCCGATTGTAGCTTAAACTTGCTCCAAATAGCTAAAAATAACTAACACACAACTGTTAGAGTGAAACTATGTCCGAAAAGAGCTAAAATAAATTATTTATAGGACTCCCAAAATTTCTGTCAAAATTGCCCTTTGGATGACTTTGTGACCGCAAAAAGAGATTTGCGGTTCAGACTTTGCTGGAGTTGCTGAAATTGCCCTTCAGGCGTTGCATCCGTACATCCAGTTTTGTGGAAGAACTATTCCTTTTGTGGTCGCACATGGAGAGACATCAAAATCGGCTATCTGCTCATTATCTGATCTTTTGTTTCATTAGTGCAAACTGCTTTGCAGATCAAAGTGCATCGACACACTTTCTTTGCGGACCACATTTCTACCTGAGGTTCCAAGGTTTCAGTTTCTCATTTTGCGGTCGCTCTTCTTCTTTTGTGGACCACCCTTTTATTTTTGCAGCTCCGCTTCTTCTTTTGCGAACCACACGTTTCTCTGCCCTTCTTCTCTTCAACTTAATTGCCTAATATTGTCTTCTTTTGAATTATTCTTTTTTCAAGACCTTAAATCTTTCTCATCAAGCCTGAAATTCAAAAATTATCATTAGAATTGGGCATTAAATAAGTACTTTCGGGCTAAAGACTATAGCAAAAAGGCACTAATAAACTGTTAAATTCTTCACTTATCAACAACCAACCATAAGATAAAGTGATGTCTGGGTAGTATACCTTTGGTCAAGACCAAGCTTCTCCATGCAACCTTCTGGAGTTGAGGAGTGAAAATCTGGTAGGGCTTCTTTATGATAAATATTTCTTTATCTACAAACTCTTCAAGCACTGTAATAGGATTTCAAGTGTTTACCGACCACTTTGTTGCCTCAAAGATCTTTCTCACTAGCCAAAATGCTTGTGTTAGGTCGGACATACTCACTAGGTCCTTCTCTTATATATATATATGTTATGAATCTACTGCACCCATAGCTTGTCCTTCTTCTCACCAACTGCCCAAAGAAGCTTACAAATTGTAGCTTTATTCCATATGTAGAAATCCAGAATGTTCAGGCCACGTGCAGATTTTGGCATGCATAAAGTATTCCAAGCCACCAAAGCTCTGTTGGAGAATTTATTGCTGGCCAATCCATAGAAATTTCTGCATACATTTGTCATTATAGAAAGTTTATTTTTTGGCAGCAAAAACACACGAGCCCATTAAGTCTGCATTTCAAAGAGGATACTTTGTATAAGTTGCACTCTATCACTGTAGGTTAGAAATATTTAGTCAAACACTCAATTCTAACAATAATCTTATCAACTAAGGGAATACATTGATGAACTGTGAGTTTAGTGGAGGTAAAATGGACTCCTAAATATTTAAATGGAGTTTCTCCCAAGGTAAAGTGCATATCCTGCAGAATCTGGTCTTTGAAGTCCACAAATACGCCAGCTACGTAGAATGAACTCATCTCCAAATTAGCTTTCTGTCCGGAGACATTAGAGAAGTAGTTAAAAGCTTATAACATAAGTTGTATGGACACTTTGTCAGCTCTGCAATACATTAATAAGTCATTAGTATATAAAACAAGATCCAATCCCTTATTTGTATATCTCACATGGTAGTTGAAGTCTGGATTATGTCTGACTTGCTTCAGTGACATGTGCAAATACTCCATGTCTAGACAAATAAATAGGAGGGCATAGGGTCCCCTTGTCTTAGTCCCTTGTTATCATCGAATATTGGAGTTAATCCACCATTTATCAATAAACAAAATCGCTAATAGTGGATACATTTATCATGATTAGATCTTCCTTTTTGTGAGGAATGCCAAACTCAAGCATCACGATTTTCAAGAAATTTCAATCTATTATATCATAGGCTTTCCTTTTATCTACCTTCACCAAGCATCTAGGGGAGACTCTTGTGAATACTCATTCACTAGCTCATGGGCAACAATCACATTATCCAATATATTCATTCCTTCAATAAAGGAAGACTGGGAAGTCCTAATAAGTAATCCACCACAATATTCAATCTAGCAGTTAGCACCTTTACGATTATCTTGTAGACTAAAGAGCTACATGTAATAGATTTAAAGTCCTTGACATTGTAACGATCCGGCCGGTCGTTTCGTAAGTTATAGCCATGTTCCCCCCATTTCTACTTTTTTATGTGTTACTTAGCTGTATTGTATTGTATCGGGTTGGTTTATTCGGGTCCGGAGTGGTTTCATAGTAGAATAAGACACTTAGTCTTTAAAGTAAAAGTTTAAGTTGGAAAAGTTAACCGGATGTTGACCTACGTGCAAACGATCTCGGAATTAAATTTTTATGATTTCGTTAGCTCCGTTAGGTAATTTTGGACTTAGAAGTGCGTCAAGAATGTGATTTCGAGGTCCGTAGTAGAATTAGGCTTGAATTGGCGAAAGTTGGAAATTTGGCCATTTTGGTCGGCAGTGGAAAATTTGATATCGGGGTCAGAATAGAATTTCGAAAGTTGGAGTAGCTTCGTAGTGTCATTTGTGACGAGTGTGTAAAATTTCAGGTCATTCGGAAGTCGTTTGGTTGGTTTCGGCATCGGTTATTGAATTTGGAAGTTTAGAAGTTCTTAGGCTTGAATATGAGGGTAATTTGGTGTTTTGATATTGTTTTGAGTGATTTTTAAGGTTCGACTAAGTTTGTATGTTAAATAGAATTGATGGTATTTTTGGTTGAGGTCCCGAAGGCCTCGGACGCGTTTCGGATGGCCGACGGATTTGGTTTTTGGTGTTTGAGAGCTGCTGGTGTGTATTCTGCTGGTGTTTCCACACTTGCGTAAGGGGAGTCGCAGGTGCGAGTCTGCTGGTGCTCTTGGGAAGTTCACAGGTGTGGATAGTGCTGGGCTAGGCAGGATGTGCAAGTGCGAGAAATAGGCCGCATCTACGAGCCCGCAGGTGCGAGGCCTGAGGCGCATTTGCGGAGAGGAGGATTCTAGGCAGGCTTCCCAGAAGCCGAAGGAAATGCGCAGGCGTGAGGTTTTAGGCCACATATGCAGAAAAAGCCCGCAGACGAGAAAATCTGGGCAGAATGTATAGATAGCACACTTCGCGAATTTTGGTTCATTTCCACCATTTTCAAGTTGGTTTTTGAAGCTTTTGGAGTGATTTTGAAGGGTGATTTGAGGGCTATCAGTGAGGTAAGTTGCTTGAGCCCTAATACTCGTATATATGGTGATTTCACGTTATTTAATCATGTAATTAGTGGAAATTAGAGGTGAAAATGAGGGGTTAGGGCTTGGGATTTTGGAGAGTTTGATTTAAGGATTTGAGGGACCAAATGAAGTCGGATTTTGATGAATTTTGTATGTATGGACTCGTGAGTGAATGTCCTTTCTAGTTTTGTAAATCTTATCGGATTTTGAGATGTGGGCCCGAGGGGCCGCGTTTGAGCCAATTTTGGGTTTTGGGCTAATTCGATAGTTTTTCTTGTGGAATTCATTCCATTAGCGTATATTGATGGTATTGTACTGATTCTGAATAGATTCGGAGAATCTGGAGGCCGAGTAGAGAAGCTAGAGCATTGCGGGGTAGAGATTTGACCGGATTGAGGTAAGTAACGATTGTAAATCTAGTCCTGAGGGTATGAAACCACGGATTTTGTATCATTTTACTATTTTGAGGTGACACACATGCAAGGTGACAGGTGTGTGGTCATGTACCGTTGGGGATTTTGACTTAATTCGTCTCGTAGCAACTGCAAAGTTGTATATGTTGTTGAAACTATATGATACTTATGTATTTGAGAAAGAGTTTCTGTAAATTGGGTTGAATGCTATGGTTGGGCCTTGTACCAGTGCTGTTTGGACCCTTAGGGGCCTTTTCTTACTATTCTCTCACTGTTTTCGAATAGAAATCTATACTCAGTCATGGTTATACATGTGTACTGCATAACTCAGCTTTATTTTACTCTGTTTTGATGCATATAAATGTTATTTTGGGATGAGTACCCTATTTTTACTGAGAGCCCGAGTGGCTTGAGAGGTTTATGACTGAGTGAGGCCGAGGACCTGATTTGTGAGGATATTTATGGGATCGGGTTGCATGCTGCAACATGTTTGATGTAGGCCGAGGGCCTGAGTGAGTTATGCCATGATTTGGCTTGATATAGCGCTTGGGCTGAAGGAACCCCTCCGGAGTCTGTACACACCTCCAGTGAGCGCAGGTACCTACTGAGTGCGAGTGCCGAGTGCTGAGTGACTGGCAGGCATGAGTGAATGTGAGGTATGCCCAAGAGGCATGAGCGATTGTGAGGTATGCCCGAGAGGCATGAGTGATTGTGAGGTTTGCCCGAGGGGCTGTATACAAGTGATGTTGCCCGAGGGGATGATTATGATTTTATCATTTTTGCTCACCTTTGCATTGAGCCTTTGTTTGAAAAACTGTTGAAATATATCTTTAAATGATTTTTTACTAGAACTAAGTTTAAACGAGATGATTTGATTCAAACACTGATTTTTTTAGCATGTTGTATTTTACCGAGATTTCATGATATGAACTTTATATCCTTTATTCCTCGTCACTACTGCTCAGTCCTTATTTACTATTGTTACTTACTGAGGTGCCGTACTTACGCTACTTCCTGCACCTTGTGTGCAGATCCAGGTGTAGCTGGATATGGTGGCGACTGTTGACTATTTCGGTTGCAGATTTTCTCGGGGATAGCAAGGTAACTTCCTGGCTATCGCAACCCTGCTCTTCTCCCTCTTATCTTTTTTTAGTTGTATTTAGCTATTTTCCAGACTATGTTAGTCTCGATATTGTCAGAAAAATTGTAGTAGATGCTCATGACTAGTGATACCCCGATGTCGGGCTTTTCTTTTCCACACTTTTATTTTGATTTGAACCCCTTTGCGAAGGTTTTATGTTAAATTGCCTTGAAATGTTTCTTTGAAATGAAAATATTGGTTTCTTTGGAAATAAGTCGGCTTGCCTAGTTCCACGATAGGCGCCATCATGACAGGGTTAGTTTGGGTCATGATAAGTTGGTATCAGACCCTAGGTTACATAGGTCTCACAAATCATGAGCGGATTTAGTAGAGTCTTGCAGATCGGTACGGAGATGTCTGTACCTATCTTTGAGAGGCTGCAAGACCCTTAAGAAACTCTACATTCTTGAATTCTTGTCGTGCGAATTTGTTAATTCTAGTAACTAAACATCTATTGTTTCATTCTCTCACAGATGGTGAGGACTCGTACTACCGGTCAGGAGGGCCAGCCACCAGTACCACCAGCCAGGGCCGAGGTCACGGTAGAGGTCGTGGTAGGGGCAGAGGTGCAGCCCACACCGCAGCTGGGGTAGTACCTACAGATCTACCAGTTGCCCCAGATCAGGACCAGATTCCAATTGTTGATGCACCAACTCAGGCATCACCTGTGCCTATTGTGGTTCCAGGCCTTTAGCAGGCCTTAGCTCATATTCTGACAGCATGTACCGGCCTTGCTCGGGCTGTCTCTATCTCGACGGCCACAGACACTTCTCAGGCCGGGGGAGGCACATGCACTAAGACTCCCATCGCTCGCACACCCGAGCATGTTGTTCAAGGACTGAAGACACAAGGGGCACCACCAGCCCAGCCGGTTGCAGCTGCACAGGATTATGTGGTTCCTGCTATGCCTGAGGATGATCAGCGTAGGTTAGAGAGGTTTGGGAGACTCCAGCCAAAGAGAGAGGATGCTTAGGACTTCTTGGACATGTGTCAGAGGATACTCCGTACTGCTGGTATTCTGGAGACTTGTGGGGTCTCATTCACTACTTTTAAGTTTTCTTGGGCTACACTCAGATGGTGGGAGACTTACGAGAGGCGTAGGCCTGCTGGCGCAGTATCCCTTACTTGGCAGCAGTTCTCCGTGGTCGTTTTGGAGAAGTTTGTGCCTCGGTCTCGCAGAGAGGAGCTGCGCAGACAGTATGAGCGGCTTGGCTAGGGTGATATGTTTGTGACGCAGTATAAGATACGATTCTTGGAGTTGGCCCGTCATGCTATCTGGTTGGTTCGCACGGACAGGGAGAGGATCATGAGGTTTATTAATGTTCTCACTTTTCAGCTACAGTTTCTTATGACCAGAGAGAGGGTGTCTGGTGCTACTTTTGATGAGGTTGTCGACATTGCTCGGAAGATTGAGATGGTTCGCGATCAGGAGAGGGTTGAGAGGAAGGCCAAGAGGCCTCGTGGTCAAGGTGGATTAAGCGGTGCTCCTTTTGGGGGTCAGTTCCAGCACGGTAGAGGTCGTCATTTCAGACAGGCTCATCTGGCCATGGTTCTCACAGTTCTCATCAGGGCCACTCATCACTTAGTGGCTATCCAGCCCAGAGTTTATCTCGTGCTCCATCAGTTCAGAGCTCCCCCATGCTAGGTTCTTCAACTAGTTATCCCGGTGCTAGGGGTTCCCTTCAGTTCCCGCCACCAGCACCAGGGAGTGATTTTGAGTGTGGGGAGTTTGGGCATATGTGGCGAAAATGTACTCATCATCATGGAGGTCTATCTCAGTAGAGGAGTCAACCTTCGACTTTAGCACCAGTTACTGCACCACCCACCCAGTCAGCTCGGGGTGGAGGTCAGTTATATAGGGGTCGCCCTAGAGGGGGAGGCAGATCAAGGGGTGGTCAGACCCATTTCTGTGCCCTCCCAGCCAGACCAGATGCTATTGCTTCAGATGCTGTGATTACAGGTAGTGTCTCAGTTTGTCACAGAGATGCCTCTATATTATTTGACCCTGGTTCTACCTATTCATATGTTTCCTCGTATTTTGCTCATTTTCTGGATATGCCCCGTGAGTCTTTAGTTTCATCTGTTCATGTATCTACTCATATGGGCGATACTATTGTTGTGGACCGCAAATATCGGTCTTGTGTGGTAACTATTGGGGGTCTAGAGACCGAAGTGGACCTTTTGCTACTTAGTATGGTTGACTTTGATGTGATATTGGGTATGGATTGGTTATCTCTATGTCATGTTGTTCTAGATTGTCACGCAAAGACCGTGACGTTGGTGATGCCGGGATTTACGAGGGTTGAGTGGAGCGGTTCTATACATTATGTACCTAGTAAGGTGATTTCATATTTGAAGGCTCAATGTATGGTTGAGAAGGGTTGTCTATATTATTTGGCATTTGTGAGGGATGTTAGTGCAGAGACTCCTGCCATTGATTCTGTTCCGGTGGTACGTAATATTCCGAATGTGTTTCCTGGAGACCTGCCGGGCATACCGCCTGACAGGGATATTGATTTCGGTATTGACTTGGTGCCGGGAACTCAGCCCATTTCTATTCCACCGTATCGTATGGCACCTGCGGAGTTGAAGGAATTGAAAGAATAGCTTCAGGAATTCCTTAATAAAGGGTTTATTCGGCTTAGTGTGCCACCTTTGGATGCACCAGTTCTATTTGTGAAAAAGCAGGATGGTTCCATGAGAATGTGCATTGATTACATGCATTTGAACAAGCTCACCATCAAGAACAAGGATCCTTTGCCTCGTATTGATGATTTATTTGACCAGCTTCAGGGAGCGAGGGTGTTCTCCAAGATTGATTTGAGGTCCGGTTATCATCAGTTGAAGATTCGAGATTCGGATATTCTTAAGACAGCTTTCAGGACCCGTTATGGCCATTATGAGTTCTTGGTGAAGTATTTTGGGCTGACCAATGCCCTAGCAGCATTCATGCATTTGATGAACAGTGTATTCCAGCCCTATTTGGACTCATTCATTGTTGTATTCATTGATGACATCCTGGTGTACTCTTATAGCCAAGAGGAGTACGCTCAGCATTTGAGGATTGTATTACAGAGCTTGAAGGAGGAGAAGCTTTATGCAAAGTTCTCCAAGTGTGAGTTTTGGCTCGGTTCAGTAGTATTCTTGGGGCTCGTGGTGTCCACTGAGGGTACTTAGGTGGATCCGAAGAAGATAGAGGCGATGCAGAATTGGCTTAGACCGTCCTCAGCCACGGAGATTAGGAGCTTTCTTGGTTTGGCGTGTTACTATTGTTGCTTTGTGGAGGGAGTTTCATCTATTACTTTTCCCTTGACCAGATTAACCTAAAAGGATGCTCCATTCAGGTGGTCGGACGAATGTAAAGAGAGCTTTCAGAATCTCAAGACTGCTTTGACCACAGCTCCAGTGTTAGTTCTGTCATCAGCTTCAGGTTCTTACACCGTGTATTGTGATGCCTCGAGTAGGTTCGTAGTGGAAAATTTAATATCGGGGTCGGAATGGAATTTCAAAAGTTGGAGTAGGTTCGTAGTATCATTTGTCATGTGTGTGCAGCATTTTAGGTCATTCGGAAGTGGTTTGGTTGGTTTCAGCATAGGTTGTCTAATTTAGAAGTTTAGTAGTTCTTAGGCTTGAATCCGAGGGTAATTTGGTGTTTTGATGTTGTTTTGAGTGATTCGAAGGTTCGACTAAGTTTGTATGTTGATATATAACTTCATAGTATTTTTGGTTGAGGTCCCGAGAGCCTCGGGTGTGTTTCGGATTGGCGACAGATTTGGTTTTTGCTGTTTGAGAGCTAGTGGTGTGTATTCTGCTGGTGTTTCCACACATGCGGAAGGGGAGTCGTAGGTGCGTGGCCGCTGGTGCGCTTGGGAAGTTCGCAGGTGCGGACAGTGCTGGGCTAGGTAGGATGCGTAGGTGCAAGCAATAAGCAGCATCTGCGAGCCCGCAGGTGCGAGGCCCGGGGCGCAGATGCGGAGAGGAGGATTCTGGGTAGGCTTCGCAGAAGCGGAAGGAAATGTGCAGGCGCGCTTTCGCAGGCGCGAGGTTTTGGGCCGCAGATGTGGAACCCGGGCTCTTCAGTGAAATCCTTAGGTGCGATTGGTTTCAGCGCAGGTGCGATTCCGCAGGCGCGGGAAAAAGCCCGGAGGCGCGAAAATCTGGGCAGAATGTATAGATAGCACACTTTGTGAATTTTGGTTCCTTTCCACCATTTTGCAAGTCGTTTTTAGAGCTTTTGGAGTGATTTCGAAGGGTGATTCAAGGGCTATCAGTGAGGTAAGTTGCTTGAGCATCGCGGGGTTAAGATTTGACTGGATTGAGGTAAGTAAGGATTGTAAATCTAGTCCTGAGGGTATGAAACCCCGGATTTCGTATCATTTTACTCTTTTGAGGTAACACACATGCTAGGTGATGGGCGTGTGGGCATGCACCGTTGGGGATTGTGACTTGGTCCGTCCCGTAGTAATTATAAATTTGCATATTTTGTTGAAACTATATGATACTTATTTTGTTTAGCCCTTGTGCCAGTGTAGTTTGGACCCTTAGGGGCCTTTTCTTACTATCCTCTCACTGTTTTCGAATGAAAATCTATACTCAGTCATGGTTATACATGTTTACTGCATAACTCGGTTTTATTTTACTCTGTTTTGATGCATATAAATGTTATTTTGGGATGAGTACCCTGTTTTTACTGAGAGCCCGAGTGGCTTGAGAGGTTTATGACTGAGTGAGGCCGAGGGCCTGATTTGTGAGGATATTTATGGGATCGGGCTGCACGCCTCAGCATGTTTGATATAGGCCGAGGGCCTGAGTGATTTATGCCATGATTTGGCTTGATATAGCGCTTGGGCTGAAGGAGCCCTTCTGGAGTCTGTACACACCCCCAGTGTGCGCAGGTACCTACTGAGTGCGAGTGCCGAGTGCTGAGTGACTGGGAGGCATGAGTGATTGTGAGGTATGCCCGAGCGACATGAGTGATTGTGAGGTATACCGGAGAGGCATGAGTGATTGTGAGGTTTTACCGAGATGTTATATACGAGTGATGTTACCCGAGGGGCTGATTATGATTTTATCATTTTTGCTCACCTTTGCATTGAGCCTTTATTTGAAAAACTGTTAAAAAATATCTTTAAATAATGTTTTAGTGGAACTAAGTTTAAACGAGATGATTTGATTCAAACACTAATTTTTTTTAGCATGTTATATTTTACCGAGATTTCATGGTATGAACTTTATATGCTTTATTGCTCGTCACTACTGCTCAGTCTTTATTTACTGTTGTTACTTACTGAGTTGGTGTACTGACATTACTCCCTTCACCTTATGTATAGATCCGGGTGTAGCTGGACACAGTAGCAGCTGTTGACTATTCCGGTTGCAGATTTTCTCGGGGATAGCAAGGTAGCCGTCTGGCGATCGCAGCCCTGCTCTTCTCCCTCTTATCTTCCTTTAGTTGTATTTAGCTATTTTTCAAACTATGTTAATCTCGATATTGTCAGAACAATTATAGTAGATTCTCTTGACTAGTGACACCACGATGTCGGGCTTTTCGTTTCCGCACTTTTGTTTTAATTTGAACTCCTTTGCGAAGATTTTATGTTAAGTAGCCTTGAAAGTTTTCTTTGAAATGAAAATACCGGTTTGTTTGGAAATAAGTCGGCTTGCCTAGTTCCACGATAGGCGCCATCACGATAGGGTTAATTTGTGTCGTGACAGACATGTGTACAAGGGCGATTGTAGTACAATTAACTTCTTTCAACGATTTGCCATTATCAAAGAACTATAGGATGGAATTTATAATGTTCTCTCCTATAATCTCCTAATATTCCTTACAAGATTCTGTAGGATATCCATCAATACCTGGTACTTTATCATTTTGTAGATCTTTGAGTACTAAAAATACTTTCTCCGTAGCAAAAAGGTTTCGTAGTTCATGCTGCTAGATTAGTAAAAAGCATGGTTCATCTCTGATAATATTTATGTCAATACAAGGCATTACTGAAGTTGACTCTCCCAGTAGCTGCTTAAAAAATTATAAGAACTCTTGTTGCACCTATCCAACATCTGAAAAGCTTTATTCCATGCTCAGTGTAGATAGCGAAAATCGTAGTTCTAGATTGTTTTGTATTTTAGGTAGGCATGCAAATATTTAG
This sequence comes from Nicotiana otophora, assembly GCA_000715115.1. Classification (NCBI taxonomy): domain Eukaryota; kingdom Viridiplantae; phylum Streptophyta; class Magnoliopsida; order Solanales; family Solanaceae; genus Nicotiana; species Nicotiana otophora. The sequence continues at coordinate 46,597 of AWOL01S0001518.1, forward strand.
TGTTAGAATCCCCAAAAGAAATTCACGTGGCTCTAGATCTTTGCATTGTGATCCATTCTTGTACCATTGTCCATTGCTTTAACTGTGAAATTACCTCTCGTTTCTCAGATATCAGCTGACTAATAAACACATCAGTGGTTAACGCCTCCTGAATTTCTTGGATTTTCTGCTATAGAGTACCAATCTTGCCTTCTGAAGAAAATAACTCAATATTCATACCCCTAGCTATAGTTTCTAGTGATTTGAGTTTCGATCCTCCTAGTTTCTCGTGTTCAACCTTAACTTGTTAGAAATTTTGACACTGAGCAACGTATTCAACAATGTCCCACTTCATGTCGTTCCACCATTATAGCTATCGAACATCGTGATACATCTTGGTTGACCCCGGGTGAATAGAATACCGAGATCGATGAATCTGCGCCATGATCTGCTCTTGGAGTCCCCCGAAATCGGGAACACACAACTGGTTCTTGCATCTAAGGACTCCATCCTCGGATTACTCAAACACTTGCTTCTTTTAATAGGGAATGCTTTCTCTTATTTTCACAAAAGCTGGATCATCAAGTTGTCGTGATTTTACTTCAACTACTAGGGAGGATTCGGCAACATTTCGAACTATGGCTCTGATCGGGGCCAAACCTGCACTACTTTTGATTAGCGAGGATGGTCGATGCAGTTTTACCCAACAAGGTCGGGATCGAATCCACAGGGAGTTAATTGATTTGGAATTAGGTTTATATCTAAGTCTAGATGCGTGTTTTGTTCCTAATTACGCTTCCACACATTTTGGTTTTTGATTCTACCTCTAATTCTATTCTATTGTATGCAATGATAAAAGCTAAGTACAATATTTTTTATGTTGGTTTTCAAGTATTTAAAAGGACTAGGGTAGTGACTTCCGCCTAGGTGGATATCTAACGGGTAACAAGAATCTAGGGCAAGCTTGATTAATTTGGAGTGGTAATATAGCTATCACACCCAAGTACTCACTCTATACCTCTCGATAGTTTGAGTGATTTTGCCCAATTTGGCTTTCTCAAGTCCAAATGGGTATTCATGCAAGTCACGTGATTGGGGCTATTACTATCTCTAGGTTTAACTCTTTAATTGGGGCTAATAATTTCTTGAGTTCACTACAATTCTTTGTTAGCCTAGTTTTCCTAGACTTAGTACTCTTTCTCAAAAAGAGACTAAGTCATAAAGGCATGGATCAGTCTTTGCAACCACTAATTCTACAATTCTAGCAAGAACTAGGCTAAATATCATTAACCCATAAATATTCAAGCCCTAAAATTCAGTACCCATTAAATACCCACACTAGGATTGGGTCACAACCCTAGCTATGGGTTTAGCTACTCATGGAAATAACAGAAATTAAATATGAAATGAAGATAAAATCTATAATATTAATTTGGGGAATGAAAATCTAATATTAAAAAGTGAATCTAGTATAAAATTGCCCAAAAGGGAACTTCCAGCCGTTTCACGTATTCCGCAAATACATAACATAACCTGAAAATGATAAAAAGTTCTATTTATACTAAGCTGAAATTTCTGGACAAAAATACCCGAGCGGAGGTTATGCGGCCGCGTAATTCTGACCGCGGCTGCACTCTTGATTTAGTGGCCGTGTAATTCTGATCGCGGTCCGCGTTCTTCACTTTTGGATTTGGGTTGAGCATGATTTTGCGGACCGTGTAATTTCCATCGCGGTCGCGTAGGAGACTTTCGCGGTCGCGTAATCTTGACGCGGACCGCACTTCTTATGTTTGCTTAAAATATAAGCTCTCTGAACCTCAGCAACTGGGGTCCATGTAATTCCAATCACGGCCGCGCAGGTACTTTCACGGCTGCACCTTTCTGACGCGGTCTGCGTCTATGTTTTAGACCAAAAATCTATCTCTCTGAATCTTCCTTTCGCTGACCTCGAAATAGTGCTCGCGACCGCATTGTAGCTTTTGCGGCCGCATAATATATGTGCGGTCCGCGTTTCACATCTTTTGGCCCAGTCTTGGTTTTTGTTCAAGTTTTGACTCCTTTGGCTCATTTGGAACAATCCCTGCAAGCAAGCATATTACATTAGTTTCCGGGAACACCTTCACGTATTTTTGGCCCTAAACACAAGTAAAAGAGAGCAAATAATAGGTTAAAATCCCTATTTATCAACTCCCCCAAACTTAAGCTTTTGCTTGTCCTCGAGCAAATAAGGTAATTCCCACCTCCACATGAAAAAGAAAAGGATAGTTCAGCTGGCCTAAGTGACTGCATTAATCATCAATTGGGACTAACAATTATCTTCAACACAAATAAATTATCAATAACATTATATTATGACCTTTTGAGTACTATAGTTCTAATGTAATACTAGAGAATCAAGAGTTGACTCAATTCATCAAGGAAGCTCGCTCTATCATGTAGGTCATTGTGGATCCCAAACTTCTCCTCCTCTATTTTCCATGAGAAAATCTCACTTTTTAGAATGTACCACTCAAAACAAGGATTGTTAAGAAGTGCGCTCATCACTCTCAAAAGAATTCCACAAGTCCGGCTCGAAGTACCATAAGCTTGCCCCTTATGTAAATCACCACTAATATAAGTTCACTCAACTTGAAATCATATAAGGCTTTAATGGGATGTAATGAAGGATTTTGGATCAAGGTAGGACTTATCGAACTATGATGGTTTCATCTTTCCTTAAGCACTCCATTTTCTCATTTCAGCACATACTTTCTTGACTCTTTGAGTCATTTTCCTCTTTCTTAGGGGAACTAGAGAGACACACCATCACTCTATCTTACTCATTACAATCATTTTTCTCATTTTCTCATCATTCCATGTCTTTCATCATTGCATTCTTTGAATCCCTTTAACCTTCACTTTCTTTTTGACGTATTTTTTTTTGGCTTTTCTTTCTCTGCCTTTCCTTTTCATCAATTCCTTTTCTTCTTTGAATCTTTTATCACTTTCAAATTCCTCGTCTTGCTCCCCCCCCCCCCC
>AWOL01S0001518.1:49637-140155 GCA_000715115.1 Nicotiana otophora
AATGCTAAGGAAAGATTGGGTGCCAAGAGAGGTTCATTATAGAACGGATAAAGGCTTGTAATGTGGCTATTGAATGAAAAAGGATTAGGCTCAAAGGGGTTGACTAGGGATATCATATTGGTAGGCTACGGAAGCTTTCAAAGTTTAAATTGGACCAAGAAGAGCCTACAATCATTTCTCAAGTCGAGCTATACTTCGAATTTTGCCTAGACAAACATTCAGGGCAAGTTCTAGACTTATTGACACGGGACTTGGACTTGCAATTCAATACCTCACCTCTCAAGCTGCTGGATTGTTAAAGAAGATAGAGTCAAGGTCCCACAACAACCCTAGCTAAGATTAAAAATCACAAATGGCTCAAGGAAACCACTCGATGATTGTTTTAGTCAACTCAAGAGTCTAAAGGTCACAACTAGAGCTAATCTTTGCCAATCAACTTGTCTCTAACCATGAGGTCGAAGGTAAATGTGTTAGTACCAAGTGATTTGAGACACTTTTATTTAGTATTACTACTGTATACACCAAAATAGAAAGAAAACGGACTCAATCCCTTAAGAAGGTTATCACGCCATCCATCGTCGGGAAGAGCCACCCGGTTTATACAACATCCACCTTTTGAAAGAACCGTGGAATTAAAAAAATCAAAGGCTTATTGTTCACACAAAATGTAAAAAAAAGCTAAAAGCTTAAAAAGAAGTTAAGCTATTAAGGAAAAATAACGAAAAGAGTTATGAAGTAAACTACAAGAAGTAAACTGAATATGTACAAAATGGAGTAAATGAGTATATACATCGAAAGGTAAAAAAGTGAAAATAATGCTAAATAAAGATAAAGAAAAATAGTATCATAGTTATTACATACCAAATGTCATCACAGATCAATGGTGCATGTGCTGCTGGGGTTGTGTCCTCCATCAGCAGGTCCAGTGGAATATCACCGGCAGAAGCTATATTCTGAACCTCTTTGCTCAACTTCTCCACCGAATCCTTAGATGCTCGAGTTTTTTGCATCTTCTTCACCTGCTTCCCCAAATCCTTGATAATCCTCCCATGTGTATCAAGAGTCTCCCGGATCTTCTTCTGGTCGTCCAGAATCTTGTTCTGGTTGTCCAGTATCTTCTTCAAAGACTCCACCAATGATGGAGGTACCTGAAGCTCTGATGGGGCTGAAGAATGTGTTGCCACTGCACTGGAAATGGAAGTCAACTTTGTGGTAGCTGCCTGCATCCAGTTGTTGAGATTGGATAGTGTCTGTGAAACTCGCATTGCAGTCTGAGGGTAAGTAGAAGATGTGGTCACTAACAGTGGCACTGAGAGGGATGGTCTTGAGGAAGGAGGAGGCATGACAGCTGCTCTGGCAGAAGTATTGGCTGCTGTGGAGGGCTCGGCAACTGACCCGGTGGCTACTACCCCTAGCTCTTCAGACTGGCCAGTGGAGGTAGTGGTTTTACCCTTGAATTTAGGGTTGTCCGCTCCTTGGAGGTGGTACCATGAGCAAGGCATTTTCACCTTCACCTCCATATCAAAATGTCTCGAAGCTACCCCTTGGTCTTGGAAATACTCTGTGAGGAAGTTGGGGTATGGATAAGATTTTTATTCTTTCTGGACTGAATTGGAGATGTTGTAGGACATCACATTTCCTACATTAATAGGATAGCCTGCCATAATGGAAGCTACCAATATTGGCCGGTGGAGTGGAAGGACATTCTCATGCTGGCACGGGTCAAGGCGGTTGCACACGAATATTTGCCACCCTTTTGCTTCAAATTGTAGGGTGGATCTAACGATTGGAACTCTAGCTGTGAGCCATGCAGGTGTTGTTCAAAGAATAACAAGTATCTCAGCTAGCCATGGGCGCACTGCATCACCAAAGGCTAGCTTCTCCAGGTATTGCACTGCCTCGACCTCCTCAAACCCTATATAATTCTTCAGTGCATTTCCATCAAACCGTATTTTCAAGTTCCGAACCTTCGTCACCTTTGTATCCTTTTTGATGTGGGCAACATTTGAATAAAATTCCTTGATGAAGTATTCATTGGCATCTTTCAACTGGACGGTGAACCATTTCCACTATATTCTCTCCGTAAATTGCCTTAGGACATTCAGATTGTGCTGACTTAGGTCTTTGGTTATGAATTTTCACTCAAGAGTGAGAGACCTTTGGGGCCACCATTCCGGAAATTTCCTATACGCCTTCTCACTTACAAACCTATCAGCCCACACCTCCGGTTTCTTTGATCTAGCCAGGCCTCCCACAATTGTGTCACCCTCTCTCCTGTCATTCGGGACCTCATCATCATGATCTACATTTATTGGGCAGCTGTTGAGGCGGGTGTTGTAGCATGTGGGGAAGATGGATCCGATGCCTCACTACCTCCCTTTGAGCCATCGGACGACACAAAAGATGAGGTATGTTCATTGACCAATCAGAATGGTTTTGATTGAGCCTCCGGTTGTTGTTATGCAGATTCCCCCTCGGAAGTCTCCCGGGATAGGAGTTATTCACTCGTGTCCGAGGATTCGACAGAAGGTCTAACGAGGGTAGCCTATTTTCCTACTACCTTTTGGGCTGCTAAGGGCAAGGTTTGCTTTTCTTTACCCGGTCCTCGGGAGGATTCTGCCTTCCCCTTTGAAGTGTATCCTCTCCCACGAGAACGCACCATTTTCTGCAACACACAAGTAGTGAAAGATAGTTAGAATTAGGGTTCAATCATGTGTTAAAGTAGTATAGATGAAATGCAAAACAATGCTTCTCAGAACAGGGCATCGCGGACCGCACAAAAATAATTGCGGCCGCGAACTGCCCATTGCGGACCGCGTAAAAGTGAACGTGGCCGCGAAGAGGTCAGGCTCAGACTACTGGCTCTCTGAAGTTGATCAACTGCGGACTGCACAAAAATAAGTGCGGCCGCAAAAGATCAATCGTTGATCGCATAAAAATGAACGCGGTCGCGAAGGCAAATGATAGAGTCTCTGAAGTTCAAACGTGCGGACCGCGAAATATTGGGTACGGCCGAGAAAGACCAATCGCGGACTGCACAAAAGTGATTGCGACCGCGAATTCTAAACAACCATCGGTTCCTTGAAGCTAGGGTATCGCAGACCGTATAATTTTCGATGCGGCCGCATACCCTATCGCGGACCGCGTAATTTTGGATGCGGCAGCATACCCTATCGCGGACCATGGAAAAATGACCGCGACCATGAAATTCAAAATAAATTGGCACTGATGAACACTTAAAACTAAGGTTTTTACTAATTACATAAGAATTGTAGCAATTAAATATGCAAATTTACTAACCCCAACCCCCATTATGCATACAAACACTACCCATATATTGTTAATCAATAATTAAGCATTACTTTGACATTTTGGCATGATTCTAACCCTATCTAAAAAGAAAAATTAAAACACAGAGAAAAGAAATGTGGTGGGGAATCGACAATTGATGAGAATAGGATGAGTTTGAAACCAAGTAAGGATGCATAGTTCTTTAGGTGAGTTTGAAAGGTTAGGGTTTGTAGAGTGTGAATAGTTTCAAGAACGCCTATTTATACTCAGAACCCAGTGACCTCGCTGCCTTACCTGAGTGCGACTGCAAAATTTTGTCGCGGTCCGCACTCTTTACCTTTCTGTAGATCTGCCTCAGATGCAGGGGCGCGGTCCGCGAAAAACTGTCCGCGGCCGCACAATTTGTGCGGACCGCAAAAATTTTAACGCGGCCACAAACTCTGAAGGAATTTTGACAGGCCAACTTCAGAGAGTTGGCATTTTTCCCCTTTCAGCTACGCGACCGCGTGCAGAATTGTGCGGCCACAAAGTGCTCATGCGGTTCGTGAAATTTTGAGCGCGGTCCGCGAAAGTTCACCACTTAGCCAAATATTTTCCTTGTCAATTTCATGCACTACATAGCCAATTCCTACATACACTTCACAACCAGTCCATCCAAACAATGTCTCTAAGAAGAAAATCAAAAGAAAGAAAAACACACGGGTTGCCTCCCAAGAAGCGCCTGATTTAACATCACGACACGACGCATTACCATCATCATTTAAAATGGATCAAAGGTAGTGCTTCACTAGGTGCCCATTGACTCTAAAGGTCTCACCGTTCTTGTTTTTCAAATCTAGACCACCGAAAGGAGTCAGATGTACCACTTCGGAAGGGCCACTCCACTTTGACTTGAGCTTTCCTGGAAACATCCGTAATCGAGAGTTGAATAAAAGAACAAAGTCACCTTCCTTGAATTCTTTGTTCTGGATATACTTATCATATAAGTACTTCATCTTGTCCTTATACAAGGACGAGCTGGAATAAGCATGGAACCGGAACTCATCAAGTTCATTTAGTTGTTCAATTTCTTCAGCGCCCACATGGCCTTGTGCTCTAATTCAACCGGAAGATGACATGCTTTCCCAAATACCAACCGGTACGGAGACATACCAATTGGAGTCTTGTAAGTTATTCTATTGGCCCATAAAGCATCGTTAAGTTTCCTTGACCAATCAGTCTGGTTTGCATTGACAGTCTTGGATAGAGTGTTCTTGATCTCCCTGTTGGAGACTTCAACCTATCCACTTGCCTGGGGGTGATAGGGGGTCGACACCTTATAATTGACACCATACTTGGAAAGTAAAGTGTCGAAGGGTTTGTTGCAAAAATGAGAACCCCTATCACTAATGATAGCCCTTGAAGTGCCGAACCTTGTGAAGATATTTTTCTTTAAGAAAGCCACCACACTCTGTGCCTCATTGTTGGGCAAAACCACAACTTTAACCCATTTGGAAACATAATCCACAGCAACAAGAATATAAGTGTTCCCACATGAACTCACAAATGGTCCCATAAAGTCGATACCCCACACGTCGAAAATATCAATCTCAAGAATGGTGGTGAGAGGCATTTCATTCTTCATGGAAATTCCACCGGCTCTTTGGCACTCATCACAATGCCTAACGAGCTCCTAGCACCTTTGTACAAGGTAGGCCAATAGAACCCACAGTTTAGGACCTTAGTAGCAGTTCTCACCCCACCATGGTGACCACCATAGGGCGAGGAATGGCAAGCTTCAAGAATACTCAATTGCTCTTGTTCCGGAACATATCTCCGTATAACACCATCATTGCAAATTTTGAAAAGATATTGCTCGTCCCAATAATAATCCAAGCAGTCCCGTTTGAGCTTCTTCCTTTGGTTAGACGAGAGCTCACTCGGGACACGGACGGTCATAAGAAAGTTAGCCACATGGGCGAACCAAGGTATCCCAGTCAAAGACACGGAGAGGAGTTATTCATTCGGAAAAGAATCAGTAATATCGAGGCCATCATGGGGCCTCCCCTCCTCTTCTAAGCGGGACAAGTTATCCGCCACTAGATTCTTACTCCCTTTTCGGTCTTTGATTTCAAAGTCAAACTCTTGTAGAAGAAGAACCCATCTCATCAACCTAGCCTTAGACTCCTTTTTACTCATCAAATAACAAAGTGCCGCATGATCGGTGTGCACAATCACTTTGGTACCCATGAGGTACGTGCGAAGATTTTTCATGGCGAAGACAATGGCCAATAGCTGTTTCTTGGATATTGTATAGTTGACTTGGGAGTCGTTCATTGTTTTGCTTGCATAATAGACCGGATGAAATATCTTAATGATTCTTTGCCCCAATACCGCTCCTACCGCAATGTCGCTAGCATAGCACATGAGCTCAAATGGTAAGCTCCAATTGGGTGTGGTAATGATGGGAGTGGTCGTCAACCTATACTTGAGTAGCTCAGAAGCTTTCATGCAATCATCATTGGACACAAACTTGGCATCTTTTTCCAACTACTTGCACAAGGGGTTCACCAATTTTGAGAAATCCTTGATGAACCTATGGACAAGTGAAGGTGGTTTTCTCTTGGTCTATAGGTGCAATGAGAATCTAGTTATATCCGAAATACCCATCCAAAAATCAATAATAAGCACGTCCGGCAAGTCTGTCCAACATTTGGTCAAGAAATGGCAATAGAAAATGGTCTTTTCGGGTCACTTTGTTTAGCTTCCTATAATCCATGCATACCCTCCAACCGGTGACAGTTCTTGTGGGGATCAATTCATTTCTATCATTTGTGATCACAGTCATGCCCCCTTATTTGGGACACATTGTACCGGCTAAGTCCATGAACTATCAGAAATGGGGTACACAACCCCTGCGTCTAGCCACTTGATGATCTCTTTCTTGACTACCTCTTATATGGCCTCGTTCAACCTCCTTTGATGTTCCACGGAGGATTTGGAATCTTCCTGCAATACTATTTTGTGCATGCAAAAGGCGGGGCTTATACCCCGAATATTCGCCAATGTCTAACCTATTGCCTTCTTCCTTCTTTGAAGCACCGCAAGGGTGGAATATACCTGCACGTTAGTTAAGCACGAAGAAAACATAATAGGTCACATGGAACAAGGGCCTAAGAACTCATACCTGAGGTATGGAGGCAAGGGCTTCAACTCCAATGTGGGTCGCTCCTCGATTGAGGGCTTTTTTGATGGAGTCTTCCGGTTCTCAAGGTCCAAGGAAAGTTTTCGGGGTCCATATGTGTAGAATCCCATTCCTTGCATAACATTTGCATATTCTACTAAGCCTTCCTTCTCATCCTCATCATGATTCAACAACACATCTTCCAAAGGGGCTTTCACATTAATCATAGCACTTGTGTCATCAACAATCACCTCGGCCACAAGATCCACAAACGAACATACTTCGTTGCTATTAGGTTGTCTCATTGACTTGCACACGTGGACCACAACTTTTTTATCGCCCACCCGGAAGGTGATCTCCCCAGCTTCCACATCAACTAAGGCCTTCCCTGTAGCTAGGAAAGGTCTCCCCAATATGATTGGCACCTCATAGTCAACCTCACAGTCGAGTATTACAAAATCTGCGGGAAGTATGAATTTGTCGACCCGAACTAGAACATCATCAATTATCCCTAATGGTCTCTTCATTGTTCGGTTCGCCACTTGCAACCTCATGGAAGTAGGTCTTGGTTTCCCAATCCCCAATGTCTTGAACACAGAATATGACATCAAATTAATGCTCGCTCCCAAATCACACAAGGCTTTGGCAAAATCGGCACTGCCAATAGTGCATGGAATTGTAAAGGAACCGGGATCTTCTAGCTTTGGATCCATGGAATGCACAATGGCACTCATTTGATGTGTCATTTTTATCGTCTCATGGTTCATTGACCTCTTCTTTGTTACCAAGTCCTTTATGAACTTGGCATATCCTGGCATTTGTTCTAGAGCTTCAACCAAAGGCACATTTATGGACAAACGTTTTATTATATTAATGAATTTCTTGTATTGGTTCTCGTTGTTTTGCTTTGAGAGCCTTTTAGGATATGGTGTAGTAGGCCTTGGCAAAGGAGCATTGGCTTTGGGCACTACCGGATCCGGTATGTCTGTCACGTGTTCCCTAGTCCACGTTTTCATCAATGTCTATCCTCACGTCATCGTTCACATTCCCATCATTTCTTGGCTCATCCTCTTCTTGCACAACCACATCATCATTCATGATCTTTCTTAGATTGGAGGTACTAGAAACCCTACCTCTAACACTTCTTGTAGTCACCGCCATAACATGGCCCATATTGTTTCCACCCTTCGGGTTTACTACTGTATCACTTGGTAGTGCCCCCTTAGGGAGAGTAATCAAGGCTTGAGAAATTTGACCCATTTGGACTTCCAAGTTGCGGATAGAAGTGTTATGGGAGGCTATTTGGGCATCGGAGTCGGTGTTCTTTCCATCATTTTCTTGAGCATACTTTCTATCCGTCCCATCTTATTGTTTGAAGAACTTTTCCCCTGTGATGGATATGGAGGCGAGTTGTTGGGTTGTTGATACATCGGGGGCCTTTGAACGCCCGACCCCCGGTTCCCTTGATAATTGTTATTCCAACCCGTTAACATTGACTCCCCAGTTACTATTATTGTTGCTACCCCAATTGCCTTGGTTATTTCCTTGATTCCCCCAATTTTGATTGTTGTTTCCCCAATTGTTCGGATTGTTGTTGTTGCCACTATTCCAATTCACTTGGCCTTCATTGTCCCAATTTTGATTGTTTCCCTGTGATCTCCACTGTTGCTGATTTGGAGCATTGCTCCGTTGACCTTGGTAATTGTTCACATATTGAACCTCTTCACTTTGATCGTCATAAGAGTCATCTTGGTTGTTTGTACCCACTACTACTTAGCTCAAATTGATCCTTATTATGTTGAACTTGTTGACCTCATTTTCTCCTCTTGTTAACCATTACATTCACTCCTTCCATGGCATGTACTTGCTTTGGCCCCTGAACCTGCTGAAATTGTGCTTTGGCTAACTGATTCATGGTAGTTGTCAACTCTGTTATGGCTTGTCTGTGATCATGAAGTTCCTTGTGAAGGTGGATAACATTAGGGTCACCCTGAGGAACGTTGTCCCGACTTTGCCAAGTTGAAGAGGTGTCCGCCATCTCATCTAGTATTTCACATGCTTCTGAATATGGCATGTTCATGAAGTTACCTCCCGCGAGATGGTTCACCACATACTGGTTAGTTGTGGTGATACCCCTGTAAAAGTTTAGTTGGATCGTGGCATCGATCATATCATTGTTCGGACATTCTTTGACCATGGTGAGATATATTTCCCAAATCTCTTGCAATGGGTCATTGGGCTCTTGTTTGAAAGCCAAAATTTCATCCCTTAGTGTATTCATGTGCCCCAGAGAGAAGAATTTGTCAATGAACGTCTCGGCCAACTCATCCCAAGTCTGGATGGAATGATTGGGTAGTCTCTCTAACCATTCCAAATCCTTTCCTCGTAGAGAAAAGGAAAATAGCCTTAACCGTAGTGCATCCTCGGTGACATTTGTTTGCTTGCTCCCCCAACAAGTATCAACGAACCCTTTGAGGTGCTTGTAGGAATTTTGGTGTGGAGCTCCGGTGAAGAAACCCCGCTGCTCAAGAAGTGTCAGCATCACATTGGTAAATTGGAAGTTGCCCGCCCTAATACGGGGCGGGACTATTGCACTTGTATAGCCCTCATTCGACAACACCTGGTGCGCTACTCTTTGTGGAGGCGGTCGGCCTCGCCTGTGTACTTGAGGCTCGGGATGAACCTCAACCACTTGATCATTATCTACCTCCTCCCCCAATGGTAAATTTTTGAGGGGCTCATTATTAAGGGCCATTTTGTTCCTAAAAGCAATTGACACACAAAAATTAGAAAAACGGAAGGAAAGAAAAACAAAACACACAAATAGTTAGATATATAGCTAAGACCGTCTATGTCCCCAACAAGGTCGGGATCAAATTCATGGGGAGTTAATTGATTTGAAATTAGGTTTATATCTAACGGGTAACAAGAATCTAGGGCAAGCTTGATTAATTTGGGGTCGTAATATAGCTATCACACCCAAGTACTCACTCTATACGTCTCGATAGTTTGAGTGATTTTGCCCAATTTGGCTTTCTAAAGTCAAACTGGGTATTCATGCAAGTCACGTGATATTAGCTCAAGTTGAGTATTACTATCTCTAGGTTTAACCATTTAATTTGAGCTATCAATTTCTTGAGTTCACCACAATTCCTTCTTAGCCTAGTTTTCCTAGACTTAGTCCTCTTTCTAAAAAAGAGACTAAGTCATAAAGGCATGGATCAATGTTTGCAACCACTAATTCTACAGTTCTAGTAGCCATAAATATTCAAGCCCTAAAATTCAGTACCCATTAAATACCCACACTAGGGTTGGGTCATAACCCTAGCTATGGGTTTAGCTACTCATGGAAATAACAGAAATTAAAGATGAAATAAAGATAAAATCCATAATATTAATTTGGGGAATGAAAATCTAATGTTAGAAAGTGAATCTAGTACAAAATTGCCCAAAAGGGAACTTTCAGCCGTTTCACGTGTTCCGCAAATACACAGCATAACCTAAAAATGACAAAAAAGTTCTATTTATACTAAGCTGAAATTTGCGGACAAAAATACCCCTGTGAAGGTAGCTTTAGCGGCCGCGTAATTTTGATCGCGGTTCGCGTTCTTCACTTCTGGATCTAGGTTGAGCATGATTTCGCGGATCATGTAATTTCCATCGCGATCGCGTAGGAGACTTCCGCGGTCGCGTAATATTGACGCGGGCCGCACTTCTTGTTTTTGCTAAAAATGTAAGCTCTCTGAACCTCAGCAACTGCGGTCCGCGTAATTCCAATCACGGCCGCGCAGGTACTTTCATGGCTGCACCTTTCTGACTCGGTCTGCGTCCATATTTTAGACCAAAAATCTATCTCTCTGAATCTTCCTTTAGCTGACCTCAAAATAGTGCTCGCGACCGCATTGTAGCTTTCGCGGCCACATAATATTTGTGCGGTCCGCGTTTCATATCGTTTGGCCCAGTCTTGGTTTTTGTTCAAGTTTTGACTCCTTTATGAGTTGATTATGACTCTTTTGGCTCATTTTGAACAATCCCTGCAAGCAAGTATATTACATTAGTTTCGGGGAATACCTTCACACATTTTTGGCCCTAAACACAAGTAAAAGAGAGCAAATAATAGGTTAAAATCCCTACTTATTGGGATCCTCCGTTACGGGTATCAAATAATCGTACACTTAAGTTATCCAACCGGTGTAAGTCTTTAGTCATTTCCAACTTATAATTTTTCATAATTGGGTGGTTTAACCATTTAACCATGGATGCTTAGCGGGGATCCTCGTACATGGTGAATATCCAAATTCCAATTGAAATGAAATCTATATAATAAATCAATGCAATTTAGGAGGAATCAATGAGAGGACATCAATTCGAATCCTGGATTTTTGAATTGAGAGAGATCAAGAATTCTCACAATTTCTTAGATTCATGGACCCAATTCAATTCAGTGGGATCTTTCATTCACATTTTTTTCCACCAAGAACGGTGGGTCAATTTTAAGAATTTTCATCGTAAATGTGAAATACGTATATAAATAAAAATGAGGGAGAGATAAAAAGGTTGCAGGGTCGGTCGTAGGCTGCCCATGGATTTCCGACTTAGTGCGTCAGCCACAATGTTTTCCTTCCCAGGATGGTACAAAATATCAACATCGTGATCTTTTAATAATTCAAGTCATCTCTATTATCCCAAAATTAGTTCTTTTTTCTTGAATATGTACTACAAGCTCTTGTGATCAGTGAATATGTTGACATGAACTCCATATAGATATTGATGCCATGTTTTCAACGCAAATATAATAGCTACTATATCCAAGTCATTAGTTGGGTAATTCTGCTCGTGTTTCCTCAATTGTCTCGAAGCGCAAGAAACAACTCTCCTGTGTTGCATTAAAACACTTTCCAATACCACTCTCAAGGCATCATAATATAAAACGTACCCCTCGGGTCATTCAGGAAGAGTTAGAACTGGTGCCGAGATTAACCTGTCCTTTAACTCTTGGAAGCTATTCCCACAAACATCGATCCACCGGAATTTTGCTGCCTTATTCGCCAACTTCGTTAATAGAGTAGCTATAGATGAGAAATTATTCACAAACCTTCGGTAGTAACCGGCTAAGCACAAGAAGTTGCGTACCTCGATATGAGTTGTATGCCTTTAACAAATATTAATTGCTTCAACCTTTTGACTATCGACTTTGATACACTCACCTGATACTATATGCCAAATAAAACTCACTGAGTTCAGCCAGAACTCACACTTGGAAAACTTAGCGTACAATTTGTGATCCCGGAGTATAAGTAGGAACTTTCGCAAATGTTCTGCATGCTCTGCTTCTGATCGAGAATACACCAATTTTCCTTCTATGAACATGATCAAGAAGATATCCAAAAATGGCATGAACACTCAATTCATCAGATCCATAAAATCCGCTGGTGCGTTGGTTAGGCCAAAGGACATAAAAAGAAATTCGTAATGGCCATATCTGGTCCGAAAAGCTGCCTTCAGAATATATGCTTCCTTGATTCTTAACTGGTGATACCCAGATCTGAGATCAATCGTCGATCCTCAGGAGTGGATACTTGTTCTTAATAGTGAACTTATTCAGTTGTCAATAATCAATACACATCCTTAGTGAACCGTCCTTCTTACGAACAAATAGCACTGGAGCTCCCCACAGGGAAGTACTGGGTCAGATAAAGCCCTTATCCAAAATATCCTTCGGTTGAGCTTTCAATTCCTTAAACTTGACAAGAGCCATCCTATATGGAGGAATAGATATTGGTTGTGTATCGGCTGACACATCAATGGAAAACTCGATCTCTCTCTCGGGAGGAACACCCTAGAGGTCATCAAGAAATACATTGGGGAATTCACTAACAACCGGAACCGATCGAAGGGTGGGAGGCTTTGCCTCTGCATCCCGTACTCGTGCCAAATGACAAATATACCCCTTCGAGATCATCTTTCGAGCCTTAAGGTAAAAAATAAACTTTCCTCTTGGCACTGAGACACCATCCTTCCATTCAATGATGGGTTCTCCTGGAAAATAAAGCGAACAACCTTCATCCGACAATCCATGTTAGCATAACACGAAACCAACTAGTCCATCCCTATGATGACATCAAATACCATCATCTCTTATTCATTCAAATCAGCTAAGGATCACACATTGCAACCTCGATATAATCGTCTAACTATCACAGACTCACATGTGGGTATGGACACTTCAAACGACTTATGTAACAATTCGTGCTCCTAACCACATTTACTAGCAACAAATGGAGAAATATACGACAAAGTGGAACCTGGATCTATCAAAGCATACATATTTATGGAGAACACAGATAATATACCTGTAACCATATCCGGTGACGCCTTCAAGTTCTGTCATTCCGCTAGCACATATATACAGTTCTATTATCCACCTGAGTTATGTACTCCACCTCTACCTCTACCCTTTTCCTACTGATGGTTGCATGCCTTTTTCATGAGGGCATGCTGATGATGAGGAAGCTGATGTAAATCATGTTGGCGACATTATATTACCCACATTCCTCATTGGGAAAAATGCATAATGTGACCGGGCTGCCCACAAGAATAGCATACGTCTGAACCCTAGTAGCAAATGCCAAAATGATTCATACCACATCGATCACAATATGGCACTGGGGGCCTCATCTCACCAAGTTCTCCACTATATGGTGAGCACTGCCCTTGGGGGTTCTAACCCTGAAAGGACTAGGTGGTCTGATAATGCCGCTAACATTGGGATTGTGTTGTTGCATTAGCAGCTAGATAAGATGGCTTCCGGGGAAACGGGGTCTGAACTCCCCTCGAGACTCACCCATATCACCTGTAGACCGGGCTCTTTATGTTGGCCATGATCACGCTCTCGAGTAGCTCGTTGTTTTCTTTTTCGATCCTCCAAGCTCTGCGTATAGGCTTGAATGCGAGCAATGTCTATGTTTGGATTCAGAGAAGCAGTGGTACACTCATTGATCAAGTATAGTCCCGAACGACCCATAAATCGATGTAGTTTATCGCTTATCTCGGCCACAACCAAATGAGCATACTTGGACAATGAGTTAAATTACTTGTTGTACCCCCAGACTCTCATGTTACGCTACTTCAATCATAAGAATATGTCTTATTCAGCTTGGCAGGGCTCAATTGGAAAATACTGTTGCAGAAAGGTCTCATAAACTCCCTCCATCCTACTGGTAGAGCAAGAGGTCCCCTAGATTTCTCCCATGTTTCATACCAAGTCATATCAATATCCCATAATATATATGAGGCAAGCTCTATCGATTCCATATTAGTGGCATGCATAACTCGTAAAGTCCGTTGCATCTGATCTAGAAAATTCTGGGGATCTTTGTTTGGATTTGTTCATGTGAATACCGGGGGATCCAAATTTATGAAATCTCGAACTCTTGCACTGGCCGTTCTATTTGAAGTTCTAGGGACCTGTGGTTGGGCCTGAGAAACACCTAATTGAGTCAACAACTGCACAACGCTTCTCATAACTAGATCCCGCTCAGGAAAATATGGGGGATCAATAGAAGGCACGTTAGCTTCTCCTTGCCGTTCCGGGGATATTTGGGATGTCCCTGAAACCTGAGTATCGACCTCATTGTACGGTCCATGTTGACCCAAAGGGGCAGGTGGCACCTAACTGGTACCTTCTCCTACTTCTTCATTCAATCCTGAACAACTACATGGCGTCTTATGGCAGGCATTGCTATACACATAAGCATGATGGGGATCAGAAATGAATACTTACGACCCCGCTCTAATGCACGATCTAGATCAGAAGGAAAGGTACTCACCCTAGATATCCCGTAGCCTCTTGTTTATAAGTATGGTTCACGACATACTTATAAATAAGACTCCACTAGATACGGCTTGCAGACACTCTAGGACAAACCTGCTTTGATACTAAGTTTGTCATACCCCAACCTTAGTTGGTGAGACCGACACATGATGCCTGAAGGCCTGTGCGAACCGACATCCATGCTTACATCTCTAAGATCATGAAATCAGGACCAACGAGGCCTCTAAGCAAAAATACCGGAAATTAAAATGCACATATCTGACTGAGAAAGGAATACTAACATTTCTATAATTTCACAACTGTTACCAACATGGTCATAACCAACCCTTACATACATCAGTATACTAGTCTGTAAACCTCTAAGAGTGTTGAGAAATATGCATATATGTACAACTTGATCGGGATAGGGCCATACCGTACCCAAACATAACTGGAACATACGCTTTGACGCCTATTGACTTCTGAACACCTATTCCGAAGAAGTGGAGAGCAACGACCAACCGCTAAAACGAACATCCTATTAGGGAGGGACGCCATGGGTCTATCTGTACTTGTGGGCATGGACAAAGCGCCCAAAGAAAAAGGGATCAATATTAAAGATGTACTGAGCATGTAAAACAAATATCGTATATAAACCAAAGGCATAACATATGAGATAGAAATGCCCAAGTTTACCCTGGATACCGTAGACAAGCCACTGGGAGCGTACACTCCTATAACCATGAGTCGTGAATCTATGCAAGCTTTTGTAGAATCAAGCAACTCATTTGGGCCATGCATTTATTATAATTTACATATATCATTGTTCAGCCACTCGTTGTGGAATACCATCACATTTAACTCCATACCTGGCCTCATAGAGGATTCGGTCGTCGGTCGTATTCGGCCTCAGGAGGTCTCGACTGTACCCGACCTCAGCAGGACTCGGAGTCATAGGCCCCAAGAGGACTCAGTAACCTCACATCACACATTGCTGCATACATGACATCATAGAGAAATCGGTCTTACTGGGCCTCAGGAAATCTCGGCTTTACCCGATCTCAGCAAAACTCTGCATAATCAGCCTCGAGAGGACTCGATAACCTCATATCACACATCATTGTACTCGGCCATACAAGGGCTTGGTAATATCTTATGCCATGTTTCATCATACCTTACTGATGGTTGCACAATAGGTTCCGTATACGACCGTATATAACGCAACTCGATAATGTAAAATAGATACATATATACATAAATGCAATCCAGAGTCAATTTAAAAGAAAACTCGAGATTAAACTCAGAAGTCATATTTCTTTTTCCGAACTCAGGGTACTGCCTAGAAACACCTCAAACTTGAAGGAATGCCACCGGTAAGAATAATGTACTAGAACAAAGACAGCATTTCTGAGAAGAACTTAGAAATTATTAATCTCACAACACAAAAACCCTTGAAGGAGAGAGAGACACTCATACCAAGTCATGCCAAGAAAGAAAGTTATCCTGCATAACTTGTTACAGAACTAGCTACACTTCTATGGTGGTTAACTCTGCCTTCAATGAATCGCTAGAATCAATACAACAAGATAATAGATATTATAGTAACGATTCCAAGCTTCTTCACGCTAGATCGTACGAGATTCGCCTCTGATTTAGCCTTAAATTGTTTCGGAACTCAAGAGAAGGTTTAAGGTATTTTGGGGTGGACTAAGATGGGTGATATCTCCTAGAATGAAAAAGAAGAGAGTTGCACTGCCTCTTTATACACAGTGACCGGTCTAGGAAATTTTACCGTCTTAAATGTTAAACGGGTCACCCCGCACCGGCTACTGCGTCCGGTGGGACAGCTGGCGCGATCTAATCAATTGAATTTGCCTCTCTGCCCGGTAACGTGCCACCAGATGATTGATAGTACCAAAACCTTATTAATCCTTAACTCCATATATGGGGAACAATGTGCGGTGTAACAACATGTTACTTACAAAGGAAAGATTACATAGACTACGAGTTCCCATTGATGATGACAAATGTAGCGTGTGTGTACAGCCAATACGATGGAGACACATCTTCACCTTTTTGCTACATGTAGTAAGAGTAGAGGCAGAATACAACTAGTAAGAGTAGAGGCAGCAACCAGCATAAGATGGAAGGATCAAAAGGATGAAGTGGAAGAAAGAGGTAGTAATTACTATTCTGGAAGCAAATATATATTATACATGGCCAGCAAGCAATTGGAAAATATTTAGAAATATTGTTGTAAATACAGATTTTGTCATAATACTGACACAAAGAAAGATTAATGAAAGGATAGAGTGGATAAAGAATACAAAGAGAGCTAGGAAATGTTAGAGTATGATACATAGGCTATGTAACTAATTTTTGTTTGTTGGGGGATTCAGAGATTGTAGCATCCTTCCTAGAAGGTGGTTATAATTCTGATTGCTCTAGCTAGTTTGTAATAATCACTGGGTTTGTTAATGGTAATATTTCACAGTTATTGCCAAAAACCAATTAAAGAAATTTACCTTTTGGTTCAGTTAATACTAATTTGGCTGAAAGTGAGTTTTATGTTACACTTCTGTAGTAATATTTGATTTTGAAAAGGCATTTAAAAGTATCAGGAAATATTATCTTCTAATCAATGTCGAACTTAATTAAGATTACATAAAAGAGAGTGGTCAGATGTTAAAGTTTATAACATGTACGAAATTGTTTATCTTTAAAGATTATATTTTCTAAATATCAAAAGAGATTTACAAAAAATAAAAGAAAATAGAATTTAATCTGAGACAGAATAGTGTGTATTGAACAGCAAAAGTTGATGGTTATTTATTTGTAACTAGTTTTTGGACACCATGCAAATTACTATAAATATTTTAAAGCAATATGAATATTCTTAGAATAAACGTGTAACGAGTTACACAAATTTTGAAAAAGAAAAATGTAAGCTCAAAACTAATTTATGATGAGCCTACTGTGCTTCAACAACACATACTTTATACATGAATATGAGCAACGTTGGCTATGGTTGCAAGTGATACTCGTCTTAAAATTTGTGCCTTATGTTTAAGAAATTGTAGCCTTCTCTATTTTACAGTCGCGTACATGTCAAGAAGGTGTTGTCAAATGGAAGTAAAATTTTGTAGAAGCTGTAGAGAAATTCGATCAACATATGTCTTCCTTAGGATGACTAGAAAATCAATGTCAATTTTATGGTGTACAACTGCATAGAAATTGGCACGACCCATTTCTCCCTTCGTAAGACGTCGTGACGACACCTAGTCTCTACGACTAGGTAAGCCTAACAATTGCGAAAAAATCAAAAATAAATACAGAATTAACAACTAATTTTCATCACATAACTATATAACGGAAAAATGCCGCTCGGCATGTACAAGTAACTAACAACTCGAGTATAACAATATTCCCAAAATCCGGTAATCACAAGCCACAAGCTCTAAGAATTTGTCTAATTGTTTCTATACATCAGTAACTAGAAGAAATAAAGGAGGAACAACATGAAAAGGATAGAGGGGAACTCCGAGGTCTGTGGACATTGGAAGACATACCTTGAAGTCTCCAGAGCAGCAGCAAGTACGCAACTAATAGCGGGGCAGGTAGGAGGTACCTGGATTTGCACACAAAATATCTGTAGAAGAGTAGCATGAGTACACCACAACGGTACCCGATAAGTGCCAAGCCTAACCTCGGTAGAGTAGTGACGAGGTCAGGTCAGGGCCCTATTAGTAAATAATAATTTAAGGCAGAAAAATATAGCAATGTAATAAGAGACTTGAAATTTAACAAGGAGAAACTACAAAAAGATATCAGCACAGCACTAGGGATAAACAACGGGGGAACTCTCGAGATACCATCTTGTAGTCCCAAAAGTAAATTCTCAACAGGGGATCTCCGAGGTATCGTAGTTCCAAAAGTAAATATGTAGGGGTATCTCCGGAGGTACCGCCTCGTAGAGTCAAAAGTAAATATGCGACATGGGATCTCCTGTGGTACCATCTCGTAGTCCCAAAAGTAAATATGCGATAAGGGATCTCCCGGGTACCGCCTAGTAGTCCCAAAAGTAAACACACAGCTCGAAATCGATGGAAACAACAATTACAACAAGACATCCTACAATTTATGACTAAATACAAGTCAAGGAAAAACAAGAAATCAACTACGCATGTTGTACAAGTTTTAAATAAGCAGTTAAGACACGTAAACATGCGATATTAGGCTAACTGGATAACTACACGTGCCAGTATAACTCAAGTAAGATGTAACAAGTTACTGCTGAGTAAAAACCGAATTTTTCAACAATTAGCCCGTGTACGCTCTCGTCGCCTCGCGTACATGGTGCTCACATATCACAGAAGTATCACAACAGTACCAAATCCTGAGGAAATTTCCCCCACACAAGGTTAGGCAAAATACTTACCTCGAACCAAGATCAATCAATCAGTAAGAATACCTTTTTCTCGACTTTCCGACTCCGAATGGTCCAAATCTGGCCAAAAACAATCACATACTATAAATATATCTATAATAAACTAATCTAATTAATGAAATCAAGACTTTAACAAGAATTTCGAAAATCGTCCCAAAATGTTAACCCGAGCCGAGATCTCGGAATCGGGTAAAAGTCACAAAATACGAACACTCATTCAACCACGAGTCCACACATACCAAAATTACTCAAATCCGATACCAAAATCTCAATCAAAACTCAAATATTTGGTTGAAGAACTTTCCAACATTTTTCCCAATTTTCTCAATCCAAACCCTTAATTAAATGATGAAATTAATGATAGATTAGTGGAATGTAACCAAAAACGAGTTAAGAATCATTACTCAATAGTGTCCTATGAAAATCCCTCAAATTATCGCCTAAATCCGATCTCTCAAAGTCCCAAACTGAAAATGAGATCAAACCCTCGTAATTTCCCCTTTTCTACCCAGTGATCTCGCTCCTGCGAGCTTCCAGTCACACCTGCGATGCCACACCTGCGAAAATTTCATCGCATGTGTGGATTCCACTTAAGGCCAACAATTCCGCTTCTGCAGACCAGGGCTCGCACCAGCGGAGGACCTTTCGCTTCTGCGACCCAGCCCCAGGCCGGCATTTTCCGCTTCTGCGGTCACATCTGCGCATCTGCGGATGTGTAGATACGGCTTTTCTTTCGCACTTGCGCCCCCAATTGGACAAAGCCAGCCTTGCACCTGCAGCCACATGCTCTCTTCTGCGAGTCCGCACCTGCGGCCAACCTCACCGCAGGTGCGATGACACCAGAACAACAGTGCTTCAGCAATTCTTCCAACTCCCAATTTGGTCCGTTATCCACCTGGAATCCACCCGAGGCCCCCAGCACCTCAACCAAATTTACCAGCAAGTCCTAAAACATCATACAAACATAGCCGAGCCTTCAAATCATATCAAACAACGCTAAAAACACGAATCACACCCCAACTCAAGTTTAATGAACTTTAGAACTTCAAACTTCTACATCTGATGCCGAAACCTATCAAATAATGTCCGATTGACCCAAAATTTTGTACACAAGTCACATTTGACATTACGGACCTATTCCAACTTCCGAAATGGGAATCCGACCCCGATATCAAAAAGTCCACTTCCGGCCAAACTTCGCAAAAATTCAACTTTCGCCATTTCAAGCCTAATTCAGCTATGGAGCTCCAATTTACAATACGGACATGCTCCTAAGACCAAAATTACCATATGGAGCTATTGGAATGGACAAAACACCATTCCAGAGTTGTTTTCACACAGTTCTAACTATGGTCAAAATCCTAGAACTTAAGCTTCCACTTTAGGGACAAAGTGTCTCAATTCACTCCGAAACCAAGAACAAAACCTCCCGACAAGTCACATAAGCATAAAATGATATGGGGAAGGCAGTAAATAGGGGATCGGGGCTATTAATCTCAAAACTACCGGCCGGGTCGTTACATCCTCCCCATCTTAAAATAATCATTTGTCCTTGAACGAGCATAGAGACATACCTGAAGTGGTGAAAATATGAGGAAAACGGATGTGCATATCATGCTCGGTCTCCCAAATCTCCTCCTCGACCGGATTACCCCTCCCCTGAACCTTCACTGAAGCAATATTCTTTGACCTCAACTTTCGAATCTGCCTATCCAAAATAGCAACTGGCTCCTCAACATAAGATAGATCCTTCTCCAACTGGACTGAGCTAAAATCTAGCACATGAGACAGATCACCGGGTTACTTCCGGAGCATAAAAATATGGAATACTGGATGAACTCCTACTAGACTGGGAGGCAAGGCAAGCTCATAAGCAACCTCCCCAACTAGCCGCAACATCTCGAACGGGCCAATAAACCATGGGCTCAGCTTACCCTTGTTCCCGAACCTCATGATACCTTTCATGGGCGAAACCCGGAGCAAGACCCGCTCTCCAACCATAAATGCAACATCGCGAACCTTTCGTCCCGCATAACTCTTCTTTCTGGACTGGGCTGTGCAAAGTCGATCCTGAATCACCTTAACCTTCTCCAAAGCATCCTGAACCAAGTCTGTACCTAATAGCCTAGCCTCGCCCGGCTCGAACCAACACACTGAAGATCGACACTGCCTACCATATAGAGCCTCATACAGTGCCATTTGAATGCTCAACTGATAACTGTTGTTGTAGGTAAACTTCTCAAGTGGCAAGAACTAATCCCAAGAACCCTTAAACTCCATCACACATGCTCAGAGCATATCGTCCAGTATCTTAATAGTGCACTCGGACTGCCCGTCCATCTGAGGGTGAAATGTTGTGCTCAACTCAACTTGAGTACGTAACTCATGTTATACGTCTCTCCAGAACCGCGATGTAAACTGCGTACCTCGGTCAGATATGATAGATACCGGTATGCCGTGAAACCTAACAATCTCACGGATATAAACTCGAGCTAGCTGCTCGGAAGAATAAGTAGTTATCACCGGAATTAAATGAGCTGACTTGGTGAGCCTATCCACAATCACCCAAACTGCATCGAACTTCCTCTGAGTCCGTGGAAGCCCAACAACGAGATCCATAGTGATCCCCTCCCACTTCCACTCCGGAATCTCTAGCTTCTGAAGCAAACCACCTGGCCGTTGATGCTCATACTTCACCTGCTAGAAATGTAGACACCGAGCTACACACTCTACTATATCCTTCTTCATTCTCCTCCACCAATAATGCTGCCTTAAGTCCTGATACATCTTTGCGGCACCCGGATGAATGGAGTACCGTAAACTGTGAGCCTCCTGGAGAATCAACTCATGCAAACCATCTACATTGGGCACACATAGCCTGCCCTGCATCCTCATTGCACCATTATCTCCAATACTGACCTCCTTAGCATCACCGTGTTGAACCGTATCATTAAGGACAAGCAGATGATGGTCATCTTACTGACGCTCCCTGATACGATCATAAAGAGAAGAGTGGGAGACCACACAAGCCAAAACTTGACTCGACTCAGAAATATCCAATCTAATAAACTGGTTGGCTAAGGCCTGAACATCCAATGCCAATGTCCTCTCTACTGCTGGTAGATATGTTAAGTTCCCCAAACTCTCCGCCCTATGACTCAAAGCATCGGCCACCATATTTATCTTCCCGGGATAGTATAGTATAGTGATATGATAATCCTTAAGCAGCTCTAACCACCTCCGCTGACGCAAGTTAAGATCCTTCTGTTTGAAAAAATGCTGCAGACTCCGTTGGTCGGTGTAGATCTCACAAGGAACACTGTACAAATAGTGCTGTCAAATCTTCAAGGCATGAACAATAGCTGTTAACTCAATGTCATGGATATGATAGTTCTTTTCATGCACCTTCAGTTGTCTAGACACGTAAGCAATCACCCTACCGTCCTGCATAACCACCGTGCCGAGACGAATCCGCAACGCATCACAATATGCAGTATAAGACCCCCGAACCTGTAGGCAATACCAATATTGGGGTTGTAGTCAAAGCTGTCTTGAGCTTTTGCAAGCTATACTCACACTCCTCTATCCATATGAACGGAGCACCCTTCTGGGTCAGCCGGGTCATAGGTGCTGCAATAGATGTGAAACCCTCTACAAATCGACGGTAATACCCCACCAAACCAAGAAAACTCCGAGTCTCCGTAGCTGAGGACGGTCTAAAACAACTCTACACTACCTCAACCTTCTTCGGATCTACCTTGATCCCCTCACTCGACACTATGTGTCCCAAAAATGCCACTGAATCTTGCCAGAACTCACATTTTGAGAATTTTGCATATAACTTCTTTTCTCTCAAGGTCTGAAGCACAGTCCTCAGGTGTTGCTCATGATCTTCCCGACTCCGAGAGTACACCGGAATGTCGTCAATAAACATAATGACGAATGAGTCAAGATAGCGACGGAATACACTGTGCATCAAGTGCATGAATGCTGCTGGGGTGTTAGTCAGCCCAAATGACATCACAAGGAACTTGAAGTGACCATACCGGGTCCTGAAAGCAGTCTTTGGGATATCTTGTTGTCGAATCTTCAACTGATGATAGCCTAAACGCAAGTCAATCTTGGAAAACACTCTGGCACCCAGTAGCTGATCAAATAGGTCATCAATAGGAGGAAATGGATACGTGTTCTTCACTGTAACTTTGTTCAACTGATGATAATCAATGCACAAACATATAGAACCATCCTTCTTCTTCACAAACAAGACCGGAGCACCCCAAGGTGACACACTGGGCCGAATAAAGACCTTATCAAGTAACTTCTGTAACTGCTCCTTCAACTCAGAAGGAGCCATATGATATTGAGGAATAGAGATGGGTTGAGTGCCCGGTAACAAGTCGATATCTCTGTCAAGCGGCATGCCCAGAAGATCAGTTAGAAATACATCTGGATATTCCCTCACTACTGGGACTGACTCAATTGTAGGGGTATCAATACTGACATCTCTCACATAAGCTAGATACGCGTCACACCCCTTCTGAACTATTCGTTTACCTTTAAGAAATGAAATAACTCTACTGGGATTATAATCTAAGGTACCTCTCCACTCTAACTGCGGTAATTGTGGCATAGCCAGCATCACGGTCTTGCCGTGACAATCAAGAATAGCATAATGGGGCGACAACCAGTCCATGCCTAAAATAATATCAAAGTCTACCATATTGAGCAATAATAAATCGGCTCTGGGCTCAAAACCACTAAGAACAACCACACACGACCGATACACACGGTCAACAATAATGGAATCTCCCACATGTGTAGATACATAAACAGGATAACTCAAAGAATCACGGGATACGCCTAAATATGGAGCATAATAAGATGACACACAGGAATAAGTGAAGCCTGGATCAAATAAGACTGACGCATCTCTATGACAGGCCGGAACAATACCTGTAATGATAGAGTCGGATGCAACTGCCTCTGTACGAGAAGGAAGGGCATAATATATGGCTTGGACTTCCCCTCTAGGGTGACCTCTACCTACCCGACCTCCACCTCGAGCTGCCTGAGCAGGTGGAGTGGCAGCTGGTGCTGTAATCATAACCTGGGGACTTGGTGGAGCACACTGTGCCTGAGTGGCCTGTGGAGGTGCACCCCTCCTAAGTCTAGGGCAATCCCTCACCATATGGTGAATGTGTCGCCACACTAAAAATAAGCTATCGGAGGGCATGGCTGTTGTGGCTGGCTCGGGCCAGGTCTGCTAGACTGACCACTGAAAGCACCCCGTGCAGGAGGTACACTAGACAATGGCGGTGCATAATAAGGCTCGTGGGGCCTAGGAGTATCCGGAATACCACTGGCGGCTAGAAGTACTAAATGAACATGGCGAATCACATAGCCTTTACCATGATGAGCTGTCGCAGGGGCACGAGTACTACTATAAGTGCCAGAATCTCGGGACCTCTTGGCCTCCCTCTTCTCTATCTCTCCCGAACAAGCATACATTCCAATCTCTTAGAAATCCCCACAACCTGCTGGTATGCAATATCCATCTCCAACTCCCGAGCTATGCTAAGCCTGATACTGGGGTTGAGCCCCTCGATAAACCGACATACCCTCTCTCGAACTGTAGAAACTAAGGCTGGTACATGCCTAGACAAATCACTGAAGTGAACCGCAGATAACACAGTCAAAGAACCCTGGCGCAACTGGTCAAACTCTGTGCACCATGCATCTATGAGACTCTAGGGAACATACTCCCTCAAGAATATATCCGAGAACTGAGTCTATGTGAGTGAAGCTGCCTCTGCTGGACTACCCAACTCATAAGCATGCCACCACTGATAGGCCGCTCCACTAAGTTGGAATGTAGTGAAAGAAACCCTACTCGACTCCGCTACACTCATGGTACGGAGGATACAGTGACACTCCTTAAGAAAACCCTAGGCATCCTCTGACGCCAAGCCACTGAAAGTAAGAGGGTGGTACTTCTTGTACCTCTCAAGCTTGAGTTGCTCCGCCTTAGAAACAGCTGCCCTAACCCCGGCCTGAGATGTGGCAGGAGCAAGTGGAATCAACCTTGCCTAAGCCAAAGTGCCGAACATGCTCAGAAACTGTGCAAGGGTCTCCTGAAGAGTTGGTACAACAACATGTGTCTCGGGCGCCTGCGCTCCAACTGGAGCTACTGGTGTCTCCTCTGTAGCAACTTGTGCAGGTGCTCTGGCTTCACCACGTGGACGTCCTCAGCCTCTACCCCGGCACCAGGCTCTTGCGGCTCTAGCAGGGGGTGCGGGTGCCTGGTCATCTGATCCGCTTGTACATGTCCTCACCAAAAGAATAGAATATAGAAGTTTAGAATTCAAAAGTCAACAATTTCGCACGACAAGAAATCAAAGAAGTGAAAGTTTTCCTAATAGTTCCATAGCCTCCCGAAGATAAGTACAGACGTCTCCGTACCGATCCGCGAGACTCTACTAAACTTGTTTGTGACTCATAACACCTATAAACCTAGAGCTCTGATACCAACTTGTCAAGAACCATTTCTCCCTCTATAAGATGACGTGACGGCACCTAGTCTGTACGACTAGGTAAGCCTAACAATTGCGGAAAAATTGAAAATAAAGACAGAATTAATAACTAATTTTCATCATATAACTATATAACGGAAAAATATTGCTCGGTATGTATAAGTAACCAACAACTCGAGTATAACAATATTCCCAAACCCCGGTAATCACGAGTCACAAGCTCTAAGAATTTGTCTAACTATTTCTATACATCAGTAACTAGAAGAAATAAAGGAGGAACAACATGAAAAGGATAAAGGGGGACTCCGATATCTACAGACACTAGCAAATATTCCTTGAAGTCTCCGGAGCAGCAACAAGTACGCAACTAATAATGGGGTTGGAAGGAGGTACCTGGATCTGTACACAAAACATGTGCAGAAGAGTGGCATGAGTACACCACAACGGTACCCAGTAAGTGCCAAGCCTAACCTCGGTAGAGTAGTGACAAGGTCATGTCAGGGCCCTACTGGTATATAAATATTTAAGGCAGAAAAATATAGCAATGTAATAAGAGACTGGAAATTTAATGAGGAGAAACTACAGAAAGATAACAACACAACACATAGGTATAAACAACGGGGGCACTCCCAAGATACCGTCTCGTAGTCCCAAATGTAAATGCTTAACAGGGGATCTCTCGAGGTACCGCCTCGTAGTCCCAAAAGTAAATATACAGGGGAATTTTCCGAGGTACTGCCTTGCAGTCCCAAAAGTAAATATGCAACAAAGGATCTCCCGAGGTACCGCCTCACAGTTCCAAAAGTAAATATACGACAGGGGAGCTCCCGAGGTACCGCCTCGTAGTCCCAAAAGTAAACAAACAGCTCAAAATAGATGGAAACAACAATTACAGCAAGAAATCCTACAGTTTATGACAAAATACAAGTCAAGGAAAAACCGAAAATCAACAAAGCATGTTGTACATGTTTCAAATAAACAATTAAGATAGGTAGACATGCGATATTAGGCTAACAGGATAACTACACATGCTAGTATAACTCAATTAAGATATAACAGGTTACTGCTCAACAAAAACCAAAATTTTCAACAATTAGCTCGTGTACCCACTCGTCACCTCGCGTACACGGCGCTCATATATCACAGAAGTATCACAACAATACCAAATCCTAAGGGGATTTTCCCCGCACAAGGTTAGGCAAGACACTTACCTCGAATCAAGCTCAATCAATCTGTAAGAATGCCGTTTCCTTGACTTTCCGACTTCGAATGGCCCAAATCTGGTAAAAAATAATCACATAGTATAAATACAACTATAATAAATGAATCTAATTAACAAAATCAAGACTTCAACAAGAATTTTGAAAATCGCCCCAAAAGGTCAACCCGGGCCTACATCTCGAAATCATGTAAAAGTCACAAAATACGAACACTCATTCAACCACGAGTCCACCCATATCAAAATTACTCAAATCCGATACCAAAATCTCAATCAAAATCCAAAAATTCAGTTGAAGAACTTTCTAACTTTTCCCCCAATTTTTTCAACTCAAATCCTTAATTAAATGACGAAATTAACGATGGATTAGTGGAATGTAACCAAAAATAAGTTAAGAATAATTACCCAAAAGTTTTCTCTTAAAGTCCCTAAATATATCGCCTAAGTTCGAGCTCTCAAAGTCCCAAAGTGAAAATGAGATCAAACACTCGTAATTACCCCTTTTCTGTCCAGTGATCTCTCTTTTGCGAACTTCCAGTTACACCTGCGATGACGCACCTGCGAAAATTCCATCATAGGTGGGGATTCCACTTAAGGCAAAAATTTCTGCTTCTGCGTACCAGGGCTCGCACCTACGGGCCCGCTTCTGCGGAGGACCTTCAGCTTCTGCGACATTGCCCCAGGCCAGCCTTTTCTGCTTCTGCGGTCACATCTCTGCATCTGCGGATGCGACTATCCTTTCACACCCGCGCCCCCAGTTGGGCCAAGCCAGCCTCGCACCTGCGGCCACATGCTTGCTTCTGCGAGTCCATACCTGCGGCCAACCTCACCGCAGGTGCGATGCCACCAGAACAACAATGCTTAAGCAATTGTTCCAACTCCTAAACTGGTCCGTTAACCACTCAGAATCTACTCGAGCCCTCCTCCCCCCCCCCTGGAACCTCAACCAAATATACCAACAAATCCTAAATCATTATACGAACTTAGTCGAGCCTTCAAATCACATCAAATAATGTTATAAACACAAATCGCACCCCCAATTCAAGCTTAATGAATTTTAGAACTTCAAACTTCTACAACTGATGCCGAAACCTATCAAATCACGTCCTATTGACCCTAAATTTTGCACACAAACCACATTTGACATTACGGACCTACTCCAACTTCCGAAAGCAGAATCTGACCCCGATATCAAAAAATTCACTTCCGGTCAAACTTCCCAAAAATTCAACTTTCGCCATTTCAAGCCATATTCAGCTACATACCTCCAATTCACAATCTGTACACGCTCCTAAGACCAAAATTACCATACGAAACTATTGGAACTGACAAAACTCCATTGCAGAGTCGTCTTCATACAGTTCTAACTACGGTCAAAATCCTCGAGCTTAAGCTTCCGCTTTAGGGACTAAGTGTCCCAAATCACTCCGAAACTAAGAACAAAGCCTCCCGGCAAGTCACATAAGCATAAGATGATACGGGAAAAGCAGTAAATAGGGGGATCGGGGCTATTACTCTCAAAACGACTGGCCAGGTCATTACAAAAATAGTAGTCAATTGTGATAGAAATAGAAATAATTCTTGAAATTAATAAATTCGACTAATACTTATAAATTATAATTGCACGTACATGTACCCTTTGTCTGATTCAAAATTATGAGCCCTTTCATGTGCGAATTTGATAGAAGAATATTAGTTGAATTGCATAAATATAATAGTATCAGTAATTTTAGCACTCGCATATCAAATGCTGATAGTTTGATATTTTGATTTGTCGTACTTTATGAAAAACTTAAGACTTCTATAGATTAGAGAATGATTCACACAAATTATTTTTCGATGAGAATTTAAATATTATCTCATAAGTTTACAAGTAAAAATTTTCATATTGAAGAAAATATAAAAGATGATAACATTTATGAATAAAACATGTAACAACGGCAAGAAAGTAGGAACCACAAATATTTCTTGTGTGCTCAAGTTTGCAACTATAGATACTTTATTGTGCACTTTTATGGCGTATAATGAAGATTGTCATAATGCAAAAATATTATTATAACTAGTGAAGATGAAAGAAATAAACAGTCAAAGTTGAATAACTAAGAAAATTAAACTTACAAAATGGACATGCTACAAAGTCACCAAAATCAAAAACAAACAAGCAAATAATAACAACACTGCAACGAAAAATAAATAAAGAAAAAAGAATTGTATTATCAATTATGACATATTGTCTCACAAGAAGGATGTAGCTATGAAGAATACTTAAACAGTACATACGTAACCATCGTTAACATAAAAATTAAGTTTTAATGCAGATAATGAATTTAACACTCATACTAAATAATAAGGCATTGGAATTAAGAAAAACAAATCATTTGATGTGTTTTCTATTTGGAGTAACTGATCTACGGCTATATGGAACGTAATAAGAATTTTACCATGACAATACCAAATAATCTGCAACAAACATATTCTGCACTAAGTACTATAGTGATTAATTAGCTATGATCCAAAAGTACTTAAGCGAAGTCTACAGTTGCAGCAGAAGCTAATTGAATATAACATGGCAATATTAATACTACATAATTCGCAACACATTGACTATAGTTAATTAGCAATGATCCAAAGAGAAGTCTACAATTGCATCATAAGCTATTTGAATATAACATGACAATATAAAGGTTTTGTACATTCCTAGAAATTCTCCATATTAACTTATCATGCTCCAGACTTTCTACAAGATTTTTCACATTAGTGTCATGTTTAACTTTAGAACTTTTCAAGAATCGCATAATCAAGAATAATAGATTGCTAACTATGATCCAAAAAGGACTGAAAAGAAGTTAATATTTACAGCATAAAATAACTTAAACATATATACCTTGCCGATACTGGTGAGTGAAGATATTCTTTTGAAAAAAAAAGAAATTTCTTGCAGAAAGAATACAAAAAGGATAATGGGACAAAGATACCTTATTGTGCACTTATATAGTGTGTGGTGAAGAATGTGAAAAGAACTTACTAATGTTGAATATGAAAGATAGAAACAACCAGAATTAACTAAGGTAATTTACATTGTTATAAATAAAGAATGTAAAAAGAAAGATGTTACCATGGAAGATGAAACAAACAAAATATAAAGAGTGGAACTCAAAAAATTCTCCATACGTTGCTTATCAGATATCCTTTTTTATTCTATCTTCTGATTCTCCCTAACGATCCAAATCTGTGTTGTTAAAGCTCTTGGAAATTAAGAATTCAAGAAAAATGGAGAAGAGGGAGAAACACTTTCCTTGGTAATTATGATGACTTAGTTAAAGGAGAACGTTTCTGGGAAGGAGAATATGAATGGCCTAAACCAAATTGAATCCATTGAATTGATTTGATGAAGCATTAAATTGCTACAACATCAGTGGCTAACTTCTAATCTAATTTGAATATTATTTAATTGAAATTATTTTTCAAGGACAAAATTGTAACTCGGATTTTAAAGGATATTATTGTAATTCAACATTGAAGGTGGGAGCTTCCTACTTTTAGTATGACTAGTTTTTGGATACGCCGTTGCACGTGTGTCCCATATAAACCAGTACAGAATTTTCTAATATGAAGTTAATATTATTAAGACGTGTGCATTAAGTATTATGCAAAATTTGAAAGATGTATGGTGTTGAACTTAAAATGATTGGATAGGTACACAGTTATATTTAGTTAGGTTAGGCATGTTTTATAATCATATTAATTTTGATCATATGAGGTACGTACACACATTACACATACGATGTTCTGGTGTATATTTTATTATGATTTGCTTTGTCATAATAACAACTATTGTTTTCGACATTAATATTTCAATTAAAAGTAAAACAATTCGTATTTATTACATTTTTCTGAAAAAATGTAAGTCATATGTTAGTGAAAAGTAACTAACAAGAATAAAACAGATCAAAAAGAGAAGAAAAGAATTGTCAGCAGTTGTACTGAGTGATATACGTAAAAATATATATGATTTGCATAGATAAATTGGCCGGCCTTACCTGGACCCAAAAATGGAAAAGAAAAACCAATATAGTGATTATAATTAGTAAACGTTTCTCAAAAATAGTGCATTTGTTTTAATTCTATTAAACATGAGGATTAAGTGAAATAGATTATCAAAAATTAAATGAATATACCTGATTTGACTGTTGCAAAATACCTCTTCTATTGCAAGAGCTCTTCTCTTTTGCTTCTTGACTTCGAACATTATTCTCCTCCGCATGCTTAACTTAATTATGTCACGACCAGAAATTCCCATCTTCGCACCATAATAACGAACATTTCACTTGCTAGGAAAGCCAACGTTAGAATAATATTATTCATTTTTAAAATAATTTTTAAATTTATTAATAACAAAAGACAAATGCGGAAGTAAAGTCTGAAATGTAGTGAATAATCCATAAAAACAACGATGTCTAAATACCATCTCAGAATTGGTGTCACAAGTGCACGAGCTTCTAGAATAATACAAATAAGGGCCTGAATAAAATAAAGATGTCTGAAAATAAACACACAGATAAAGTAAAGTAGACGAGGACTTCATAACTGCAGACGCCGTGCAGTTACACCTCAAGTCTCCTTTGAGTAGCTGAAATCCGAGAAAGTCTATGGTACGCTGCTGGGACCAACTTCGAAATCTGCACAAGAAGAGAAAAGTGTAGTATCAGTACAACCGACCCCATGTACTGGTAAGTGCTGAGCCTAACCTCGACGAAGTAGTGACGAGGCTAAGGCGGGTCACTTATATAAACCTGTACGCAATATTAGTAAAACAACAATAATAGAAATAAATCAGGTAACTGATTTTCAATAGTTGAAGCTAATTCAGCAGTCATAATCAATTATTGTTTCAATCAATTTTTGTTGCAACGTGCAACCCGTTTCCACAATATATTCATTTTCAACTCTCCAATATATTTATTTAATCAAGTATATATATAGACTTTTTAATAAGTATGTTGCGCCGTGCAACCCGATCCTCCGATATGGACTTTTTAATAAATTTGTTGCGGCGTGCAACCCGATCTTCCAATATATTCATTTCAATCAATTCTGTTGTGGCGTGCAACCCGATCCACCAATATATTCATTTCAATCAATTTTGTTGTGGCGTGCAACCCGATCCTCCAATATCTTTATTTACCAATTCTCATAGAAGAAATTATCCCAATAAATGCAGCAATTAATATAAAATTTTAAGACAACAAGCATAGAATAATTATGATTTAATTATGAAACAAACAATAACAAATAGCAATTTATTATGGAAATCAGGGAGAAAATAGGCAGTATAATATTTAATATGCTAAATGTTAAGTAGCAATTAATGCACATAATTCAAATAAGCATGTAGCAATTATTACAGAAATTCAAGAATTTATATTTGACAACGAATTATGAGTGACACAATTAATATAATAATTCATTCATTATTCAAAACGATTTATGATTTTCAAATAATTATGCAAACAATTAATTTGACGACGTATAGACACTCGTCACCTCGCCTATACATCGTTCACATGCAATTCACATAACAAATAATTTAAGGGTTCTATTCCCTCAAGTCAGGGTTAACCACGACACTTACCTCGCTCTGTAAATTCCAATAAATTACTCAACCACAACTTTTCCTTTTAAATTTGTCTCCAAAAGCTTCAAATCTATTCACAAACAATTCGATATACTCAATACGAATCATAGGAATTAATTCCATAAGAATTTACTAATTTTTCGAATAAAAATCCAAAATTTATTTAAATATGCGACAGAGGGACTCACATCTCAGATCTCGAAAAAACTTACGAAATCCGAACAGCCATTTCGAGATGAGTCCAACCGTACAAAAATTATCCAATTCCGATATCAAATGGAACTTCAAATCTTAAATTTTCGTTTTTGGAAGATTTCATAAAAATCTGATTTTTCTTCCATAAATTAACGGATTCATGATGTAAATGAGTATGGAGTCATGAAATATTATCAATATAGGATAAGGAACACTTACCCCACTATTTTCCCGTAAAAATTGCCCAAACATCGCCTTACCCGATCTCAAAAATGGAAAAGGGTTGAAATGGGACGAATCCCATTTTCCAGAACATAAGTTCAGTTTCTGGAACTTTTACCCTTCGCGAACGCTGTCAGTGCCTCTCGTTCGCGAAGCACAAATTCCTGCTGACCAATTTTACACTTCACGAACGCATAGCTTGCCTCGTTTGGCCTTCGCGAACGTGAGATGCCCTTCGCGAACGCGAAGGCAATTTTCCTAACCAGCCTCTTTCCCTTCGCGAACGCGAGGCTTCGATCGCGAACGCGAAGCTTGGCACCTCAAGCCTTCACAAACGTGTTCACTCTGTCGCGAACGCGAAGCACAAAATGTGCCAACCCCAATTTGCTCTTCGCGAATGCGAGACTCCCCTCGCGAACGCGAAGAAGGAAACCAGAAGCAGGTTTCTACAGTTTTCTCAAGTCCAAAAATGATTTGTTAACCACTCGAAACAAACCCGAGCCCTGGGGGTTCCAAACCAAATATGCACCGAAGTCCTAAAACATCATACGAACTTGCTCACGTGATCAAATTACCAAAATAACACCTAGAACTACGAATCAGACACCTAATCAAACGAAGTTTTCAAGAAAATTTTAAAACTTTTATTTTTACGACCGGACGTCCGAATCACGTCAAATCAACTCCGATTCTCACCAAATTTGGCAAACAAGTCATAAATATTATAGTGGACCTATACCGAGTTTCGAAACCAAAATATGGACCCGGTGTCAATAAATCCAACATCAGTAAATTCTTAAAAATCATTAAGCTTTCAAACTTTAAACTTTTCATCAAAATTCTATATCTCGGGCTAGTGACCTCGGAATTCGATTCCGGGCATACGCCCAAGTCCCAAATTACGATACGGACTTACCTGAACTATCAAAACACTGATCCGGGTCTGTTTGCTCAAAGTGTTGACCAAAATCAATTCAATTGAGTTTTAAAACTGTATTTCGTCTTTTAATTTATTTTTCACATAAACACTTTCCAGAAATTTATACGGACTGCGCACGCAAGTCGAGGAGTGATAAATAGTGTTTTTTGAAGTTTTAGAACATAGAATTACTTATTAAATTTAAAGATGACATTTTGGGTCATCACATTCTCCACCTCTAAAACAAACGTTCGTCCTCGAACGGAGTTAGAAAAAGTACCTGAGCTAGTGAATAAGTGTGGATATTTACTCTGCATATCCGACTCGGACTCCCAGGTAGATGCCTCTACCGGCTGACCTCTCCATTGCACTCGAACTGAAGAATAACTCTTAGAACTCAACTGTCGGACCTGCTGGGCTAGAATAGCCACCGGCTCCTCCTCGTAAGTCAAATCTTTGTTCTATTGGACTGAGCTAAAATTTAACACATGGGACGGATCACCATGATATTTTCGGAGCATAGACACATGGAACACCGGATGAACCGCTGATAAACTAGGTGGTAATGCAAGCATGTAGGCTACTTCACCCACCCTTTCAAGAATTTCAAAGGGTCCAATATACCTAGGGCTCAACTTGCCCTTCTTTCCGAACCTCATTACACCTTTCATAGGTGAAACCCGAAGTAATATTCTTTCTCCAACCATGAATGCAATATCACGAACTTATGACTGGCATAACTCTTTTGCCTAGACTGAGCTGTGCGAAGTCGATCTTGAATAACTTTGACCTTATCCAAGGCATCCTGTACCAAATCGGTGCCCCACAACCGAGCCTCTCCCGATTCAAACCAGCCAACTGGCGAACGACATCGCCTTTCATATAATGCCTCATATGGAGCAATCTCAATGCTCGACTGGTAGCTATTATTATAAGCAAACTCAACAAGTGGCAAGAATTGATCCCAAGAACCTCCAAAGTCCATAACACAAAGCGCGAAGCATATCTTCCAATATCTAAATAGTGCGCGCTGAATGTTTGTCTGTCTGTGGATGAAATGTTGTACTCAACTCAACTCGCGTGCCTAACTCACACTGTACAGCTCTCCAGAAGTGTGAGGTAAACTGCGTACCTCGATATGAAATAATACACACAGGCACACCGTGTAAGCGGACAATGTCACGAATGTAAATTTCAGCTAACCTCTCTGAAGAATAGGTAACTGCCACTGGAATGAAATGTGCTGACTTGGTCAACCTATCCATAATAACCCAAACCGCGTCAAATTTTCTCTGAGTCCGTGGGAGCCCAACAACAAAATCCATAGTGATACGCTCCCACTTCCACTTAGGAATTTCAAACTTCTGAAGCAAACCACCAGGTCTCTGATGCTCGTACTTAACTTGCTGACAATTCAGACACCGAGCTACATATGCAACTATATCCTTTTTCATTCTCCTCCACCAATAATGTTGCCGCAAATCTTGATATATTTTGGCGGTACCTGGATGAATAGAATACCTAGAACTGTGTGCCTCTTCAAGAATTAATTCACGAAGCCCGTCAACATTAGGCACACAAATACGACCCTGCATTCGCAGAACTCCATCTTCCCCACAGCAACCTGTTTGGCATCACCGTGCCACGCCGTGTCCTTAAGGACAAGTAAATAAGGATCATCATACTGCCTCTCTCTGATGAGCTCATATAAAGAAAACCGAGCGACTATGCAAGCTAGAACCCAACTGGGTTCTGAAACATCTAACCTCACGAACTGATTAGACAATGTGTGAACATCTGCAGCTAATGGCCTCTCACCAACCAGAATATACGCAAGACTGCCCATACTCACAGCTTTTCTACTCAAAGCGCCGGCCACCTCATTGGCCTTTCCGGGATGATACAAAATGGTGATATCATAGTCTTTCAACAACTCCAACCATATTCTCTGCCTCAAATTAGGATCATTTTGTTTGAACAGGTACTGAAGGATACGATGATCAGTAAATACCTCACACGAGACACCGTAGAGGTAATGCCTCCAAATCTTCAACGCATGAACAATGGCTGCCAATTCTAAGTCATGAACATGATAATTCTTCTCGTGAACTTTCAACTACCGCGACGCATATGCAATCACCTTGCCATCTTGCATTAATACTGCACCAAGCCCAATGTGAGATGCGTCACAATATACCGTATACGATCCTGAACCTGTGGGTAATACTAACACTGGCGCCATAGTCAAAGCAATCTTGAGCTTCTGAAAGCTCAACTCACACTCGTCTGACCATCTGAATGGGACACCCTTTTGGGTCAGTCTAGTCAATGGGCTTGCTATAGATGAAAATCGTTCCACGAACCGACGATAATAACTTGCTAAACCCAGGAAACTCCAGATTTCTATAACTGAAGTAGGTCTATGCCAATTCTGAACAACCTCAGTCTTTTTAGGATCCACCTTTATGCCTTCTGCCGATACAACATGTCCTAAAATGGCAATTGAATATAACCAAAACTCACATTTTAAAAATTTGGCATATAACTGATTATTCTTCAAAGTGTGAAGCACACTTCGAAGATGCTGCTCATGCTCCTCCCGACTGCTAGAGCAAATCAAGATATCATCAATGAATACAACCATAAAAGAATCCTAATAGGGCTTGAACACCCGATTCATCAAATCCATAAATGCTGTTGGGGCATTTGTCAACCCAAATGATATTACTAGGAATTCGTAATGCCATACCAAGTCCGAAAAGCTGTCTTAGGGACATCAAATGCCCTAATCTTCAACCGATGGTAACCAGACCTCAAATCGATATTCAAACATACATTGGCATACTGAAGCTGATCAAATAAGTCATCAATTCTTGGCAGCGGATATTTGTTCTTAATAGTTGTTCATGATCAATTACCGAATTGCCAATTAACCTCATGTTAATAAAAACTCTCGTTGCAAACCTTCACAATACTGATAACGAGATACGAGTCATGAAGACCTCATAATTATTTACCTGAATTAACGAGTAACATTTAATGCCACCTGGGCGAGCACCAACCTCGTAGGTTAAAACTCAATAATTACAAACACGATTTTTTTGGCAAATATGTACAGAGAATTTCATACAAGAATTCTCAAATAAGCCTAACAGGCATGACTCCCTATTAGTACTATAGTATAAATTTAATTTCACAAGGGAGAACTTAAACACAAGAATTGTTACTCACAAGGATCTCGTCCTTATATAACTTTCACCGCAGCTCGTAGCCCGGTTTAAACATATCAATTTATATTAAAAATGTGAGGATCTCATCCTCAGTTCTGGATCATAAGTAATATGCACATCGTGCCAATTGAAAATTTCCATTTTCTCCTTTTAAATAATTTCGGTTACACAAAATCACAACACATAATGAACCCCACACCGGTAGGGCATATAATTAATAATTTGTAATTAATTATCTGTAAATTACATCAAAACTTATCGAAATGAGTAACATCAAGCCACATTTAGCCTCACAACTCTTATTAGTGGCCAGCATGGAATGATAGGCCTAGTTATCTCCATAGAATCTCCCAACAGGAGTAAACACATAAGTAGATTATAGAATTACGAAGCTTACTCATAAGTGGAGCACAATAGGAGGACTCGTCTTGATACTCAGAACCGAATCAAGTTAAGGAAATTATTCCTTTATTTTAAATTGAGGTCGTACCCATAACAACACCATCTGATGTAACGACCTCCGCCATAACATAAAACGAATATAACAACGGATGGGTCTCCACCTCTAGGACGCCTTCTACCCGCATGTCCTCCACCTCTAACGGTCTGACCTCAACCTCTAATGGTCTGACCTCCACCTCAAGGTACCTGACCCCTGCCATAAGTACCCCTGCCTCCAGACGAGGAACCATTGAAACCACTGAACTGACAAGGCGTCTTATCATGCCTCTGCCCTCTCTCTTGTGCAAGAACCATCTCGATCCTCCTTGCAACATTAGCAGCCGCCTAAAACGAAATCTCACTTTCGATCTCTTTGGCCATCTGAAGCCTAATAGGGTGAGTGAGTTCCTCCATAAACCTCCTCACTCTCTCTCCCTCAACAGGTAGTAAAAGGAGAGCATGACGGGAGAAATCCACAAAACGGGACTCATACTGTGTAACAGTCATACTGCCCTGATGTAGACGCTCAAATTGCTTTTGGTAATCCTCCTTCAATGTGATAGGAAGGAACTTCTCCAGAAATAGCTGAGAGAACTGCTCCCAAGTGAGTGCAGGAGATCCAACTGGTCTAGTCAATGTATAATCCCTCTACCACCTCCTGGCAGAACGCGTCATCTGAAATACAGCAAAATCCACCCCATTGGTCTTAACTATACCCATATTCCGCAGCACCTTATGGCAGCATTCTAGATACTCATGTGGGTCCTCAGAAGGTATAACACTGAAATGAACTGGAAAGAGCTTGGTAAACTTATCCAGTCTCAATAAGGCCTCAAAAGATATAGTGGGCCTATCACTGGTCTGTGCCGCAACAACTGGCTGAACTACCCTAACTGGCGTAGCTGCTGGAGCCTAATTCTAGGGAGTTATCTGCTTTGCAGAGGGAGTAGTGGGAGTTTGTGCTCCTCCCCCAGCCTATGAGATGGCTGGCGCCACTGGAAATGTACCATTCTGGGCCACGCCCTCCATAAAACTCACCAAACGGACGAGAGCGTCTTGAAGCACTAGAGTGGCTATGAACTTTCCGGGACCTGAAATCGTCCAATTGGTACATTCAGAACTGGAACCTGCTCCTGAAGATCCACCTAAGGTTCTACAACAGGTCCGACTGCTCGAGCTCTGGACTGAGCTCTACCTCTGCTTCTACCTCGGCCTCTAGCGCGACTTCGGCCTCGGCCTTTGCCCCTAGTCGTAGCTGTCACTAGGGGCTCTGGCTCCTGTCCGGTTGTAGACATAGTACGTGTTCTTGCCATTTGTAATAGGACAAGAATAGAAGAGTTCAATCGTCAATGATAGAATAGAATCGCATGACAGAGTAGAATAGAAGTGAAATTATTCCTAAACTCCATAGCCTCTGAGAGATTAGTACAAACGTCTTCGTACCGATCCTTCAGATCCTACTAAGTTTGCTCGTGACTCGTGAGACCTATGTAACCTAGTGCTCTGATACCAACTATCACGATCAGAAATTTCCACCTTCGTACCGTGATGGCACCTAACATTTCACTTGCTAGGCAAGCCAATGTTAGAATAATATTATCCATTTTTAAAATAATTTTTAAATTTATTAATAACAAAGGACAAATGTGGAAGTAAAGTCTGAAATGTAGTGAATAATCCTTAAAAACAACAGTGTCTAAATACCATACCAGAATTGGTGTTACAAGTGCACGAGCTTCTAGATTAATACAAATAAGGGCCTGAATAAAATAAAGTTGTCTAGAAATAAATACACAGCTAAAGTAAAGTAGACGGGGACTTCAAAATTGCGGACGCCGTGCAGTTACACCTCAAGTCTCCTCTGAGTAGCTGAAATCCAAGCAAGAAGGGATCAACTCCGAAATCTGCACAAGAAGGGAAAAGTGTAGTATCAGTACAACCGACCCCATGTACTGGTAAGTGCTGAGCCTAACCTCGACGAAGTAGTGACGAGGCTAAGGCAGATCACTTACATTAACCTGTACGCAATATTAGTAAAACAACAATAATAGAAATAAATTAGGTAACTCATTTTCAATAGTTGAAGCCAACTCAGCAGTCATAATCAATTATTATTTCAATCAATTTCCGTTGCAACGTGCAACCTATTTCCACAATATATTCATTTTTAACTCTCCAATATATTTATTTAATCAAGTATATATATAGACTTTTTAATACATCTGTTGTGGCGTACAACCCGATCCTCCAATATGGACTTTTTAATAAGTTTGATGCGGCGTGCAACCCGATCCTCCAATATATTCATCTCAATCAATTATGTTGCGGCGTGCAACCCGATCCTCCAATATATGTATTTCAATTAATTCTGTTGTGGCGTGCAACCCGATCCTCCAATATATTCATTTCAATCAATTTTGTTGCGGCATGCAACCCGATCCTCCAATATTTTTATTTACCAATTCTCATAGAAGAAATTACCCCAATAAATGAAGCAATTAATATAAAGTTTTAAGACAACGCACATAGAATAATTATGATTTAATTATGAAACAAACAATGAAAAATAATAATTTATTATGGAAATCAGGGATAAAATAGGCAGTTTAATGTTTAATACGCTAAATATCAAGTAGCAATTAATGCACATAATTCAAATAAGCATGTAGCAATTAATACAGAAATTCAAGAATTTATATTTGACAAAGCATTATGAGTGAAAGAATTAATATAATAATTGATTCATGATTCAAAACGATTTATGATATTCAAATAATTATGCAAACAATTAATTTGACGACGTATAGACACTCGTCACCTCGCCTATACGTCGTTCACATGCAATTCACATAACAAATAAGGGTTCTATTTCCTCAAGCCAAAGTTAACCATGACACTTACCTCGCTTTGCAAATTCCAATCAATTACTCGACCACAACTTTTCCTTTTAAATTTATCTCTAAAAGCTTCAAATCTATACACAAATAATTCGATATACTCAATACGAATCATAGGAATTAATTCTATATGAATTTACTAATTTTTCGAATAAATTCGAAATTCATTTAAATATTCGACAGTAGGACCCATATCTCAAATCTTGGAAAAACATACGAAATACTAACACTCATTCTGAGACGGGTCCAACCATATAAAAATTATCCAATTTCGATGTCAACTGGACCTTCAAATCTAAAATTTTCGTTTTTGAAAGATTTTATAAAAATCTAATTTTTCTTCCATAAATTCATGGATTCATGATGTAAATGAGTATGGATTCATGAAATATCATCAATATAGGATAAGTAACACTTACCCCACTATTTTCTCGTGAAAATCGGCCAAAATTCGCCTTATCCGAGATCAAAAATGAAAAAGGGTTGCAAATGGGACGAATCCTATTTTCCAGAACTTAAGTTATGTTTCTGGAACTTTTACCCTTCGCAAATGCGGTCAATGCCTCCCGTTCGCGAGCACAAATTCCTGCTGACCAATTTTACTCTTCGCGAATGCGAGGGCTACTTCGCGAACGCAAAGCTTGCCTTGCTTGGCCTTCGCGAA
Source organism: Nicotiana otophora (assembly GCA_000715115.1). Lineage (NCBI taxonomy): Eukaryota > Viridiplantae > Streptophyta > Magnoliopsida > Solanales > Solanaceae > Nicotiana > Nicotiana otophora. Next base: position 90,304 of record AWOL01S0001518.1, read on the forward strand.
CGCGAAAGCAAATTTCCTGGCCAGCCCCTTTCCCTTCACGAATGCGAGGCTTCGATCGCGAACGCGAAGCTTCGCACCTCAAGCCTTCGCGAACGCCTTCACTCTGTCGCGAACGCGAAGCACAAAATGTATCAGCCCCAATTCGCTCTTTGCGAACGCGAAGAAGGAAACCATAAGCTGGTTTCTACAGTTCTCTCAAGTCCAAAAATGATCTGTTAACCACCCGAAACCAACCCGAGCCCTCGGGGCTCCAAACCAAACATGCACTGAAGTCCTAAAACATCATACGAACTTGCTCCCGTGATCAAATCGCCAAAATAATACCTAGAACTACGAATCGGACACCTAATCAAACGCAGTTTTCAAGAAAATTTTAAAACTTATATTTTTATAACCGGACGTCCGAACCACGTCAAATAAACCCTGATTCTCACCAAATTCGGCAGACAAGTCATAAATATTATAGTGGACCTATACCGGGTCCCAGAATCAAAATCCGGACCCGGTGTCAATAAATCCAATATCAATAAATTCTTAAAAATCATTAAGCTTTTAAACTTTTATTTTTTCATCAAAATTCCATATCTCGGGCTAGGGACCTCGGAATTCGATTTCGGGCATACGCTCAAGTTCCAAATCATGATACGGACCTACCAGAACTGTTAAAATATTTATCCGAGTCCGTTTACTCAAAATATTGACCAAAGTCAACTCAGTTAAGTTTTAAAACTCTATTTCGCATTTTAATCTATTTTTCACATAAACACTTTCCGAAAAATTGTACGGACTGCGCACGTAAGTCGAGGAGTGATAAATAGTGCTTTTTGAGGTCATAGAATATAGAATTACTTATAAAAGTTAAAGATAACATTTTGGGTCATCACATCAACTCAATTGAGCTTTAAAACTCTATTTCTCCTTTTAATCCATTTTTCACATAAACACTTTCAGGAAAATTGTACGGAATGCGCACGCAAGTGAAGGAGTGATAAATTGTATTTTTCAAGGTTTTAGAACACAAAATTACTTATTAAATTTAAAGATGATATTTTGGGTCATCATAAATTATCACTGAGATTGGAATTTAATGATATTGAGAGTCATATGCTGATATGCTACATGATAATTATTCAAATGTGGTACACCACTTCCATGGACAAATGTGTTCCCCTTCTCTTTCTCCGTCCCTTTCTTTTAATCTAAAAGCATCATTTACGCTTGTAAATACGTAATCAAAAAGAAGAATTATCGAATTTGTGTTGTAAAAAGTTACTGTTGTACTTGAATGAGTAGATAGTTTGCAGATTCTTTGGTGAGGATTAAGCGGAATTCTCGAGTGAATGAACACCTTAAAATTTAATCTCAAGAATAAGGGTACGTAGAATTATCTAATCTGGTTTATCATTTAAGGGAACCACAACTTCTTGGTGAGTTGTATATGGTGTAAAGAATATGTTCGGACTTGTTAGTAACTGTTGTAATTCAACGAACCACCGTAAAAGATGAAAAATTGCTTCTGATTTGACGAACCAACATAAATAATAAATTGTTACGGTAGACTATTTGCTTACTCTACGTTATACTATTAATAACATTATTATCATAGTTAATGTGGAGTATTACTTATTCTTTATTATAAAATGCTTTATGCTTTTCTGCATTGAGGTTGAGCGCAACTTAGTTCTTTCTTCAATGGAGTCCCTTGAGCTATCCTTCCCCACGTTCATTTAATTATCCAATGCAGCTCCTCAAATTTTCAGGTAATTTTGGTTAATGTATCGATTTAAGAAGGAGCAGTTTTCATTTTCTTAAGGGTATTATAGTCTCTTAATTTTATAGGGTTATTTTGGTATTTTAATTTTTAGATTAGGGCTTCATACTCATAATATAGTATGATAATATGATGATGATATGATATGATATACGCACTACCTTATTGGAAAACAACTCCGGGTAACACTAGAAACTAAGATCGCAAAAGTACATAAAATAGGAAAACTACATATTTAGAGTTAATACTATGGGTGGGCATGATACCGGCCGAACTGAAAAAACCGGTTGAATTGTAAATTTCGTTTTTTCGGTTTCGGTTTAATCGGTTTTTTGGTCGGTGCACGGTTTTTAAATTATAAATTTTCGATTTTTCGGTGCGGTTTACGGTTATGGTGTTTCGGTTTACGAAAAACCGAAATTTTGGGTATTAGTTATTACCCGTTTTAGGCTGAAGCCCAATACCTATTTGAACTTTGAAGCCCAATTTAGTTTACCCAAACCCAAACTAACTGATAGTCTGTCTGATACCCAAACCCATCGGTTACACTAAATCACTAATATACTTAGTCACTTCCCATTTCCCAATTCCCTTTTACTAAACCTAAATCAAAAATTAGATTTAGGGTTCTTCCTGTGCGACTGCTGCGACTCGCCGTCACCGAGTGCTGCGACTTCTTCTGAGTTCGTGTGAGTTCTGCGCCTTCTTCCTCAGCTCGACTGTGATGCCTTCTTCCTCAACATGTCGCTCATCCATCATCCTCAGGTTAGTGTGACTTCTTCTGAGTTCTAAATTGAGTTGGGTCCCGTCAAACTAGTACGTTATGAGTTGAGTTGGTTGTTAATGCCGTTTTGGCCGAACTTTCTGATAGATAAGGCTTTTTTGGTTTTTATTATTTTGGTTTTAATTTTGCAGAAACTTTCAACATTTAAGATTTCTTTGGTTGATTTTTTATTAAGATAAGGCTTTTTTTTTTGTGTTTTAGTTCTTTTTTTCCTTGGAATAATTTTGAACAAAGTCAAGTTTAAGCTTAAGTTTATGAAGAAAGAAAATGTCTTAGTCTTTTGTGTATATTGATTTTTAATTACTCTTACTGTTAGTCTTTTGTGTATGAAGAAAGAAAATGTCTCACTGTCTTAGTCTTTTGTGTATGAAGAAAAACAATGTCTCACTGTTAAGGACATTTTAATTAGTACTTCCTCTTTTGTGTATGTTGATTTTATTTTATTAAGTTTTGGAATTAAGGACATTCTAAGCATTATACTGGATCAATTTTATTCAGATATTATAGAATTTCACTTTCTTAGTCTATAAGTTGTATCCGATATGCACAAAATTTGATGTTCTATTTGTTATAGACTTATAGAGTTCCGACCTTCCCTTTTCTTTGTGTGCTTGTTCTCTATAGTCTATTCTTGGTTTCATTTATAGTTTAGTTTCAAATTAAAGTGTTATTGTCAGCAAAAATTGTGTTAGACTAGCCGTCTGCCGCTGTCTTTCTCTGTTGCTGGGCGGACAAACAGCAACTAAATGACAATTTGTTGGGCTGTCTTTCTCAAAAGTCAAAATGATAATTTTCTGGGATGGACGAACATCAAATAAATTCCAGCCTTGTTTATTGATGTTCCTATAATCCGTAAATACTTGACGTTCCTAAACCGTTTAAAACCGAAAAAAATAAACCGGAAATAACCGAACCGAACTTTGAAAAAATCGCACCGAACCGTAAATACTTTGGTTTGATTTAATTATTAATATTACAAAACCGAAAACCGATAAACCGAACGTACTTTTATAATAACCGACCGATGCCCATTCCTAGTTAATACAAGAAGAGAAAATACTCAAAAGCTTGGCAATGGCGCTCCTTGTAAGAGAAAATAGATTAGAAGTTGCCACTAATTTTATATACACAAAATAAATTTGTTTTCATATACAGCATGATATACAATTAGATAGTATGTGAAATTTTAGGACGATTACTAAATTGAAAATAGTTCAGCGGTTGTCAGGCTTGGCCAAAGGAATCTATAACAGGAAACAGATATCTTTTTTGGAGTACCGTCAAGAGCTTGAGCAAATAGATATACACCTCACTTTTGTAATTTGTTATTTTCTTCACTAGTGTAGATAGGTTTTGTCTACATTGGTACAAATTATTGTTAGTTTTCCATTCAATTATGTGGAGAACATAGTGGGTCAGTTCTGCAATCTCTCATATAGAGAAAAGAACCAGAAAATGAGATACATTAATTTTTGGAAGAAAATAATGCATGTAGTATACAGCAACTTGAAAACGGAAAAGAGCGGGGGAGTTCAGAATAAGAAGCTAGTATATCTTTGCGTTAATTAAATATACTGATAGTAATGATTTATCTGATACATGATAGGATCGAAATAATCAGGTGTCATGTGAAAGCTAGTAAACCAAACATTGAATGACGATAATCAGACAACATACGAGAAATATACCAAAAGAGACAAACATCTAACGTTGTTCAGTCAGTTGACCTACGTCCACGGCGGAGATGAGCAATCCACTATATAAAGGAGAGTACAAAATATAGAACAACCTCACAAAGAAGCAAACACTAGTGGCACACTAACAATTGTACCGAAAAATTCTACCCCTAAACAAGACTCTCAAACCCCAGCTACATTGTGGATGCTGTTGAATGAGAATGAAAGATCCTCAATTTATAGAAGTCTAAAACTTTTTCCTCCAAGAAAAAGGACTAGCCAAACATGGAAGAATTACATTTTTTTTTCATAAAAAAAAAATCAATTACGGTAAATATGTTGTCCTTTCTTCAAGAAATAGGAGAACCAAATATGGAAAGAAAATCAAGACAACAACTAACAATTCTCCTACTTGGCCTGAATTGTCAAATAAAATAAACTTGATACACCTTCATCACATAACCTTCAATAGGTCGCATCTCCAAATCATCAATGTGAGTAGTACTCCGCATAAATTTCTCATACAAATATCATAATTACTGTTAAATAGGTTGCGACTAAAACTAAACCTGCTAAGGTGAACCTGACTTGAACCTTGCTCTAATACTACTTGTTAGGATCGAAATAATCAGGTATCATGCGGAAGCTGTTAAAATAAAACTTGAATGACGATAAATCAGACAACGTAAGAGAAATATACCAAAAGAGACACAAACATTTAACGTCGTTCGGTCAATTGACATGCCTCCACAACAAAGACGAGCAATCTACTATATAAAAGAGAGTGCAAAATATCGAGAGAACAACCTCACAAAGAGGCTAACACAAGTGGCACACTAACACTTATCCCAGCATGTTCTCCCCCTAAGCAAGACTTTCAAACCATATATGGCTATATTGTGAATGTTGCTGAATGAGAAGGAAGGATCATCAATTTATAGAAGTCCAAATTATTTTCCTCTAAGAAAAAATACTAGCTAAATATGAAAGAATTATATTTTCTTTTCGTAAAAGAAAAAATCAATTGCAGTAAATATGTTATCCTTCTTTCATAAAATAGGAGAACTAAATATGGTAAGAAAATCAAGACAACACCTAACGATACGTGTGTTGATATGAGGTATTAGTTATTGTTATATCTATCTTTCAATGATGACAAGTATACAAAACTAATACCTATCTACTTACAAATGTACAAAACTAATACCTATCTACTTTTGACTGTAGAGAACAAGGCACCAACTGAAAGGCCTGATGCAAGCTATCAAAATGGCAGAAACTCAAATCAAACAAAGATCAAGAAGGAAGGACAAAATAAATGGGAGACAAGTTGGGTGGGAAACACATCATAGTGGGAGACAATTGTAAGTGGTGCTTCTTATCATCAAGCACTCCTTGATTATTTAATCCACCCCACCAACTGGAAACCATTTGACATGCGCTCATCTCTTCAAGAAAAGTATAAAGCATCTCGGCATGGAAACGACATGGAACAGAGCACTCCAATTTAACAAATTCCAGCCCATCTCTCTTGAAACAATCAGAGACACCCTACTCTAATCCAATACTCATCTCTCTTGAAAGAATCAAATACACCTTGTTGGAATCAGACACAAACACACAACAATACTTGCCTATAAGGTCACTGGCGAACTCAAGGGAATGAAGTAATGTATTAGCACAGTCTTCTACGTCTCTCTAAATCTAAGTACACACAATGTATTCTTGAGTCTACAAGTGTCATAAAAGATAGGAGGAGTTAGAATACAAAAGTGAGTTGTGTAACATCCAGAAATTATTATTGCTAAGCATCGTTGGTGGTGAACGAGCCAAAAGAGTCATTGTTGTAATTCTTTATCAAAGATCTAAAAGAACCCTTGTGACCCAAGGGAAACTGGATGTAAGTACCGCACCGGTACTGAACCAGTATAAAAACTGTTGTGTCTTGTGTTGCTTTCAAACTCATCGCATTCATCTCTATCTTATCTGTGTACTGGACGAAAGCTAGTCGACTAAACTAAATCTTAGTCAACTAAGAATTAATAGTCCACAATTCCCCCCCCCCCCCTTGTACTTTCAATTGGTATCAGAGCAAGGCTCACAAAAGTTTCTTAACAGCTAGTGATAAAAAGATCATGGGATCAAACACAGTCGTTAGTGCATTATTTCAAGAAGGAACTTCTCAAGTACGACCTCCATACTTCAATGGACAACATTTTTCTCATTGGAAAGTTCGCATGGAACCTTACACTATATCATTTGACATCAATGTTTGGCGTGTTATAAACAAAAAAAGAAATTTTCCAATTCTACCAAAGAAAGATGAAAATGATCAAATCATTGTATCAACTCATCCACTTGACTTAGATGATTACACTGATGAATAAACTGTTGTTATAACTGTGAATGCCAAAGCAAAAAAATCTAATGTATAATGCTATCAGTGGAGAAGAGTATGAAAAGATTTCAAGCTGTGAAACTGCCAAGAAAATATGGGATAAATTAGAAATCACATATGAGGGAACCAACAAGGTAAAAGAAACAAGGATCAATCTTCTAGTTCGTGACTATGAGCTATTTCAAATGAAGGATGGAGAATCAGTGGAAGAAATATTCTCCAGGTTCAGCAAAATTCTTGGAGATCTAAAATCCTTTGGTAGACCAATACAAAATGGAGAACAGGTCAGGAAAATCCTCAGAAGCCTACCCACAATCTGGCAGCCCAAAGTTATTGCTCTGGAATGTCAAGACCTTGACAAAATATCTTATGATGAACTTAGAGGTGATTTAATTGCCTTTGAGAAAACTCACTTGGACAGGCAAATCCAACAAGAAAAGAATAAAGCAGTAGCCTTTAAAGTAACTGTGGCTGAACCAGAAAATGAAGAAGAAGAGGAAGAAGGATAACAGGATGAAAACATAGCCATGCTTTCTCAAGTTGTACCTAGCATGACGAGGAAGAACAGATTCAGCAAAAGAGGGAAATCAAACTTCAGAAGAGGAAGGCCAAATAATGAAAATGATAAAAATAATGGAAGATTCTATGAATGTGAAAAACATGGGCACATTCAAGTTGATTTCCTGATACTGAAGACAAAACTCAGCAGGAACTTTCAAAAGAAGAAGTCTTTTGGAGCCTGGAGTGATGAAGAAGAATCTGACCTTGAAAAAATTGAAAATATGTGTTTCATGGCCATAAAACATGATAACAATGAGGACTCAGGTGAACTCGGTCTTATGGCATACGAGGGAACTAGTGAGGTACGTCTTCCTACTTGTCCTAACTGTTGTGAACTTCAAGAATTTGTTAATATTGCTCTTGCAGATATTGAAAGAGTTCTAAATGAACTCAGAAAAATCCAAAGAGAAAAAAAGGACTGGGCCTTGAAGCTGGAAATGTGTGAAATTGAACGTGACATATTTCAAGAGGAAGTAAATGAACTTCAACTTCAATTGAATGGATTACAATAATCCACTAGTCATAGTTCCGTCAAATCAAATTCGACCACTCCTTTTAACTATTTGATTAAAACTACAAACCTTCAGGCATGCTCTTATTGTGGTAAAAATGGTCACAACACTAACCAATGCATGAACAGAATCAGAGCAGAAAAAGGCTCTGAAAATCCCAATAAACTGTCGTGTTTTTATTGTGGAAAACATGGTCACATTTATAACCATTGATGGTTTAAGGACAACATGAGATGGGTCTGGCGACCTAAATTCTCTAGTCAAGCTAACACTCAGAAATCTAACCATTCATTACCCAAGCAGGCCTGGGTGCCTAAAAACAAGTAATCTTGTTTTGCAGGAACACCGCAAGAAGAATCGAAAAGGAAAATGGTATCTTGACAGGCGCATGTTTCAGACATATGACTGGTGATAAACAATTATTCAAAACAATCACCAAACTAGATGGAGGAACAGTTACCTTCGGATATAAATCAAAAGGAAATGTTATTGGAGTTGGAACGGTTACCTTTAGCTCAACATGTGATGTGGACGAAGTATACCTGGTTGATGAACTCGGTTACAATCTTCTCTGTATCAGTCAACTATGTGACAATGACTATGAGGTTCGTTTTAAGAAACATGGCTGGTTTATAGAAGACAAATGAGGTAAAGTCATTCTTTCAGGTAACAGAGACAAAACTGTCTACACCATCAGTAATATAGATAGTCTTGGAAATCAAATTGGTCTTGCTTCTGTGATAGATAACCCTTGGGTTTGGCATAGAAAGCTTGGACATGCTAGCATGCATACTATCCAAAAACTTTCTAAAGATTATCTTGTCATTGGTCTTCCAAAGCTAGATTTTTCAAAAGATCATATTTGTGATGCATGTCAACTAGGAAAACAAACTCGCTCATCTTTCAAAATCAAAAATAATGTTTCTACTACTAAACCACTTGTGGATTTGTTTGGTCCAACCAGAACTGCTAGTATAGGTGGTAGAAAATATACTTTTATTATTGTGGATGATTTTCTTGATTTACGTAGGTTATTTTTCTAAGTCATAAAGATGAAGCCCTAAACAATTTTGAAGTTTTCGGTAAGAAGGTCCAACATGAAAAGGGATACTATATTTCCACTATCAGAAGTGATCACGGAGGAGAATTTGTAAGCAGAGCCTTTGAAAACTTTTGCAATAACCAAGGAATCTCTCATAATTTCTCTCACCAATATCGCCTCAACATAATTGAGTGGTAGAACGTAAAAATAGAACCTTACAGGACATGGCTAGAACCATGATTGTGGAAAACTCTCTACCTCACCACTTCTGGGCAGAAGCTGTAAGCACTGCATGTCATATTATAAACAGATGCTTGATTCGACCCATTCTTAAAAAGACTTCATATGAGCTATGGAATAGTAAGAAACCCAACATTAGTTATTTTCACCCTTTTGGATGCAAATACTTCATTCACAATAACGGAAAGGATAATCTGGGTAAGTTTGATCCAAAAAGTGACAAAAGTATATTCCTTGGTTATTCTCCCTCAAGTAGAGCATATAGAGTCTACAATAAAAGAACCTTATGTATTGAAGAATCAATTCATGTTGTTTTTGTTGACACTAACCCTCACTCAAGGAATGAAAAACTTCCTAAAGATGAGGAAATTTCTATTGTTTCAAAATCTGTTGTTACAGGAAAAGACTGTCAAGAGGAGTCGACTAGTCAGCAAGATCAGTCAACTGAGTAACATAATGAAGTCCAAAATCTTCTTCAACAGAACAGTCGACTACTGAGGAAAGGGAAACAACCACAACCATCCCATATGAATGGAAAAATGAACCTGGATATCCTTACAAATTCATTATTAGAAATCCACATGAAGGAATCACTACTAGAAGATCTCAAAAGCTCAATTCCCACATGGCTCTAATTTCTCAATTTGAGTCAAAGAAAGTGGATGAAGCACTAAAAGACGTTCACTGGGTCAAAGCAATGAAGGATGAACTTGATCAATTTGAAAGAAATAAAGTATGGAAACTGGTTCCAAAATCTTCAAATGCTTCTATTGTAGGAACAAAATGGGTTTACAGAAATAAGTTAAACGAATCCGGACTAGTAATGCGAAATAAAGCATGGCTTGTTGTGCAAGGTTATTCTTAGCAAGAGGGAATCGACTATGATAAAACATTCACGCTAGTAGCAAGACTGGAATCTATTCGAATATTACTTGCCTTTGCTACTCATAAAGGATTCAAACTATTTCAAATGGATGTAAAAAATACTTTTCTAAATGAATACATCTCTTAAGAAGTCTATGTAAAGAAACCTCCTGGTTTTGTAAATGACACTCTCCCAGATCATGTATATAAGCTGACAAAAGCTCCATACGGACTCAAGCAAGGTCCCCGAGCATGGTACAAAAGATTAAGCTCCTTCCTTCTAAATTAAGGCTTCAAACGAGGTAATATCGATACAACTCTATTTATTAAACACTCAAATTCAGATAATCTTATTACTCAAATTTATGTTGACGATATTATTTTAGGAAGTCCTAACTCTGTTTTATGCGAAGAATTTGCTCATTCTATGAAAGGAGAATTCGAAATGACCGTGATGGGAGAGATAACTTACTTTCTTGGACTACAAATCAAACAGTCTCTCAAAGGGATCTTTATCAGTCAAACCAAGTACATTAAAGAACTTATAAAAAAGTTTGGCATGGATAATGCTAAGCCCATTAGGACTCCAATGAGTCCAACAACTATGCTTGATGAATATTATCATGGAAAAAGTGTTGATGAAACTATGTACAGAGGGATGATTGGATCCTTATTATATCTCACTGCTAGTTGACCAGATATAATGTTTAGTGTGTATAAATGTGCAAGGTTTAAAAAGGCTCCAAAGAAATCTCATCTTACTATTGTTAAACGCATTATAAGATATCTTATTGGGACCTCTGAATTAGGATTATGGTATGGTCACTCTAAATATTTTGTCTTGAAAGGTTTTTCATATGCAGATTTTGCAGATGATAAGATCGACGGGAAAAGTACTAGCGGCACATGCCAACTCTTGGGAAATGCACTAGTTTCCTGACATAGCAAGAAACAAAATTGTGTTGCCTTATCAACAACTGAAGCAGAATATTTACCTGTTGGAAGTTGTTGTACACAAGTTCTTTGGATCATGCATCAACTTCTTGACTATGATTTATCTCTTACCACAACTTCCATATTCTGTGATAATACTAGTGTTATTTGTTTGGCAAAAAATTCTGTGCATCACTCCAGAGCAAAGCATATAGAAATCAAGCATCATTTTATTCGTGATCATGTTGCTAAAGGTGATATCGCATTAGAATTCATTAGTACTGAATCTCAGCTTGCTGATATTTTTACAAAACCTTTTTTAGAAGAAAGATTTTGTCTACTGCAAAAAACGATTGTCATCATGCGTATTTTATAAAACAAATATTTTATATACGATTAAAACACTTTACTTTCCTCTTATAAGTGTTAATTTTACTTTGATAAAAGTGTAATTATCACATCTCCATCAGTACCGCCAAAACATCCCCTCAGAAGAGTCACTCCCTTCTGAATCTGTCCTCTTCTTCAACCAATGCAACTCTTCATCCCTCTAAAGTCTAGATAAGAATCCTCCTACTCTCTATAACTCTTCATCATCTCCAGAGAAATCCTCACCATGGTGAAACGAAACCTCTCATCTTCCACTGCGACCAGACGAAGCAGAAGCATTCAGAAACCCTCAACCCTGAAGAAACTGTAGATTTGGAATCATCCATCGACTCAGACCCTCTCAAAACCGACAATGAAAGCAGTAAATCGTTCGAGGACCCTCCCATTAGCCAGCAAAAGGCAGGAAAGAGGCCCATGGAGCAAACCCCCAAAAAATATACATGCAAGAAAGGGAAAGTGGAGAGTACTAAATTTGGGCCAGAGGACAAATTAATATTCTATGGACCAAATAAGAAATCAAGGTTTGAGTCCTATAAGTCAAAATCTATGGCTTATGGACGCACTGTAAGTCTCTCTCATATGAAAAATCTGCACTATGATGTGATTATTGTTTTCGATTTTCAACGTCTTTCCTCTCTATTCGATACTATTGAGAACTCCGTATATGAAGAGCCTGTGAGAATGTTCTATGCAAATTTGTTTGTAAATGATAAAGATGACTTGGAATCCATGGTTTTAGGCCCTCGAATTTTTCTCGACTCTTATCAATTTGAGAAGATTTTGTCTGCTAAGTTTAATGGGTATGAGTTTTTTGTGCAAATTTCTTGGCCAAAAGACTTTGAAGTTTTCTTAGAAGGAGCAAAAGCCTTCCTGTCTAATAATCCTCCCGACATTGGTCCCAAAAATCTAAAGTTTGAACATCGGGTTTTGTCCCACATGATAGCCACCACTCTACTTCTTAGAACTGGGTCCCATAGCACTTTATCCACCAGAGATATCTTTGTTCTGTACTGTCTTGTGAACAACAAAAGACTCAACTGGTTTGTATGGATTCGAAAAATACATGCTTGAGAGTATCAGGGATATATCCTCGTGTTCTACTTGTCTAACCTATGGCCTACTTATTTCACATATTCTTGGAGTTATGAAGGTTGACTTGACACCTTTCACACCCAAGCACATTACCAGTACCTATGATAAGACAGCCTTCTCTATGATGGGTTACACTTTAAGTGATGATGGATGGGTTAAACGTGCCAAAGTTGAGAGTGTCCCGGTATAGATTGAAGCTCCTACTGAACCACCAGAGTCTCAGTCAACTGTCTTTCAAAACTTTGAGCAGATTCAGCAATATCTAGATGGTGTAAGACTCATGCTTATTGAGCTGAAAGAGCATGTTAACAAAATCACAGAAGTCACCAAGAAAATAGTTACAAATCTGGCCAAGCTTAGGATGGATATGGGAGCCACACGGAGACAAGGAACTAGGGCACTCAACTCCATGTTAGAAAAAATAGACAAGCTCGTCAAAGATGTTGAAACCTCCTATGAATCCTTCTACACCAAAGTGATCAATACCCTCAAATACTTCCTAAGGAGAAATTACGGCGTGTTTGTGTGTGTTAAAAATAATCTCTTGTTCTTGCTTTTGTTTGAAAGACTTATTTTTGCATCTGTATGTATGAACCATCACTCTATGCCTCTGCTGAAGGCATTACTTATGCTGCCCTAACTAGTATGCATATTATCTGTATATTATTTTCCCATCTAGTGTGCATATTATCTGAATGCATATTGTTATATATTGGGCTTACACCTTCCTTTTTTGATTGATGTCAAAGGTGTAGAACATGTATGGAGAAGTAAATCAACAACTCAAGGAGAGCAGTAATGAGTACAACAACTCTCTAAGGGAAGTATACCTCGTTTACTCTCTCTTTGTTGTCATCATCAAAAAGGGGGAGATTGTTATATCTAAGTTTCAATGATGACAAGTGTGAAAAACTAATACCTATCTACCTATAAGTGCACAAAACTAATACCTATCTACTTTTGACTATAGAGAACAAGGCATCAACCGAAAGGCTTGATGCAAACTATCAAAAAGGCAGAAACTCAAATCAAACAAAGATCAAGAAGGAAGGATAAAAGAAATGGGAGACAAGTTGGGTGGGAAACACATCATAGTGGGAGACAATTGAAAGTAGTGCTTCTTATCATCAAGCACTCCTTGATTATTTAATCCACCCTACTAACTTGAAATCATTTGACATGCGCTCATCTCTTCAAGAAAAGTATGAAGCATCTCGGCATGGAAACGGCATGGGGCAGAGCACTCCATGATTTAACAAATTACAGCCCATCTCTCTTGAAGAAATCAGAGATACCCTACTCTAATCCAACACTCATCTCTCTTGAAAGATTCAAAGACACCTTGCTGGAATCAGGCACAAACACACAACAATACTTGCCTATAAGGTCACTGGCGAACTCAAGGGAGTGAAGTGCACAACTACAAATACTGTCTTCTAAGTCTTTCTAAATCTAAGTACAAACATTGTATTCTTGAGTCTACAAGTGTCATAAAAGATAGAAGGAATTAGAACACAAAAGAGAGTTGTATCAACATTCAGAAATTATTAGTGCTAAGCATCGTTGGTGGTGAACGAGCCAAAACCATCATTGTTGTAATTCTTTATCAAAGATCTAAAAGAACCCTTGTGACCCAAGAGAAACTGGACATAAGTACCACACCGATACTGAACCCGTATAAAATTGTTGTGTCTTGTGTTGCTTTCAAATTCATTGCATTCATCTCTATCTTATATGTGCACTAGACGAAAGCTAGTTGACTAAACTAAATCTTAGTCAACTACGAATTAATAATCCACAATTCACCCCCCTCTTGTACTTTCAGTTATATTATTATTCTTATAGTACTTCTAGAAGAACTTTATTATAAGATATTCACCAAGCATGTAGATTTAAAAATAATGAGATCTTTTATTTTATTTTTTTATGGGTTTCACTTTGACATTTTAAAATCTCAAAAGGCAGTATCAAGGTGTACAATACTACAGTTGCAGAGTCTGCATTCTCTGATGAAGTATACTTAAGTAATTAGAGAGCATTACACAAATTCATAGCTCTCTAATATATATAATTTCGTGAAGATTATAGCTACATCATTTGTACATATTGATTTGAGGAAGACTATAGCTACATAAGTTGGACACATTCAGATGAAGAAGATGCAGAAGATTCTGCAGGTTATTTCCAATTGAATCGGTGACCACTTTTCTACTTCAGCAACATATTTGGCAAGCCTTATAATAATATACCTAATACTCTTAGTTGCAGAAATGGTAATATTGAAGAGTCTCAACTCTCAACTATGGCAGATAGAACAGATATATTTTGTTATAATCTGAAATGAAAGAAATTGATTGTCTATATACCACTGCTCTATTTATACTCCATAACTAATTAGTTAACTCACTAAAATTAGTTACAACTAACTACACACCTACTATGCTTTAACTAATTGTATTACAGATACATCCCTCAACACTCCCCTAAAGCTGAGGGATGAAATGCATTTTTCATTCTCAGCTTGCCTAACAAGTACTTATGTTGTGCCTTGCAAAGACTCTTAGTTAGGAAATAAGCTAACTGCTCTTTTGTTACAATATGTTATGTCTAATTAGTCGTTTCACGGTTCTTTCTCTTACGAAGCAACAATCGATATTTGTATGTTTAATTTTCTCATGAAATATAGGATGAGCTACAACATAAATAGCAGCCTTGTTGTCATAATTGTTTAGCCAAAAATGATTTTTGTGGTCAAAGCAAATAATAGAAGAATTCGGATTTCTAATAACCAATTTTACTTCACTTTTGCTAATATAGATGAATAAGAAATAATGAAAAAATATAGTGAGAGAATAAGAAAGATAAATCTTATTGATAATCGCAGCTTCCTTCCAAGCAGGGGCGTATCTAAGTCTTAGGGTATGGGTTCACACGAACCCATACTCCTCTCCCTAAACCATATATAATAATATTATATTTATTAAAAATTACTTACTTATATGTGCGTGAACCATGCTCAAAGACTCCTATGGTGCAATAATCATTGGGTACACCTCTACGAGTGAAATTGGTGGTTCAAATCCTACTCCGGGCGGTCTTGTTTTCTGCATGGAATATAGATATATACGTGAAAATCACTAAAATTTTAAAAAGAATATAGTTTTGAACCTATAATTTCAAAAGTGTAGTAGATACATGGTAGATACTAAAGTTAAACTTGTCAAATATAAATTCTAAATCTGCATCTTCACAATAGTGCACCCATCCTCTTGAAATCCTGAATCCGCCTCTACTTTCAAGAGGAGAGAACAATATTCTACAATTAGCAGAAAATAAAGTATAAGAGATTGATTCTATAATTTCGTGAACTCCTTGATGATCTTACAAAATAAGGTAAAGAGGATTTATATAGGAACACCAATATGTAACTGTTTTGCCTTACTTAATTCTCGCCTGTTACTGATATTTATTACATTGATTGCTCGTTATTTGGATAATTTATAACAGTTATGGTAATAATAGTCAATCACGCATAATTAGGGATTATGTCGATTTCTTTTCATATTCGTAGCTATTAATGATCCTTCCTCCCTTTCCATCTTTTACTGTCCATCCCGCGCATATCTCGTTTTTCCTGCTTGTCAAGTGTGGTATCCCTGTAAGCAATCCCATGGGTGTTTTGCCCATGCTTCTCCTAACCTTCATTCTTCTTTATTGCTTTGACTCTCGTGATACCTGTCAGCACATCATTAGTCCACATGGAGAGTTTATTTTTTGACCGATACAGATAGTCCCCTTCCCTCACTCCCCCCCCCCCCCCTCCCCCAACCTTTTTAATATTCTCAATTGAATATTCGAGAAGTGATAAATTTATTTATGGAAGCAATGTCTTGCCGCCTCTTTCCTATATCAATTATGCTTTTCTTTAGACGCGAAGAGACGTACGTCTCTTCTAATAAATGCTAGAGACACGTGTCTTGTTGTGATTGAATTTACAGTTTGTAGCATCTTTTTAGGGTTTCTGCGGATGTGTCAGTTTGTTGTGACGGTTCTATGATGACGGTTTAAAATGACTTCTTTTCTTATAAATACCGCATCATACATTTTCCAACACTTCTTCTACTGTCTTTCATTCCTTTCTAAGCTTTCCCTCCAACTTTTCTTCTCTTTTCGTGCTTCTGTAATAATTAATAATTGCTTCGCGATCTTCAAACCCTTCTTGATCATTTGACCCTCGGAAGGCTATTATAGTAGATGAACTCCTTCCTTCTACAACTCCGGTTACGTGTAGAAATTGAAGTGGCAGGCTTCGTAGACTAAGCTCCATATCGAGCCGAAGTACTACTTCTTCTCAGGAGAATTTTTACCAACCTTCTTCTTATTCCAAAGATAAATTCTCAATCGCCCCTAGAACTTCTTCTAAAGTTATCATTCCACAGGAATTTTCTTTTAAATCTAATTGTGACTCATTTAGACTTACTGATCACTATCCTTCTTTAATCAACTCCGATCTTCTTCCTTTAGTACACCATGAATGTTACTAGAACCTTGACTTCCCAGTCACAATCCCTAGTGTTGACGACCGAATAACCTCTTATCATGAGGGTTATTCGTTTGTCTATACATATCCTTTTACCTTAGGATTCAAACCTCGTATTGACCCAGTGATCATTGAGTTATGTCGTTACTTCGGCGTTTGTATTGGGAAAGTAGGCCTGATAATGTGGAGGGAATTGGCTTATCTTCGCTACTTATCGGGTTTAGTTTCCGCCCCTTTCTATTTTCGTCATTTCCTCCATATGTATTCTCCAAAATATTTTTGCGAGGGCGTTTTCACACTTGTAGTGATAAGCAAAAGAGTCTTAGTTAGTCCTGAAGATGATTGTGGCTGAAGTTAGCATGCTCGGTCTGTGGCTGTTCCTATTCGCGCCTTAGTGGGTAAAGAAAACACGCCCTTTCCCAAGAAGTGAAACTTTACACGTGAGTATTTTCATTTGCCTCTTCACTATGCCATATCTCTTTAGAATACTAAATTTCTCATATTTTCTTATTTTAAAGCAATCATGGAAGCTTTCGATGAACTCCCCGACTTTTGTGATTTGGCAGAAAAATTTATTTTTGCTGCTCTTATGGAGCAAAGATCCTGGAAGTTTCTATCCCTAAATTTTTGGTGGAAAGTTAAAACCCATGGTATGTTACTTTGCTTTACCATGATTTTTTCACTTTTTCCCACTTATTCTGACATCACTTGTAACTTTTAGGATTTGCTATCTGTGGAGTCCGTCCCGCTTCCACTCCTGTAGTTAGAGTTGATGCCAACACTACTCGGGAGCGGATTTTGAATGTGTCCTCTTCAAATAGGAAAAACAAAGAATCTTGTGCCTCTGATGAAGATGAAGAAGATGAAGGTTCCCTAGTGAAGAAGGCTCAATCAAAAGGCGTGTTCTCTTAGATAATGAATCCAATGCTCCTCGGATCCAACCTCTAGACTATGTGCCTTTTCACCTAGTCGATGAGCTTGAAAATGTCTCTTTAGATATTTCAGAAGATGAAAACACTGGTCCTGCCTTAAACCCCCTTCAAATCTTGCTGAGAGCCTCGTTGCTCCTATTGATACTCCTGTTGCGTAAAGAACAAGAGCCTTGTTGCTCCTATTGATACTCTTGTTGCTACTCCTACTACTGATCGTGATGATGCTGGCCCTTCCTGTGAGACAGGTATGTAGCAGGTTATGAATGAAGTTCCTGAGGGCATGAATTTACTGAAGTATCCCAACCAAGTTGTGGTTTGGTTGAAACCTTTAATTGCCCCCTTGAAAGGGATAAACTTGAATCCCACTCCTCTATCACTCTGATGAATGCTGTTATTCAATTTTCTCTCAAGGTATGTTGTATTTATGAACCGTACAGGTTATAGCAAGTATCATTTATAATTTTTGGTTCTATTATCTCGCCGAGGTTAGCTATGATACTTGCTGAGCACATGGGGACGGTTGTACTCATGCTACACTCTGTAGTTAATTATGCAAATCCACGTATCATACCCAGTCACCAATAGCGGAGTTTTCTAGTTGAGTTGATCACCAAGAAACGAGGTAGAGCTGCATTCTCGACCGCAGTCTTGGTATCTCTTTTCTTATGCATTGTTGTCCTTATTTCAGACAGTATTATATTTTGGCTATTCAAACTTGTATTTCTATTTTAGATCTCATGAATTTGTATGAACCAGTTCTGGGAATTTATCATGTATTGGCGTTATTGTGCTATATTAAGGTTTTAGACTTATGTTAATTCTATCATTTATGTTATTATTGTTCATTATTGCTATTTTTGGCTTGCCTAGCAAGTGCATTAGGCGCCATTACGACTAGTTGAGATTTTTTATCATGAAAGTTAGTAGCAGAACCCTAGGTTCATAGGTATTATGAGTCATGAACAAGTTTAGTAGAGTCTTGTGGATCGGTACGGAGATGTCGGTACTTATCTTCGAAAGGCTACCGAACTGTTATAAAAACATCATTTTATAACATTCTTGTCGTACAGATTTGTTATTTTCAAAGTTTGAACCTTAACTCTTCTATTCTCTTGCAGATGGTGAGGACACATGAAGTCGAATCAGGCGGACAGGCACCAGTACCACTAGTAAGGGATGCGAGTGGTCGGGGTCGGGTAGAGGCCAAGGTGGGGCTCACACTACATCTAGGACAACACCTGTGGAGCCACCAGTTTCTCCTGTAGAGGAGCAGGTTCCTCATACAGTTGAGCCAGTGGGACCAGCTCAGACACCGGCGGTACTTATTGTTATTCCTAGTCTTCAAAAGTCTTTGGCTTAGATTTTACCGCGTGCACGAGCTTGGCTCAGGCGGTTTCGATCCATGTTGCACAAGCTACCTCACAGGCTGGGGGAGGTGACCGGACTCCTGCCACCCATACTTTAGAGCAGCTAGCTCAGGGTCATCAGATACCAGGGGTGTTACCACTTCAACCAGTTATTGTTGCTTGGGCCGAAGTTGGTCCACCTATGAGTGATGAGGAGCAGACGAGGTTGGAGCAATTTAGGAGGCTTGAACCGCTAGAGTTCAGCGGAGGGGATTCAGAGGATGCTCAAGAGTTTTTGGATCGGTGTTACCTGATTTCGTGCACAACAGATATTTTGGACACCGCTGGGGTTGCATTTACTACTTTTCAGCTAACATGTACAACTTATAGATAGTGGAAGACTTATGAGTTAGGCAGGCTAGCTGGTGCAACTCCGCTTACATGGCATGAGTTCTTAACTCTCTTCTTGGAGAAGTTTGTCCCACAGACTCACAGAAAGAAGTTGCGTAGGGAGTTAGAGCAGCTACGCCATGAGGGTATGACTATGAACTAGTACGAGATAAGATTTATAGACTTGGCATGTAATGCTATATGGTTGGTGTCCACTAAGAAGGAGAAGATCAAGAGGTTCGTTGATGGCCTCAATATGGTTTACATTATAGTATGGCTTGAGAGGTTGCGTCGGATGCTATGTTTGACCAAGTGGTCGAGATTGCTAGACGTTAGGAGTAGGTTCACAGGATGGAGCATAAGGAGTGGTAGGAAAAGAGACCTCATGGTTTAGGTGGTTCCAGCAATGCCTCATCTAGAGGCTAGTCAAATTACAGCAAAGGTCGTCCTTCTAAACCCGTTCAAACAACTCGTCATATTACTCATTTTTCTTCGGTTAGCTACAGTTCCTATAGTGCACGCCCAGCTCAGTCATCATTCAGTGCGTTGTCGGTACAGAGTTCTTACCGTGCTCCATCTGCTCAGGTTGTTCGGGTTATCAGGGTCAACAGCCTTACATGAGGGGTTCTTATGAGTGTGGAGACTTGAGACATCTCAATAGATATTGCCCCAGACTGTTGAATAGGGTTCCACGGCAAAGCTCTCAGCCGATGATTTCAGGACCAACATCTTCACCACCCGCACAACCAGCTAGAGGTGTGCCTCAGTCAACACGAGGGCGCCCTAGAGGGGAAGGTCATTTAGGCGGTTGTCGGCCCATTTCTATGCATTTCTCGACAGGCCAGAGGTAGTTTCTTTCAATGTCATGATCACATGTATTGTTTCTGTGTGCCAAAGGGATGATTCAGTGTTATTTGACCCTGGTTCCACTTATTCATATGTGGCATCATACTTTGCTCATTATTTAGATATGCCTCGTGATTCTATAGTTTTGCATTTTCATGTATCTACACTGATAGGTGATTCTATTGTTGTGGACCTTGTATAACGGTCGTGTGTGGTGACTATTGGGGGTAATGAGACTAGAGTTGATCTTTTACTGCTTAGCATGGTTTTACTTTGACATGATTTTGGGCATGAATTGGTTGTCTCCATGTCATGCTATTCGTGATTGTCACGCTAAAACCATGACGTTGGTGATGTCATAGTTGTCGAGGTTAGAGTGGAGAGGATCCCTGGATTATGTTCGTAGTAGATGATTTTATATTTGAAGGATCAATGGATGTTTGAGAAGGGATGTATTGTGTAATTGGCTTTCGTGAGGGATGTTAGTTCCGATACTCCTACCGTTGAGTCAGTTCCGGAAGTGAGAGAGTTCCCAGATGTATTTCCAGCAGACTTGTTACGCATGCCACCCGACAGGGATATTGGTTTTATCATTGACCTGGAACCGTGCACTCATCCCATCTCTATTTAACCATATCACATGGAACCTATAGAGTTGAAAGAGTTGAAGGAACAGTTTCAGGAGCTACTTGATAAGGGCTTCACCTGGCCTAGTGTGTCGCCTTGGGGTGCACCGGTTCTATTTGTGAAGAAGCAGGATGGTACTATGAAGATGTGTATTGACTACAGGCAGCTAAACAAGGTTACTATTAAGAACAAGTACCCACTACCACGCATTGATGACCTATTTGATCAACTTCTGGGTGTTAGAGTGTTCTCAAAGATTGATTTGAGATCAGGATATCATCAGTTAAAGATCCAGGATATGAGTTTCAGGTAATGTCTTTTGGGCTGACCAATGCCCCAATAGCTTTCATGCATTTGATGAACAATGTGTTCCAACTGTATCTTGATTCTTTCATCATTATATTTATTGATGATATATTAGTGTATTCATTGCTTTAGAATATTGAAATTCCAACCTAGAAATGGGAGATGATCAACATGGATTTTGTTATCCAATTACAGCGATCACGCCCATGATTTGATTCCATATGGGCCGTCGTGGATCGACTCACCAAGTTCGCTCACTTACTACCTGTTAAGACTACTTTCTTGGCTAAATATTGTGCTAGGTTATATATCAAGGAAAGAGTTCGACTCCATGGGCTTCCAATATCTATTATATCAGACATAGGTGCCTAGTTTACGGCTAACTTCTGGACATCATTCCAAAAGGGATTGGGTACGAGAATTTACTTTAGCACAACTTTCTATCCATAAACAGATGGTCAGGCTGAACACACTATTCAAACGCTCGAGGACATGTTATGAGCTTGTGTTTTCGACTTTAAAGGAAAGTGCGAGGATCATCTACCCTCATCGAATTTGCTTCCAATGACAACTACCATGCTAGCATTCGGATGTCACCATACGAGGCCCTGTACAGATGAAAGTGCATATCTCCTTCAGTTGGTTCGAAGTTGGTGAGACGAAGTTATTGGGTCTTGAGTTGATACAATAGGATCTGGAAAAGTTGAAAATGATTCGAGGCCGTTTATAGACCGCCCAAAGCAGGCAAATATCTTACTCGGATACCCGATGACGAGATTTGGAGTTTTCTGTGAGAGACTGGGTATTCTTAAAGGGTTTCGTCTACGAAAAAAGTAATGAGCTTCATTAAAAAGGGCAAACTCAATCCTCGATAATTATTCAGAGAGTCGATCGAGTAGTTTATAATCTTGAACTCTGACGCATAATTAGAAGTAGTGCATCCGTTATTTCATATGTCTATGCTTGTTAAGTTCTTGAGTAACCCATCCTGTATTACCCCTATTGAAGATATTCAAGTCATAGAGGACCTATCTAACAAAGGAATTCTGGTGGCTACTAAATTGTCAAATTCGTGAGTTATGAACCAAAGAGGTAGCTTATATTAAAGTAATTAGGATGAACAAAAATATAGAGGAAAAACCTAGGAAGATGAAGAAGATATGAGAACCCGGTACCCCTATTTGTTCCATGCAAGGAGAGGAAACAATGAGACTACCACAGCGGGCACAACCCATAATGACTAAAGAAGTTTGCAAGAAGTGACTACAATTCAACATTCGAGAACGAATGTTATGAAGAGTGGGATGATGTTATACCCCACACTATTCCTCCATATATAGAGTTAAGGATTAACAAGGTTTTGGTAGTACCAATCAGTTGCCGACAAGTTACCAGACAAAGAGGCAGATTCAATTGACCAGAGTGTGCCAACTATCCCACCAGGCATAGTAGCCGGTGTGTGGTGACCTGTTTAGCATTCGAGGTGGCGGAATTATCTAGACCGGTCACTGGGTATAAAAAGGTAGTATAACTCTCTTCTCTTTCATTCTAGGAGATATCACCCGTCTTAGTCCACCCAAAATGCTCTTAAACCCTCTCTAGAATTCCCGAACAATCTAAATCAGAGGCGACTCTCGTAGGATCTAGCGTGAAGAAGCTTGGAATAGTCACTATAATATCTATTATCTTGTTGTATTGATTCTCGAGATTCATTAGAGGCAAAGTTAACCACCATAGAACTGTAACTAGTTCTTTAACAAGGTATATAGGACAACTTTCTTTCTTGGCATGACTTGGTATGAGTGTCTCTCTCTCCTTCAAAGATTTATGTGTTGTGATATTAGTTTGTTCTAAGATCTTCTCAGTAATGTTGTCTCTATTCTTGGACATTGTTCTTACCGGTGGCATTCCTTCAGGTTTGAGGTGACTCTAGGCAGTACCCTGAGTTCGGAAAAAGAAATATGATTCCTTTTGATTTTAATCTCTGATTTTTCATTTAAATTGACTCCGCATTATTTTTATGTATATATGTATCTATTTTACATTATCGAATCGTACTATAGATGGCCCGGTACATTACATATTGTACAATCACTGATCAGTTAGGTATGATGATACATGATATGAGATATTACCGAGATCTTGTGTGTTTGGGTACGATGATGTGTGATGTGAGATTACCGAGTTCTCTCGAGGCCAGTTACGTCGAGTTCTGTTAAGATCGGGTACAGTCGAGACCTCCCGCGTCGGGGTATGACCAAGTCCTCTATGAGGTCGGGTATGGAGTGATGTGTGATGTGAGGTTACCGAGTCCTCTTGGAGCCAACTACGCCGAGTCCTGTTAAGGCCGGGTAATGTCGAGATCTCCTGAGGTCGGGTACGATCGAGTCCTCTATGAGGCCGGGTATGGAGTGAAATGTGATGATATGCCCCAAAGAGTGGCTGAACAATGATATATGTAAATTATAATAAATGCATGGCCCATATGAGTGGCTTGATTATACAAAAGCTTGCATACATTCATGATTTATGGTCATAGTAGTATACGCCCCTGGTGGCTTGTATACGGTATCTAGGGTAAAATTGTGCATTTCTATCTCTTATGATATGTCTTTGGTTTACATATATTATCCGTTTTACATACTCAGTACATCATTCATATTGACGCCCTTTTCTTTTGGTTCTGTGTTCATGCCCACAGGTACATATAGACCTACTAACGTCCCTCCCCAGTAGGGTACTCATTTCAGCGGTTGGTCGTTGCTCTCCACTTCTTCAGAATAGCTGTTCAGAAGTCAATTCCAGTCATTTTGGGTATAGTGGGGCCATGTCCCGACCAAGTTGTACATATGTGCATATTTCTTAGCACTCTTAGTGGCTTGCAGACTAGTGTTCAGATGTATGTAAAGGTTGGTTATAACCATGTTGGTAATAATTCTGAAATTGTATAAATGTTAATATTCTTTTCTCAGTCAGCTATGTACATTTTAATTTCTAGTAATGTTGCTTGGAGGCCTCGTTGGCCCTGATTTCATGATCTAAAAGATGTAAGTACGGATGTCGGTTCGCACGGACCTTCGAGCGTCATGTGCCGATCGCACCACCCAAGGTTGGGGTGTGACACCTATCTCGGTAAGCCAGCCACATTATCAGTCTTTGTTTAGGCATCATAACAGAACTCCACACCAAATCTGCTACTCTCATTTTTGTAGGATTACCTAACATAGCTAGATTACTTCTGCTCACAGAGTAGTTTCCTTTAGTGGTCAAAGCATATTTTCCATTCTGGAACTAATTTTCTTTAACTTTGTATTCCAATAAATACGATTAATTTATTACTTAGGATTAGTTAGAAATACGTTTACAAAATCTTAATCATGTCTGGAGTTTGAATATGTCACAGCCCTAGCTAATGCATGGCAGATATATGGTTTTTAGTTTAAGAGAACTTGCGGATTTGTCCCTTAATTTACGACATATCAAGCTTAAAAACGTGCATGTTATATGAACATGTGCTCCTCTTATATACATATAGCACATCACTTTCCCTTTTGTCGATGTCAGGTTAATCTAATTAAGGTGTTATACGCACTACTTCTTTGAAAGCTAATTAAATCGTTAGTCCATCTCCTTCACCTCATCCGTCGTAGGTGTTACATGCACCCTCATTTAGGTGCTCAAAACATTCTCGCTGAGGTTTCTCCTCCATCACGTTGTGGCTAATAATACTATATTTGTCACAACCCAAGCTCATGGTATAGCTTATCCAATTTTATCCAAAGAAAACTCACAAATTTATTTCTTGAGCAACATCTTATTAAACATGAAAGTGTACATTATTATATGAACCTGTATTTTGTCTTATATACTCCTCTCTCATTTTATGTGACCCTCTTTCATTTTTAGTCGGTCCAAAAAGAATGACACCTTTATATATTTAGTAACAATTCAAATTTAATTTTTTTTTTTTTTTACTCTTAATGAGATGATTTCTAATCACATAATTTGTTTTATCTTCCTTTATTTCTTATATATTTAGTAACAAATCAAACGCCTTCACATAAATTGAAACAGAGAAAGTAACAATTTATCTTAATTCTTTTTCCCTTTTTGACGTGTGGGTGGACTTAGGTGTCATATGAATCCTTCTTCGAAAATTTACTACACTGGAAATCTGTTAATCATTCTCCATGACGTGTAGTCCGGCATCCATCATAAGCGACGTAAAATACACTACTAGAAACCTGCCAACAATTGTCTAAGAAAACCAACCGAAATCGACTGAAAATATAGGAAAACCGACCGATTTTAATTCGTCGAAGAAATACTGGTCGCTAAGGTATGGCGACCGAAGACGGTCGCAATTTCTGACCGAAGTCAGTCGGTTAAATCAACCAAAGTTTGACCACTTTATGTGACAATTTTGTTGGAAAATAAATTTACCACTTTATGTGTAAATTATTTTTTAAAATAGCAACCGATTTCGGTTGGAATTTGATAATTTTGCATTTCTTTTTAAATTTTAACAGACCGACCGAAATCGGTCGGAATCATTAAAAAATAAATAAATAAAAAGGTTATTTTCGACCGACTTCGGCCGGTAATTTCAAATTTCTGCATATTGCACATTGAAATTACCGACCGAAATCGGTCGGAAGTCGGTCGGTTTTTTGGGTAAAAACCTGACAGAATATGATTGCTTTTAAGCTACACCACCTACCAATTACAACCAATAACCATCCTATAATGGTAGCATTACATTGTTGACATTCAACCACAATTAACCAACGACAATCACAATTAACCAACAACAAAAATTAACCAACGCTGACCACCACAACAACGCTAATAACAACAACAACACCAACCACAACAACAACAATACAAATGTTTAAATAACAAGATAATATCAACAATACAATTATCATTCAAAACTATTCTAATTAAATATTCACAAGTTCAAGACTTTGTTTAACAATACACACCATTCAATGAGTGTTTTGTACTACATCATCTCCATCTATACTACTAGAACTTTTATCGTCGGCATGGTTCGAAGGATCACGACGAGAAGGAGACACATCTGGGGAAGGCTCACGAGACCGGGGAATGGGAAAAGCACCACTAGCAAGAAGATTGGTCAGTTGACCTTGAACGACATTAAATTGTTGGTCCCTCTTTTCTAGCTGAACTTGAAGGGTATCAAATTGTTTATCTCTTTTTTATTCCCTAGCCTTTGTCTCTTCAAGCTCTGTTGTCAGCTTTGCAATCTTCTTCTCCATAGACGAGAGAGTTGACCTATCAATTGCCTCGCCCTGGGCGGAAGTCCTTATACCTTGCAATCCAGTCCTGTAGCGCCAAAATGATCTCTCTAGAAGGTCGTATGCTATCCTCTTTTTAGGACCACCGACAACATCCAACCATATCTTCTGCACTTCTTCATCTGAAAGGGGTGGTCGCTCGCCTGGTCATTCGGTGGCAAGCTCTGAGTGTACTCCTCCACATTAGTCTTGTAGCGACCCTTTATTTAGAAAATTTATTAACTATATAATATTATAAACACTAATTTCAAGTTATAGTAGTTATGAAACTTACATATATATTCTCCGCCTGGTCCTCGACCCATCTAGTTGGATCTGTCGGTGCCTTCTTCTTCCGGATGTGAGTCTCCATGGAGAACTCATCATGAGTCATCTTCCTCCCATAATTTTTTTCCTACGAATATAATAAAACACATTGACTAAATTAAAATATATAAATATAGTTCTATAAAAATAGAATTAAATATTTTAAGGAATTACAAGTAGTCTCCTCGCAGTCCCCATGCTCCTTGCACTCACACAGTGCAAGGAACCATCCTTTTCAGATGCTAGGGCCTTCTTTCCTTGTTCACTCCTCTTCCCGAATTTCTCGGTAGTCCACTGCCTCAGCAGATCCTCCCATATGTGTGGTAGAACCTATGAAGGCTTCTTGCTCTTCTCGGTAGACCACTGCTTTCGGACATGTCCTAAAGTGAACGCTTTACCATTTTTCATGCAGTAAGGACATGCTAACTTTCCAGGAGTCATCCACCCAGACAACATTCCATACGCAGAAAAATCATTAATGGTCCACATTAAGTTAGCACACAATTTGAAATTTTGCTTAGTTGATATGTCATATGTCTCCACTCCATCATACCACAATTATTTTAGCTCATCAATCAGAGGTTGCAAATATACATCAGTCAAACTCTTTGGATTGTGGAGAACGGAAATAACACAATTTAAGAAAATATATAGACTAGTCATACATATTTCAGGTGAAAGATTATACGGCGTAATAAATACTAGCCATCATGAATATGGTGTTGCAGAAATAGAAAATGGCGTGAAACCATTAGCACACAAACCCAACCAAACATTCATCGGTTCACTAGCATAATCCGGATGCATTCTATCAAATTGCTTCCAAGCTTTCCCATCTGAAGAATGACACATAACACCAGGCGGCCTTCTATTTTCATCGTGCCATCTCATATGAGGAGCGGAACCCATCGATTTGTGCAACCTCTTTAATCTAGGAATAAGAGGTAAATAATGCATCGACTTCACATCAACCTTCTTCCTACTGAAACCCTCTTAAAACGAGGTTTTTCACAAAATTTATGACTTTCTAAATCTTCAACCATGAATGCAACCATCTTCACAACAATCGGTTCTCATAGACAAGAGTCCTAACTTAGAAACCAATCTCTTAACCTTATAGAAATCTTCTGGTGTGTTGAAAGTTGGGTCAACTAGTCCACTCATAAGGCCAATGAAAGAATCCATTCTTGCTTGAGAAATATTGGTATCTGATTTGAAACTTAATAATCTAACCGCAACAGACAACTGAGAGTGCATACTCCCTTCACTTAGTGGATGACTAGCGGCCCCTAACTGTTTATAAAAATATTTTGCCACTTCGTTAGGAGCTTGTTCAACACTTTCACGGGGTTCAAACTCGAAGCCCATCCCAAAAGCATCCGCAACCATTTCATGGTATCTAGGATGTTGAACGTTAATTTGAAAGTTCACATACATCCATAAAGAAATTCTTTTAAAATTCAATTAAAAAAAAAGTAATTTGAAAGTTCACATATATCCCTAAATAAATTCTACTTTTAAAGAATTTACAATCTAATTATCTTTGTCTTAAGTCATGCATATAACTTTGTTCTTAAAATAAAAATTAAAAATTCAATTATTTAACGAAATCTATCATAAGTCGTAACTCTAGCATAATCTTAATCATCTAACATAGAAATTCTAGCATAAACATAATCAATAGGAGTAAACCCTAAATTTAATTGAACATTAACTAAACCCTAATTTATACAATTAAAATAATTAAAATTACTTAAATTTAAAATTGTAGATAACTAACCTTGAAATGCTAGGAGAGGGGGTTTGATTTTGGGTGGCGGAGGATGACCAGTGTGCTATGGTTGCCGGCGGAGCAGTGGTGGCGGAGAAGGCAGTGGGTGCCGGCGGAATAGTGGCGAGGGAGGGGAGGAAGACTTCTAAATACTTTGTTTTTGGGTGAGGAGGGAGATAGGGGTTGAATTCGGTCGATATATTTAATTTTTTTTAATCAAACTTTTTTTTAGTAGATAATATGTAAGTCTGACCACATTTGGCAGATTTCTAGTAGTGAATGTGAGTTTCTAAACCAAGGCATAAATGTACATATCAAAAGCTAGCATAGCAGCAAACACGTCGCTGATGGTGTCCCTGAAGTGTGTCTTGCGACGAATAGAGCCAAAGACTTTAATGAACTTATGAAAATTTTGTAATTTCTCAAAATTAATGCTGGAAAAGTCGGAGCATAATTGTTTCTGAGTGAGTCAAAGAGAAAGACAGAAGAGTACTACTCAGTAAAAGGGTGATCTTTTGCCAGAAAGGTAAAGAAAATCAAATCGAAGTGGCTATTGAAGTAATAGAAAGTTAGAAACTGACTATGACTTTTAACTATTCCTATGGTATGTTGTCTCTGTAGCAACACAGGCATATTGTATGGTACAATAACAGTTTTGGATCCCAAACTTTAATGAGACAGTACCCAAGTCCTCTCAGCATCTTTCCTTGTCAATTTCCCACCTTCTTAATTGTATTTGTAATCTTCTTATCTTCTCAATCTTTTCCCTCTTTCATTCAGCGGAAGTTTTTCAAGTGTATTTTTTTTTATGTTCGAGTGCCTTTTTTTTTTCTACGAAGAGAAGTTATTAAAATAATATTCTTTTTATTTCAATTTATATTATATAATTTGACTCAAAATAAAATTTAAGAAAGAAAGTAATATTAATTTTGGATGTATTGACGCAGCACATTTAGGGAGAGGTGACATGGTACATATTATTTGTGGATGACATAGTATTGGTTGATGAAACGTGAAGTGGCGTTAACGCTAGGCTGGAGGTTTGGAGACAAACTTTGGAATCTAAAGGTTTCAAGCTCAGTAGGACTAAGACCGAATACATGGAGTGCAATTTCAATGATGCAACTCATGAAGATTGAGTAGAAGTTAGGCTTGACACACAAGTCATCCCTAAGCGGGGAAGTTTCAAGTATCTTAGGTTAGTAATCCAAATTAATGGGGAGATTGACGAGGATATCACACACCAAATTGGGAAGGGTGGATGACATGGAAGCTTTCTTTTGGTATCTTGTGTGATAAGAATGTGCCATCAAAACTTAAAGATAAGTACGTTCTACAGACTGGTGGTTAGACCGACTATGTTGTATGGAGTGGAATATTGGTCAGTCAAGAACTCTCACGTCCAGAAGTTGAAAGTAGCAAAAATGAGGATATTGGGATGGATGTGTGGGCATACTATGAGAGATAGGATCAGGATTAAAGTTATTAGGAACAAGTAGGGATGATCCTCGTGGAGGATAAGATATGGGAAGTGAGGCTGAGATGGTTCATACATGTGAAAAGGAGATGCCCAAATGCCCATGTGAGGAGGTGTGAGAGACTGAACATTGTGGGCCTGAAGAGAGAACTGGGGAGAGCTGATTAGGCAGGGCATGGCGCTTCTTCAGCACTAAGGACATGACCCTTGATAGGAGGTCGTGGAGGTCAAAAATAAAGGTAGAAGATTAGTAGTAGTAGAGCATGCTTTTCTTCTATTCCGAGAGCTGTAGTATTACTCTTGTTTTGTCTTTTTCTTAGATTTTTAGTATTATATGATGTTGCTTCTGCTTCGATTAGTTACTATCTTGTTGTTGCTATTTCTTTTCCTATGACTCTCTATTATTCTTATTTCAATTTGCTTTACTAATGTGATTGTGCTTGTTTGAGACGAGGGTCTATTGGAAATAACCTCTCCACATGCACAAGGTAAGGGTAAAGTATGTGTACACACTACCTTCTCAGACTACATGTGAAAATATAGTTAATATGTTGTTGAAAAAAATATTAATTTAAAACTTATGATCTAAACATGTCATAACAAATTTCTGTGACTATACAACAACAACAACAACAACAAACCCGATGTAATCCCACAAGCGAAGGTCTGAGGAGAATGGTATGTACGCAGACCTTATCTTACCTTGCGAATGTAGAGAAGATTTGTGTGACTATCAAAATTTTGAAACTTGTGATTAAACATGTCATAACATTTATGTGGTTATAAATTTAGAACTTCTTATTAAAAATAAATAAAAATATTAAAGTTAAATAATATTTAATTATAGAAATACGTTGTTCTTTTTGAAAACGTTCTATTAAGAAAATAATGTTACACAAAACATATCAGATGAAGACTTTTGGATCTCTATATGTAATAAGAACATGAGCGTGAAGATATTAAGCACTCATATATGATACTGATAGAATATCTTGTTTCAAGTGTTATAATTATTCAAGTTTAATCTAAATTATTTTTCAAAATCTTATAGCTTATATACTTTTGTTTACCCTAAAAAACGGATAACAATTAAATTTGTTTGTGGTTTTAAGAATACATAGATTAATTCGATACAAACAATAAGTTGCGTTAGATTAAACGGATAAAGGAGGTAATAAATCATCAAACCACTTGAGGAGGGTGATTCCGGACTTAACAACAACCTTAATGAAATATCCGCCCTCGATCCCAAACTCACAATGACCAAGCACTGATGAACAAGAATAAGAACTTTGAATAACAGAGAAAATAATAATATATTGCCTTGATATGCGTGCTACAGTGTCTAATGAATAATCAGACCCCCCTTTATATAGTAGGGGAGTCCTACCCTAGGTACAATTCCATAAAAGGTAAAAATCTTCCGTTTAACTAATCACCGGATATCCGCTGGTACATGCTGAGATCCACGCCGTGACACCCGGCTTTTCACGGATGTCCCAGCCTTCTGTTAATCGTGCTCGGTTGCATGATAATGCTCTCTGGAGTATTTTCGGATTTGGAACGATCTCGGGGTCATGGCCTCGATATTCCCGAGGGCGGGCGTTGTGCCCCTGGACTCTGCCTCGATAAGACCCTCGCCTTAATTCTGGTTTCTTATCATCACGTCTCTTGCTCGATTTATCTTATTGGAAATCAGGGTGTCCCATGGGCCCGGTTTCACCCGTATACAGATAGTCCCCTCGTTTCTCGGAGAGTAAGTTTACGGAGACGACGAGGAACGACATGAGCTCTTCGATTCCTTCCTCAACATGCTATGAAAGAAACGACAAAGAAACTGAAACGTCCCGTCACTCGTGTCATAATGACTCCGAACGCGTGTCAGCCAACGGCAGGTCGTTCCTGGATGCGAAATTGAGCATAGCCTCTATAAATACTCCCTCCTCCATTCATTATTTACTTTTGACCAAGCTTCTACTTTCGATCCTCCAAGATATCACTACCTTTCTTTATACTCCAACATTATTACCTTCGTTCTTCAAGTTTTTTCAACAAATTGCAATCTTTTCTTTATCCTCTACTTAAGCCGGCGTGCTTGATTTTCTTAGCAAGTTTTTACCCTTCATCTCCTAATCTTCCTTCACACTTTAAAACCTTTTTCCAGACAACAATGAAGAAGACTTCCAAGATTGTTCCCCAAAAAGGTGCTTCTTCTTTCTCACAGCCAACCACCGAGGTCAGGGAGACTGCCCCTGATGTGGTTGTCCTCAGGAGGACCGCTCCTGATATGGCTACCGATAAGCCGGCAGCTAAAATGTTCTTCCTCGGGGGATGTTCAATCGCAGACTACTTTAAGGTCAAAAATCCCTCTTCGGTGCAAGGCCGATGTGAGGCGGTGTCAAGGTACATTTCCTCCATCACTGAGGTTGTTCTTCATGTGGTTCGGAAGAACTGCAGCTGGGCGGATAAGGATGTAGTGATCCTCGGGCTTGATAACGATATTACTACCCATGTGGAGGGGTATTTAAATATTTACACTTAACCTTTTACAAAGGGCCTAGTGGACCCGGTCATTCTGGACTTCTGCAGGAGGTATGACGTGTGCCTCGGTCAGATCCATCCATCACTATGGAGGATCGTAATCCTCCTTCGATTCTTTCTGTATAAAGTTAACTCTTGTTTGTTCACTATCGATCATCTACTCCACCTATACAATCCTCGAATCTTTCGGGGTGCTGATAAAGCTCGTATGCTGGGCGAGTAAAGCCCCATTTTTAAGTATTGATGAGGACCGAGGTCGGGGTTGGCACACACGCTTTGTCTGGGTAGGGACCGCTGACCTGATACCTGCTGAATTTAGGCCATTCATGTAAGTGCCCTTTTCTTTTAGATGCCGATTTTATGTTTTACCTCCCTTTTCCTCATCGGTATTTGCTGTGGTACAGCCCTATCTCGAGTCCCAAAACACCATTCCTCGGCTCAAGTAGTGGATCGAGGGAATTTGTTTGCAGATACCTTATCCCGAGCGCTCGTGGCGCGAGCTCTTGAAGTGCCTCTGGGAGTCCCGTTCCCACAGTAAGATTTTATTTCCTGAATAAGTAGCACTAAGCTTTCTTTTTTAGCACTATGTTCTCATTCCTTCACTTCTCTTTTTGCAGCTTGCCTAAGACCATTGAGCTTAGGCCCTTAGTAGGGGCGAAGACCTGCCCGCTGATCCTTCTGCTTCGGGGAAACCCGTGGTCGCATCAGGAGAGAATAAAAGAAGGAGGACCCCGAGTTCCCCGAGCTCGGAGAAAAACAAGCCAAGGAGAAGATTGGCTCGTAAGCCAAAGGAAAGCTCCAGCTCCCGAGTGCCTGACTCGGACTCGCTTTACCGGCTCAGGGACGATCCCAAGGAGGATGGACCTTTTGTGTCCTGTGAGTCATCCATCCCCGAGGAGCGGGTGGCAGCCGAGGGGAAAATAATAGAGGCTAATTCCCCTCAGGTTCAAGAGGCTGGTGTAGAAGTGAGGGACGAGACCTCTCGAGACGTCGACTGCGCCCTGCTCGGTGTTATAAAAATTTCGGGGTCGCCTTCATTTACAGAGTCCATGTTCGACGAAGCCCGAGCGACGAAGGAGTGATCCAACGAAGGGGCTCATGGTGCGAACGATCCCCTTTGTTGCTATTTTGATGGTTTTGGCTCAATCTCTCTAGAAGACTTCTCCGAGATGGGTGATTTAGAGGTGCCGATGAAAAGCTCATCCTCGGAGGCCGGTGGGCCGAACTAGATCCCAAAGTTGATCAACCACTTCCCCGCCCCGAGCATGGATCCCGGCCGGAATCGGTTAGTTATCATCATTGTCCCGGGCGATGTCCGGGTTCTTTTCGCTCCTATCGGAGTAGCTAGCTACCTCCGGTGCCTGGTAACTAAAGAAGATCAGGCAAAAATGAACGAGGTCGATGCGCCGTGCTTATTCAACGAAGCACAGCAGGCGCTGAACCAGGTAAGGTGTCATTACACTCTTTTGTCTTCGAATTTAGTTTTTTTATATCTCTCATTCCTTTTCCTTTTCATATTTTTGCAAGCCTCGGTACTCCATCATGAAGCCTTTATCCGTTACCGGGCTGAGATTAACCAACTCGAGGCTGAGGTCAAGGAGCTTGCTGAGAAGAGGCACATATATAATCTTCTCAGCGAGCAATGCGGAGAATCAATCAAGAATCTCCGGGCTGAGTTGGACACGGCTCAAAAGGAACATGCCAACTTGCTGGAACAGGTAAAGATCTTTGAAGTTAGCGATTACAAGTTAGACATGGCGACTAACGGTCAAAACTCGCAGGTTCAAACAAAGGCTGACCGGATCAACGAACTTCGAGGCAAGATGGACGAGGTCAAGGCCATGGACAAAGAGTAGAAGGAAAAATATATCGATTGGCTTCGAAGAAGGAGTCTACGCGGGAGCAGTTGGCCTCGGTGGAGGTCCAACTTTGAGTGGCGAGGGAGAAAGTCGAGGCTTGGGGCCAGAAATTCGAAGACATCCAATATCAACTGGGCTCGACCATCGCTGAACGGGATACCCTTGGTAAGGAGCTTAAAATAGCCAAGTCAGTGATGGAAATAACCAGGGCCCGATGCTGAAGAGATGGTGGCTCAAAACAGAGTTGATGTTGAGGTAGCTCAGGACCGCCTAAAAGTCACAGTTGAGTACATGAAGTGGCAGTCCCGAAGAGAGGCTCTTGAGGAGGTCCATGTCCGGGGTTTTGACCTGTCGGCCGAGATCGAAGATGCTAAAAGGCTCGAGGCCGAGGCCAAAAAGCTGGTTGACCCCGAGGACGAGGACAACTCTGAGGGCTCTCGAGAACCTGATGGCGGAGAAGACCCCGATGGCCCCGGTGACGAGGCTGGCTCCAGTGGAGATAAATCTTCGGTTCCTTAGAGATTTTTCTTTTGTTTTTGTATTTTTGTTCATTTTGTTGAGGTCGTTCAGCCTTTATAAAGATCTTTATTGGAATATATGTAAGGCTTGTTTTTCCCTTTGACAATTTTCGAAATTTTTTCTTTTGGTTTCTTCTTTATGATTGCACAGATTTCAAATGCCTTAGCACGAAATAAAACGTAGTAATAGGGTCTTGTTCGGAGGTTCGAACAAGGCTCGTTTTCGATGTAATTTTGTTTGAAACTCGTAGGGCTTGGTACAACCTGAATATTTCCCCAAAGTGCTTACTTAAATGTTTTTAGATTATGTTGTGAATCCATGGCCTCCCGATTAGAGCATTGTATCTCATGTCTCCTTCGATCACGTAGAACTTTGTTTCTTGAACGGTTCTGGCGCTGTTCACCGATAGGGTTATCTCCCCTTTAGTGGTCTCATATGCCATGTTGAATCCGTTAAGAACTCGGACTACAGGCACAATTTGGTCTCGTAGATCCGGTTGTTCTATGACACTCGATCTGATGATATTGGTCGAGCTACCTGGATCAATTAACACATGCTTAACTCAAGATTTATTTATGAATACATATATTACCAGTACATCATTGTGTGGTTGCATGATTCCTTCAGCGTCCTCATTATTGAAAGATACGGTTCCTTCTGGCACGTAATCTCGAGTTCGTTTTTTCCTTGTGATGGACACTTTGGTGCGCTTTAACATCGGCCCCTGGGGGACGTCGACCCTACCAATGATTATGTTAATGGCGTGCCGAGGTTCCTCTTGCTCGATCTGCTTATTGGAGTTCCTATTCATGAAATATATTTTGGCTCGATCGCTCAGGAACCCTCGGAGGTGCCCGTTGTTGAATAACTATGCTACTTCCTCTCTCAGTTGTTGGCAATCTTCAGTTCTGTGGCCATGAGTTCCATGATATTTACACATTAGGTTGGGATCTCTTTGGGCTGGATCGGACTGTAAAGGTCAAGTCCACTAGGTGTCTCTGATGCGTCTGATGGCAGATACGTTGGCAGCAATATCGACGTTGAAGTTGTACTCTGATAACCTCGGTGCTTCCTTAGGCCCGATGGGCCTATCAAAACCACTTTTGCTCATGAGTCCCCATTTATTTTGACCTTGGTCGTTTCTCCTTTCACTTATCACAAGGTTTCGTCCAGGCCCATTACCTCTTCGGTCTTCATTGTATTATTGATACCGGTCTCAATTTGATCTTGGTTCACGATCAATGTCTCTTTTGGATCCGTCACTAGCTCTGCGGGACAAACAGACCCGAAAGGGGCCCCAAGCTAATCAACTTCGATCATGATTTTTGATTGGTACTGGTTATGAACGTCGGCCCAAGTTACTACCGGATATTCTATCAGATTTTGCTTTAACTGTTGTGAAGCCAATGAGCTTCGAGCATTGAGTCTTTGGGTGAAGGTTTGAATGGCCCAATCATTTATGACTGGAGGAAGGTTCATTCGTTCCATTTGAAACCGGGACACTGTCACGACCCAAAATCCAGCTAGCCGTGATGGCACCTAACCCAACCCATTAGGTAAGCCAACTATTCACTATCCAATTTCAATGTAATTTGACAAGACAATTATTAAAAGAAAGTATATGAAACCATTACTTTTTCCCAAGAACTGGTAGTACAAATCATGAGCTTCTAAGAATAGAGTATACAAAGCGGAATGAAATAAATACATAGTCTATTTGAATAGTACATAAACAGAGCTTTTATAAATCTAAGGCTACCATGAACAAGAGGCAGCTACAACAAGAATGCAGGTACATCTTCAAATCCCGCAACCATCGAGCATAGCAACAATAGCAGCCAACATCTGCACGCAATGTGCAGAAGTGTAGTATCAGTACAACCCACCTCATGTACTAAGTAAGTAACAAACCTAGCCGTAGGTTGAAAGTAGAGACGAACTTCTACCAAGGTCGGGTTCATAACCAATAGACCACAACAGTCCATAACAACATAAAGAAAATAATACCAGAAGTAACTCAGAGATAAAATGCTCAGCCAAATCATGATTTCAAAAATAATAGTTCTTCTTTTCAAATGCATCAGTGAAAACCCAAATCGTTTGCCGAAGTTTCCAAAAATATGAATAGTTTGAAAACAATAATTTCTCCCAAAATCTTTTTAATAATAAATAAGATGTTTCATTTTCCTTCCGGATAACTCATGTAAAACAAATGCATCACTATGCCCATCTGTAAAATTGTGTGAGAAATCGTGAATGATGTGATGTTGTACAATATGAGAAAAATACATTTCTATGCATGTATGTCATGTGTCCATGCCAATGCGATGCAACTCGGTGATTATAATCTATATGAACAACTCACGTGCTGCACGGACAACTCACGTGCTATAATAATAAAGTATATAAAGCATGCTGCAGGCGGGCAGCCATGATCCATAATAATCCTCACAATCAGGCCCTCGGCCTCACTCAGTTATCAATCTCTCCAGTCTCTCGGGCTCACAATGTCATGCAAATAGCTCAAAATGATGATATGATGTATCAATAAATAACAACAGAGGCTGAGATATGATATGAAATAAAATAAATATGACTGAGTATGAATTTTTAATTTAAAATAAATAATTCACAACAATATGATCTTTGTTGGTCCCAATAATACTGGTACATAGCCTCAACATAATTTTTAATATATTTTTCAGCTCACGTTTATTAATACATAAAACCGCGTGAAAATGTCAAGATTATTTACTACAAAATTTCCACAGAAACAATTATATCACAATTTCTATAGTGCACGCCCACACGCCCGTCACCTAGCATGTTCGTCACCTCCCAACAATTCACATAATATATATATTCAGGGTTCATACCCTCAACTCCAAGATTGGAAAAGTTACTTACCTCGAACAAGCCGAATCCAATGTCGAGCAAGCTAAATAATGCTCCAGAAATCCCATTATGTGCGTAACAACTCTCGAATGGCTCGAATCTACCACAATTAATTTTATTCAGTCCGCACAATTTATAGGAATTAATTCTATATCAAAATGCTAATATTTTCCGCAAAATCCGAAATTACGCCCCCAAAAATTACTCGTGGGGCCCACGTATCGAAATCTAACGAAACTCACAAAATACGACAACCCATCCAATTACAAGTTCAACCATACTAATTACACTCAAATCCGACTCCAAATCGGTATTCAAACTTGAAAAATTTGTTTTGTGACATTATAGAAAATTCCTTCTATTTCTATTGAAGATTCAGTAATCTTACACAAAAAATGAAGATTAATTCATGGAATATAATCACAAGGAAGTTAAGAACACTTACCCCAAGTTGTGTGAAAACTTTCCTTTCCAAAATCGCCCAACTTGAGCTCCAAAATCCGAAAATGGGTGAAAATATCGAACTCTCGAATTTAAGGTTCTGTCCCAGCGATTTTCCGCATCTGCGGACAAGGGGTCGCACCTGCGACCCTCGCTTTTGCGGACAAAATTGTGCGTCTGCTAAAACAGCCGGCCTTCTCAAATATCGCATCTACGGCGCCTTCTCGCATTTGCGGGCTCGCAGATGTGCATTCCCTTTCGCACCTTAGTTCACCCCATGCCAGCCCCAGTCCGCATCTGCGCCAACACGTTCGCACCTGCGGCCTCGCAGATGCGAAAAATTCCTCGCACCTGCCAGCACTGCCCAGTTCCACACTTGGCCACTTCTGCGACTGATTTTGCGCACATGCGGCTTCGCACCTGCAATCAAAACTTCGCAGGTGCGATCACACCAGTAGGCAGCAGATCCAGCATTTCCTTAAGTCTAAATTTGTTCTTTTAACAATCTGAAACTCACCCGAGCCCCTTGGGACCTCGTCCGAACGTATCAATAAGTCTCATAACATAATACGGACCTACTCAAGGCCTCAAAACCCACATAACAACATTGAAATGACGAATCACACCTAAATTCGCAATCATTGAACTTTGAAACTTCATATTCTATATCTTGTGCCGAAACACATCAAATCACGTCCGATTGACCTCAAATGTTGCACACAAGTCACATTTCATATTACGGACCTATTCCAATTTCCAGAATCGGATTTGGATCTCAATTTTAAAAAGTCAACCCCCCGATCAAACATCCAAAAATTTAACTTTCAACATTTTAAGCTAAATTCCACTACGAGCCTCCAAATAATTTTTCAGACACTCTCCTAAGTCCAAAATCACTGTACGGAGCTATTGGAATTATCAAAACTCCATTCCGAGGTCATTTATACCTAAGTCGACTTCCGGTCACTATTTTAACTTAAACTTTAAACCTTGGAACTAAATGGTCCAATTCATTCCAAAACCTCACCGGACCTGAACCATTTACCCCGGCAATTCACACAACAACTATGGAGTACAATTTAAGCAGTAAACGGGGTTGTAATACTCAAAACAGCCGGTCGGGTCGTTGCATTCTCCCCCACTTAAACATACATTCGTCCTCGAACTTTCCAAGAGTTATTTCCAAGCCATCAAATCACTGTTCCATCTTACCACATACGTAGCCAGGGGTGAACCACGTCACCCTATTCCACATAGGCTTGACTACACAATACAATTGAAAATCATTAATTTAACCTTAGCCCATAAACATTGGAGTTTAATTTCCAACCTTTAGAATTTCTTTCAAGACACGAATCTTACATTTACACGTTGTATGAGTTTGAACAAGCTGTATCAAGCCATAACCATCACCATAACCACAGACATAATCACCTGACATATTACACAACTCGCATGCTCGTAGCATCATTCCTAATCACAGCGACTACTCCAAAACCAACCACATACTAGTATTAAACCCATATCGAACCAAACCTCATCCCAAAAACCTTCGTACACTGTTGATAATAAAAGAAACACGCCAAATTTCGTGACCTCTTACTAGATCAACAAGTCACGGAGCTCTCTCGCCCCAACCAGAACCATAATCGCTTTCTGAGCCGACTTTCAATATTATCCTTCCGAATATATAGAAATCCAAAACCTATTAGTACCCGTTCTAGGCTCAATGACCTTATATTATTAAACACAACTATCCCGCATACATGCTCAAAGCCACTAATCGAGCCATCCGTGCACCAATACGCAATAATTTAAATGTACTCAATCATGAAAAATGACTCAAATGAGAGAACTGCCCTACAATATTAACAAGTACCGTCACAAAGAATTGCTGGAAAATCTATCACACACCGTAGAACCATCACCAGATCCTAACACAAGGTTCATGCTTTAACATAACTCTGCTGCAATACGTGACCCCATCCAAATGCTGGTCCATAATATATACCTCGAGCCACCCTGCTCAAAATCAATAACCACAGAGAGGCAAGTATCAAAAATGTCACACAAAACCTGAAAGAACATAACCATTACGCAACCAATCAACCAGGAAAATGACGCAATACATATGAAATATCCATAATTCAAACCATACTGCGCCTTACTGAAATATATACTCTACTCACGCAATACCAAATAGTTATAGCATCCATCTACACATCGAAAAATGTTCATGCCCTCTAAGAATTTATGACCTACCTTTCAAACTAAACCATGACCTTGCACACGTCAACCTTAATCCCACACAACACACCGCATCTATCATACCATCATTTGAAAAATACGAGAACCTCATAATCATTTTGAGTTACAAGAAAAATACATATCTGATCAGCTAGAAGCTTTACATTTGATCCCATCCGGTATAAAATCACAATACTCAACATGCTGCTCGGGCCGGTAGGAAAATGCCCATCACAAACCGTGGTAGGAAACCTCGACAATTCTTTGGAATCTATTTTCACATAATCATGCCATCAGAGTTGAATCTCTCTATATCAACCAAGTCACGCAGGCCACCAAGCCCAAGTGTATTGCAATAAAGCACCTATAGAAAGCCCCCACATCATAAGCACCCAAAGAACCGATCATATCCATTACCAAACTGATCCAACATACTACCCGTTTGTCTTATTTTCTCCGAGTTTCTTTCGAATCTGTCTTCAGATTAATACTTCTCCTTGCTAAAACACCACGATCTTTAGCCACAGCTCACCCCACAAACCTAGCATAGAACCATAATGCCCTATGGCCCATAAGCAACTGTATTCTTCTTAAGAACCTTCAAAAATACCACAACTATAACACTTATTCTGAGAATACTTTATGTGAATTTGAAAATGTTCTTCTTACCTTCCTTATACAAAAATGTAGAATCTATAGTCATATAGAATTTTCGCAAGTCCAGGCACCATCAAACACAAATCTCGGATTTTATCCATACACAAGTCCGGAAACATTCTCAATTGTTATATATAATTCTCAAACCCACTGAAAATTTTTCGGGAGTCACCCACCTTGCTCAAATCTAATTGCACCGCCTAAATGGGACAAAAGACACGTGCCCCATTAGCACTACAACACTCAAAGAAGTAACTCTATTTTAACACCACATATCAAATTCATACTCCGTGCACACTACATCATTCACCAATAACAACTCACGCATCCCATGATTTTCATATACTCATACGAGCAATATAGCCCGTAACCAGGAATTTCCTTATTCGAGTCATCCTCGATCTCAACTTCTGCAAGTCATAACCAACCCACAAGTATGCCTAAGACCAAAATTAAAATTTAACACCTAAACATGAAATCAAATTGTCAATAACATACTCCCCCACTTGGCTCAAAGCCATAGATTAAAACATTTCATAATCCACCATACCCATACTCTATTACTGTCATAATACCGTAGTCGGTGCAACAAAATTTCTTCTCAAGTTCATACAACACCAACCATAAAATTATCCTAAATCATCCGCTAAGCTCGCAATCATTCCCTTGACACTCAAGTCAACTTTCTGAGCCAGATTCAAATTCAACTCTCCACACATACGCCCCACTGGCAAAAAAGAAACCCTCCACTCACGTTACAAGGAACACACTTACATAGATCACTTTCCAGGAGATAACCCACCTCCCTAGCCTCATATTGGCATCTTGTTATATCCTTTCGCAACCACAATTACTATGCATTCACTTAGTCTATCTGAGTCCAAACTCATTAACCAGACATGAGAGTTTAATTTGTCCCAAAATTTAAACACGTGAAAGATCTTTCAAAACATTCACACTCGAGATTGCACGTCACATTAAAACGAGAATCAAGCACCCAATGGCCTTTCATTTGCATTTCACGGAAACACTTTTGGTCATATTCAAATCATCTTAACACATCCCGTAGTTACATCGTACTCATCATAAGGCCATTCCACTACTTATCGAGCCACAAATTCCACTCATAGGGACATTACTGGACATACGAGTCCAAATGTACAAGTTCTCACAACAGAGACTACTGAACCTAAGCTGCGGTCTAACCCCGGCCTCAAGTCCTCCAGGCCGGCCCATCACCAAAACACGTAGTACACATCTCGAACCTCGTTCATAGAATCACAAGCCGGTGATGCACAGCTGATACTGAGCGCTCATGTGCGTATACAAATACGTGAAAGGAATTCAAAGAGTTATATGTCAAGCTGAATC
Source organism: Nicotiana otophora (assembly GCA_000715115.1). Taxonomy (NCBI): domain Eukaryota; kingdom Viridiplantae; phylum Streptophyta; class Magnoliopsida; order Solanales; family Solanaceae; genus Nicotiana; species Nicotiana otophora. The sequence goes on from AWOL01S0001518.1 coordinate 132,959, forward strand.
AATCTCACACAATAAGGAAAGAAAGATGGGAAGTATATATCCTAAATACCTTGTAGCCTCTCGAAGATAAGTATGAACGTCATCATACCGATCCGCAAAACTCTACTAGACACTTGCTCATGACTTGTAGAACCTATGAACCTAGAGCTCTGATACCACCTTGTCACGACCCAAAATCCAGCTAGTCGTGATGGAACCTAACCCAACCCGCCAGGTAAGCCAACTATTCACTATTCAATTTCAATGTAATTTGACAAGACAATTATTAAAGAAAGTATATGAAACCATTACTATTCCCCAAGAACTGGTAGTACAAATCATGAGCTTATAAGAATAGAGTATACAAAACGGAAATAAAATAAATACATAATCTATTTGAATAGTACATAAATAGAGCTTTTATAAATCTAAGGCTACCATGAACAAGAGGCAGCTACAACAGGAACGCATGTGCATCTTCAAATCTCGCAACCATCGAGCATAGCAACAACAACTAACATCTGCACGCAATGTGCAGAAGTGTAGTATCAGTACAACCGACCCCATGTACTAAGTAAGTAACAAACCTAGTTGTAGGTTGAAAGTAGTGACGAGCTTCAACCAAGGTCGGGTCCATAACTAATAGTCCACAACAGTCTATAACAACATAAAGAAAATAATACCAGAAGTAACTCAGAGATAAAATGAGCCAAATCATGATTTCAAAAATAATAGTTCTTCCTTTCAAATGCATCGGTGAAAACCCAAATCGTTTGCCGAAGTTGCCAAAAATATGAATAGTTTGAAAACAATAATTTCTCCCAAAATCTTTTCAATAATAAATAAGATATTTCATTTTCCTTCCGGATAACCCGTGTAAAACAAATGCATCACTATGCCCATCTGTAAAATTGTGTGAGAAATCGTGAATGATGTGATGTTGTACAGCATGAGAAAAATACATCTCTATGCCTGTATGTCATGTGTGCATGCCAATGCGATGCAACTCAGTGATAAAATCATAAACATCCCATCGGGCAGAACATCACTCATATGCAGCCGCTCGGGCAAACCTCACAGTCACTCATGCCTCTCGGGCATACCTCACAGTCACTCATGCCTCCCAGTCACTCAGCACTCGCACTCAGTAGGTACCTGCGCTCACTAGGGGTGTGTACAGACTCTGGAGGGGATCCTTCAGCCCAAGCGCTATAATCTTCACGGACAACTCACGTGCTGCACGGACAACTCACGTGCTATAATAATAAAATATATAAAGCATGCTGCAGGCGGGTAGCCCCGATCCACAATAATCCTCACAATAGGCCCTCGGCCTCACTCAGTCATCAATCTCTCCAGTCTCTCGGGCTCATAATATCTTGAAAATAGCCCAAAATGATGATATGATGTATCAATATATAACAATAGAGACTGAGATATGATATGCAATAAAATGAATATGACTGAGTATGAATTTTCAATTTAAAATAAATAATTCACAACAATATGACCTTTGTGTGTACCAATAATACTGGCACATAGCCTCAACATGATTTTTAATATATTTTTCAGCTCAATTTCATTAACACAGAAAACTGCATGGAAAATGCCAGGATTATTTACTACAAAATTTCCACATAAACAATTATATCATAATTGCTATAGTGCACGCCCACACACTTGTCACCTAGCATGTGCGTCACCTCCCAACAATTCACATAATACATATATTGAGGGTTCATACCCTCAACTCCAAGATTAGAAGAGTTACTTACCTCGAACAAGCCGAATCCAATGTCGAGCAAGCTAAACAATGCTCCAGAAATCCCATTATGCGCATAACAACTCCCGAACGGCTCGAATCTACCACAATTAATTTGATTCAGTCCACACAATTTATAGAAATTAATTTCATATCAAAATACTAATATTTTTCATAAAATCCGAAATTACGCCCCCACAAATCACCTGTAGGTCCCACATCTCGAAATCCGATTAAACTCATAAAATACGACAACCCATCCAATTACAAGTTCAACCATACTAATTTCACTCAAATCCAACTCCAAATCAGTATTCAAACTTGAAAAATTCATTTTGTGACATTATCGAAATGTTCTTCTATTTCTCTTGAAGATTCATTAATATTACTCCAAAAATGAAGTTTAATTCATGGAATATAATCACAAGGGAGTTCAGAACACTTACCCCAAGTTGTGTGGAAACTTTCCTCTCCAAAATCGCCCAACCCGAGCTCCAAAATCCGAAAATGGGTGAAAATGTTGAACCCTTGAATTTAAGGTTCTGTCCCAGCGATTTTCCGCATATCGCTTCTGCAGACAAAATTGCACGCCTGCAGAAATAGTCGGCCTTCTCAAATCTCGCATCTACGGAGCCTTCTCGCATCTGAGGGCTCTCACATGTGCATTCCCCTTCGCACCTGCGTTCACCCCACGCCAGCCCCAGTGCGCATCTGCGCCAACACCTGCGAGCACTGCCCAGTTCCACACTTGGCCACTTCTGCGACTGATTTCGCGCACATGCGGCTTCGCACTTGCGATCAAAACTTTGCAGGTGTGATCACACCAGTAGGCAGCAGATCCAGCAATTCCTTAAGTCCAAATTTGATCCGTTAACCATCCGAAACTCACTCGAGCCCCTAGGGACCTCGTCCGAATATACCAACAAGTCTCATAACATAAACAAGGACCTACTCAAGGCCACAAAACCCACATAACAACATTGAAATGACGAATCACACCTAAATTTGAAATTATTGAACTTTGAAACTTCATATTCTATATCTTGTGTCGAAATACATCAAATCACGTCCGATTGACCTCAAATTTTGCACACAAGTCACATTTCACATTATGAACCTATTCCAATTTCCAGAATCAGATTCTGACCTCGATATCAAAAAGTCAACCATCCGGTCAAACTTCTAAAAATTTGACTTTCGGCATTTCAAGCTAAATTCCACTACGTACCTCCAAATAATTTTCCATACAATATCTTAAGTCCAAAATCACCGTACAGAGCTATTGGAATTATCACAACTCCATTCCGGGGTCGTTTACACATAAGTCGACATCCAGTCACTATTTTAACTTAAACTTTAAACCATGGAACTAAATGGTCCAACCCATTCCAAAACCTCACCGGACATGAACCATTTACCTCGACAATTCACACAACAACTGTGAAGTACAATTTTAGCAATAAACGGGGTTGTAATACTCAAAACGACTGGCAGAGTCGTTACATACACGAATTCCCTGAGCTTGATGGCCCCGGCCTGTGCTTTCACGAAGGCGTCTGCAAGCATAGCAAACGAGTCAATAGAATTAGGGGGTAAATTGAGATACCATATCATAGTTCTTTTTGACAAGGTCTCTCCGAACCTTTTCAGCAGGACAAACTCGATCTCATCATCGTCCAAATCTTTCCCCTTGATGGTGCACGTGTAGGAGGTCACATGTTCATTTGGGTCAGTTGTTCCGTTGTACTAAGGAATTTCGGGCATGCAGAACTTCTTTGGGATCGGCTTCGAAGTTGCGCTCAAAGGGAAAGGTTTTTGAACAAACTTCATGGAATCCTGGCCCTTTAATATCCGTAGTGCTCCTAGGATTTGGTCGACCCTGAAATTGTATGTTTCTACTTTTTTGTCATTGGCTTTGATTTTCTTTTCTCTCGATTCCACATGTTTTGTCAATTCCTCAATCATCTTTATGATCTCGAGGTTGGTCCCGGGTTCAGCTTCACTCGGCCTTTCTACGATTGGTTTATTTCTGCGAGCATTTCCTGGGATGGTTCGGGCTCAACTCTGCTGGGGGCGCGGCTCTGGTTCTGCAACTGGTATATCGCTACCTATTGAGCCTGCAACATTTCGAAGATTACTCGCAAGTTGATCCTACTACCTTCACCGTCGTGTGTATTTTGGGCTACTGATCGGACTCCGCCACAAATGATGTTCTCAAGATTGGTAGGCAAGTTTGCATTGATAGAAATATGTGAGTTAGCGTCAATCGGGTCTGCGGCTGGAACTCCGTTGGGCTTGCCAGGGAGCACCTCGTTACTGGGTATCAAAGGGGCAAATTGGGTGTTCGACATTTTAAGCTTTGACATGAAATTAAAGACTTCAAAGAACAAGTGACAAATAAGGTGTGTTATGAAAATTTGTATCAAATTGCCACTATTATCCTTAGCCCCACGGTAGGCGCCAAACTGTTTACCCTAAAAACGGATATCAATTAATTTTGTTTGTGGTTTTAAGGATATGTGGATTAATTCAATACAAACGATAAGTTGCGTTAGATTAAAAGGATAAATGAGGTAAAAAATTATCAAACCACTTGAGGAGGGTTTCTGGGCTTAAGAACAACCTTAATGAAATATCGGCTCTCGATCCTAGACTTACAATGACCAAGCACTGATAAACAAGAATAAAAACTTTGAATAACAGAGAAAATAATAGTATATTGCCTTGATATGCATGTTACAGTGTCTAATAAATAATCAGAATTCCCCCCTCCCCCCCTTTATATAGTAGGGGAGTCCTACCCTAGGTACAATTCCATAAAAGGTAAAAATCTTCCGTTTAACTTATTACCAGATTTCCGTTGGTACGTGCCTAGATCCACGCCATGATACCCGACTGGTCACGGATATCACGGCCTTCTGTTAATCGTGCTCGGTTGTCTGACAACGCTCTCTGCAGTCTTTTGGGATTTGGACCGTACCCGGGGTCATGGCCCCGATATTTCTGAGGGTGGGCGTTGTGCCCCGGACCCTGGCTCGATAAGACCCTCGCCTCGATTCCGGTTTCTTATCATCATGTCTCTTGCTCGATTTACCTTATTGGAAACCGGGGTGTTCGATGGGCCCGGTTTCCCCCGTATACAACTTTTATTAGTACTATATTATTATGTATTTGCAAGATATAAAAAATTTATTTCCTCATTATCCTTTACGGCAAAAATCATGAGTAAAATTTCAAAGTTTTTCTCCACTACTCCCACTAGATGTTTGATATCTTTTACAATAAAAAGCTTTTAGTTTCAAGAAATCCAAAAAAATCGTATGGAGCTCTTATTTTCTCTTTCAGGATGCTTGAGGGTACTTTTAGGGACAAAAGGGCGGTTACTAGCTTTGGACCATACATAGTAATTTGTAATTGTACTACTCTATTATCTCTTTCCCTAGAGAATAAAAATTACAACAAAAGTTTCGTAGAAAGGAGAAAAAGACAGCAATATACAAACAAATACATCTTTGTTGATAGGAAATGGTACCTCCGGGATGGGATCCTTTTCTTGCAGAATATATTGGTGAGAAAGACTTGCTGCATCAATGTCTCTTTGGTTGTGTCTCTTGGATGCCAACAAAAGTATACAAGACAATATGCCACAGGTTTCAGTGGAATGAAAGATGCCATTACTATTGCTCTAGTACCCACCAAGAAATTATTGAGTTGCATATATGCAAAGATGTTTCAGACCTAAAGATTACATATGCCACAGGTTTGTAATAGATGGCCAGTTAGATAGTATTTGATACAAGTCATTTAGTTTTTGGCAAAGATTTGCAACCAAACCTATTATTGCCGACCCCAACTATATGTGCGCGCCAAAGAAAAATGTTAAGACACAAATTGGTAAAGAACTGCACCTACTTCATACTTACTGACTCTAAATTTTATTTTGTCTCCTTTTAATACCTCAACAACACGATTAGTACAGTCATGTTCTTAGCTAATCTATTGATGCCATTATGATTACTGTTTTTCGTAGATAAGTATATATTAGATATAGCTTTTTTACATTTTGTATTGGCTAGACTTTAAAGTCATCTTAAAGTTGTAATTTGTTGAAAATGAAATATAAATAGAGTCGTTGCAGTGGAAACATCAAATAGTTAGGAATATACATTCCGCCGATTGCTTCAAGCGTATAGAAAACTGCTTTTTTGATTTAGTGTTGACTTACTACCTAGAGAAAACTCATTTAAAAAAAAAACATAAGATCGCGTCTTCCAACTTGCAAAAGAAAAAAAAATGCATGATGGAGTTACAGTCGTCTATATATATATATATAGGTTGAGAACTCTTAGTAAACTTATGATAGGTTGAGTGGGGTGATAAGGAGCGGGATGATTATACATTCTGGTGAGAGTAGATATTGTATAAATTTGATTTTGTTTAGAAGAGTAGCTGGTGGATGGTTTCTGAGTGATGGTAAGGGTACGTAGTGTACTGCTGCTACCCGTAACTTTTGACGCGGAGTAAAAATTTGTATGTAAAAATTTATTAAAATTACAAAAATACTAGATATGAACCCATAACTTTAAAAATATAATGGGTTCAATATTAAAAACCTTAAAATTTAACTCATAAGATTTAAATCTGGATCCGTCGGCTAAGGATCGGATGACTCGGTGGAGAGCTAGGCGGTTGGGTGGTAGGGTAGGCCGAGGTGGAAGATAATTGAACCCTTTTTATTTTTTATTTTTTTCTAATAAGGATACAGATATATTAAACTTTAAAAGGTAACATCGTTACAAAGTGGAATCATTCGTGTTACAGTAACGTCTGAATTGTCCTTATGGAAAGCAGCTAAAACAAAGGGTGGGGGGACATAAAACTGATAATGTGTTGAAAGAGAAGGGAGAGATGAATATATTTAAAATTACTTTCGAGGCTAGTTTTGATATTGAAAAAGTGGATGTGGTTGAAATATGGTTTTGAGGGGGAAAATGACACTATATACTCGTTCTTATACTAATAGCTAAAAAATGTGTATTTATATATATATATATACAAAAATATAAAAAATTTATACTTTTTTGACTACCAAATATAAATAGTTTATAGCACAGCCTAAAAGTGATAATATCCCTTTCATAGCAGCATATTTACGAAAATTTGTGTCTATTGCATTTTGCACTTCTGACGTATACCCTCTTTTGTGATTTGCACCTTGTCTTATCTTATTTTTCAATGATTTGCACCCTAACCTCATTATATTCTTGCAAAATAATAAAATCACTTTTTTTAAAAATTTTCCAAGAGGGTAAAATAAGAAATAAAATAAAATATAAAAATAAATAGAATAAAATAAAAACAATTAAACAAAAAAGACATTGGTCTCTTCCCACGCATAATATCAAAGACATTGGAACAAAAGTATTCTCTATATATATGTAAATCTGCACATATAT
>AWOL01S0001518.1:142059-154754 GCA_000715115.1 Nicotiana otophora
GGGGGAGGGAGGGGGAGAATTTTCAGAAACCACTATTGTTTAGTGGCTATTAACTTCCTATAACTACCATATATATAATTACTTCCTATAGCTACTATTAACTTGTTACGGTAGTGTATTCGCCATATTCACGTTGTTGTATTCATGAATACAGTAACAAAAAATGCCTAAAATACTGGACAGTCCAGCTGTATGCGCATGTATTCACATGTATTCGCGTCACGTATTCATGAATACAGCAGTAAAAAACGCCTAAAATTAGTGTAGTCCAATTGTACGCGCATATATTCACATGTATTTGTGTTGCTGTATTCATGAATACAGCAACAAAAAGCGCCTAAAATCAGGGTAGTCTAGTTATATGCGCATGTATTCGCGCTATATATTCATGAATACAATAACGACAATCACATTAAAAATAGGTATGTCTAGTTGTCTAATAAGGAAAATAATATCAATTAGCGTGGTACACTCCTAATATAACTTAACAAAATCAATTCTAACATGCCTCATTTTAAACCCAATTAATTAAAATAATTTTTTAACTGTATATAACTTTTGTATTTAGTGTGTTTCAACAGTAAATGTTATTACTGTTGTATTCAATATATTTCATTGATTGTATTCCCTGTTTATATTATGTTCTATTTTAATGTTTATATTCAGTGTATTTCAATGTTTATATCATGTATTCATGTATACTGTATGTACAATATGTATGAATACATGTGTATTTAGCTGTATTAAAAAAATACAGACCTTCGAAATACATAAACACATGCCAAGAAAATATATTTATACAATTCTAACATGCCTCATTATCAACCCAATTAATTAAAATAATTTTCAATTGTATATAACTTTTGTATTTAGTGTGTTTTAACAGTAAATGTTATTACTGTTGTATTCAATATATTTCATTGATTGTATTCACTGTTTATATTCTGTTCTATTCTAATGTTTGTATTCAGTGTATTTCAATGTTTATATCATGTATTCATGCATATTGTATGTATAGTATGGATGAATACATGTGTATTTAGCTATATTAAAAAAATACAGACCATCAAAATACATAAACACATGCCAAAAAAATACATTTATACAAAAATACAATGTGTTTGAGTGAATTGCCACCATGGACAATGTTCTTTGATGGATCTGCATGTCGTAATGACGCGAGGGAAGGTGCTGTGTTCATCTCTCCAGAGAGATAAGTCTTTCCATTATCCTTTGTTTTAGGTAAAACATGCTCCAACAATGCCGCGGAGTACCAAGCTTTGATCGTCAGTCTCGAAATGGCATTATACATGAAGATTCTACAGTTGGAGATCTACGACGACTCTAAGCTGATCATCAACCAACTGTTGGGGAGTTACGAGGTAAAGAAGGAATATCTCTTGCCATACCATCAATATGCTTCTGGTTTACTTGAAAGATTCGACCAAGTGTTCTTAAACCACATCCCAAGAAAATAAAATCACATGGCTGATACTTTGGCTAACTTGGTCAAGACGATGGCACTTGCAGAGAATGAGTCAACAAAGGTATATGTGTGTCATCGATGGGTCATTCCTAGACTTCTTGATCTTCAAATCAACGAAAGTCATCATACGTCTGTTGGGGTAATTGAATAAGAGGATTGGAGGCAACCATTGATAGAGTACCTTGAACATGAAAAATTACCCGAGGATCCGCGATAAAGAACAGACATCAAGCAAAGGGCACCATGATTGATCTTCTACAAGGGGACATTATTTCACCACTCTTTTGAAGGACTATTCTTGAGATGTCTTGACAAAGAAGAAGCCTACCAAGCGATGGAGGAAGCACATTCTGGCTCATGTGGAGCACACAAATATGGTCCTAAAATCTATTTTCACATCAAGAGGATGGGCTACTACTGGCCGACAATGGTGAACGATTTCATGGAACATGCCAAAAGATGTCAAGTGTGTCAATTCCACGCCAACTATATCCACCAACCTCTGGAGCCTCTTCAACCAACTATAGCTTCATGGACTTTTGATGCATGGGTACTTGACGTTGTTGGACCGCTTCCAAAGTCAACAAAGGGACAGATGTACATATTGGCTGCCACAGACTACTTCTCTAGATGGGCTGAAACTGTTTCACTCAAGGAAGTAAAAAAGGAAATTGTTGCCGATTTTATCAAGTCGAACATAATTTTTTAGAAATTTGGTTTCAAGCAACATAAGTCTTCAATGTATAATGCACCCACCAATGGCCTTGCTAAAGCTTTTAACAAGACGCTTGGTAACCTTTTGAAGAAGGTTGTTGCAAAGAACAAGAGAGACCGGCATGAAAAAATTGGTGAAGCTTTGTGGGCATACCAGACAACCTTCAGAATTGCTACACAAGCAACTCCTTACTCTTTGGTGTATAGAGTAGAAGCAATCCTTCTGTTGGAGCAACAAATTCCATCATTGCGGATCGCAATCCAAGAAGGACTCACGTCCAAAGAGAATGCTCAACTTCGCCTAGCAGAGTTATAGGCATTGGATGAGAAAATATCGAAAGCGCAACAAAAATTGGAGTGCTATCAAGCTCGACTAGCTAGAGCCTTCAACAAGAAAATGCGGCCACGATCATTCCAAGTAGAAGATTTAGTCCTAGCTGTTCAACAATCTATAATCCTCAACAAATGCATAGGCGACAAGTTTACCTCAAAATGGGATGGGCCATATATTGTGAAGGAAGCCTATTCAAGTAGCGCATACAAAAGTGTTGATAAGGATGGTCTCAGAGTTGGTCTGATCAATAGAACATTTCTGAAGTAATACTTCCCATGAAAGTCACCTATGCTCCTCGACGTACGAGCCTAAATAGCAAGTCACGACGCTCCTTGATGCATGAGCCTAAACTGCATGTTGCTACACTCTTGGCCCGCATGAGTCTAAACTATGTACGGCCAAAAACAAAAAGAAGTCTACTAGGTTGAAAACCTCGAAAGAGTTGGCCTAGGCAAAAGTCAAGACAAAAAAAAAGTGATAGGTTGAAAACCTCGAGAGAGGCGACCTAGGCAAAAATTAGGACATTAAAAAAAAAACTCATCACTCTGAACTACGTTATGACTTGATCCTCTTCACCGGGGTACGAGGCATCTTAGACTTTCATTCTAAGTTCAGTCGCATGAGTTTAAAAAAAAGGGTTTGGCTAATGGGATCATCACACTAACTCATCCAAATGTGGAGGCATATCTATGATGAAAAGAAGGTGATTTGCGTTGAAGTATAAAAGATATTTTATTGCTTCAAGAGTACAAAAGTTGATACATCCAAAAAGTGTAGAGACTAAAGGAACTAGACATTTTTCTATACAAAAGCCTAAATCATGAAGATGATCGTAAACTAGGCTTTGTTGCTGACGTGTCTTAAATGCTTTTCCAAGTCCATATGACGTCTCCAGATTTAATGCCATTCTCGGTGTATGTCTCTAGTGTTCAGTAGTTGTGATGATCTCTTGACCACATATCTTGTTGTTAGGCCTCAAGCATGATAGTTTGCTTCTCTTGTGCAAGTGTTGGTTGAAGGTCCCATTTATGAGAAGTCGTCTCTCTTGAAAAAATCTTCAATCACCATGGGATCCGCCTTTGATGAACTTCAAGACTATCAACAAATCAAATGCAACAGTTGGTGAAGGGGTGGCTCCACATCTTGTATGACACCTCAGTCTGATATCTTGACTCGTTGAGCTTCTTTGCGAGTCTGCAAAAGATAACGAAGAGATAAGATCTGTGAACCATGATAGCCAAAGTTACTACATATAAGATAGTAAAGTTAATTTCAAGAAGAAGAAAAAAACAACATTCTCACGATAACTCAGAGAGCATAGAGATGGAAAGCGAGCTCAACAAACAACGAGATCAACTTTGAAAATCTACCGTAGTCCATCTGGAAGATGTTATGCTCCTAACATTTTTTATGTTGTAGATTTGATGTCTAGTTTCCAACAATACAAACCGTTTGCGATTTGGAGGCTCCTAGCTCAAGATAATATTTTATTTTTCGCCAGAACTATACGAATCTGAAAGTTTACTGCAGCTAGGTCGAATTTGAGAATTTTCTGTTTCCATCACAAAAGGATTTCTGCTATGAAATTCATATGTGATGCAGCTATATAAGTTTACTTTCTAACAGCATAAACGGATTATAATTTGGAGATTCCTAACTCGAGATATGAATTTTTTGCCCGGAGCGCTCAAAGCTGAAAAGCAACAAGGCAGACGTCTAGATCAATTTCAAGAAATTGTTGCGGCCAATATGGAAGGAATACTTCTGTGATATTATGAGGATTTTCTTATATCTAAGTCTTCTTTCTATTTGTGCAAATGGATTGTGATTTCGATATTCCTAGCCTAAGATATGACTTTCTTTATCTAGAGTGCGCAAATCTGGAAATCAAGTGCGACAGATGTCTGTAGCAACTTCAAAATATTATGGCGGACATTCTGAAAAGATTTTTGCGGTACTATTTATATTGTGTGTTTTGAAGTTTTCTTTCTAACAGTATAGATGGATCACGATTCCGACACCCGAAGCTCGAGATATGAATTTTTCGATGAGAATACACAAAGCAGAAAAACAGCAAGATAGACATCAAGAGCGACTTCAAAATAACATTGCGGCCAATATAAAAGAAGTTTTGCTACGATATTTTCAGGGGTTGCAGATCCCGAACTTTTATTTTCGATGGAATAGATGTCTCACTATTTGGATGTTCCCAGGTTGAGATATGTACTTCTGATGACAACATGCAATGTTATGAAGTCAAAATGACAGACTTGTGCATCACCTTCGAAAGTTCATTCTGACCTGTCGTGATGAAATTTGGCCCTATGTTTTTGATATGACGCTATGGTGCAAGTTTTGATTGTGTAGAATTAAGTGGATTGCAGTTTAGATACTCCTAGCTCAAGATACAACTTTTTCAATGAGAGCATGAAATGCTATAAAGTCAAAACAACAGAGATGCGTCTGGTGCTTGCTTGCCGAAGTTGGAAAGGCGTACTCCAATTGTCTTCCTCGCCAGCCTACAACGATGCGGTATATATTGTGCTCGCCAATGATGAGGTAGGGTCTCTTCGAGCCTCCAAGAGTAGGAATTTCGTCGCCGATGTTGAAAGGACACTTCATGTGTCTCTCTCACCAAGCGCAACAAAGAGACGAGTGGTTCGCTCAATGCATCTTCCTAGGGACATCAAGATCTCTGGAACTCTCTCAAAATCCTGTAAAAAAAATATTTTGGGAGTCCTCGGTGCCAATAGTACGACGTTTCAACAACACGATACTTCAATTTTATTATATCGATGCAGTCGACAGGAAGCTTTTGATTTCATATGATTGATTGGTGTCGACGGTGCAAAGCTCAGTTCAGAAACCAATGCCTCATGGGCTATAGCTGATTTCGTTTAGTGGTTCTGCTTCTTCATGAATACTTCTCCACAGCCCCACGTTCTAAGAAAAGAAAAGAAGAAAAAAAAGGTTAGCATGAGTAATAAAAAGTTTGATTAAACTAATCAGCATGGAAAGGGAAGTTAAAATTTGGGAGCCTCATTAATCTCTAGCCTCGACCATGAGTTAGGTCGTTGAGTATCTGAAACCAGAAGTTCCACCGGGCGCAAATTAAAGTTGGCTGATCGATATTGCTTTGTAGGCATGCGAAGTTGACTGATTGTGCAATAAAAAAACTCCAAGACTAATAAAAAGAATAAGAAGGAAGAAGTGAAGGCAACAATGGAAAAAACATTAAAGCCTTGAAGTAACCATAAGCGAATCCAATTCAACAACGCTGCTCAACTTTCAAACTTGAGAGCAGCTCGGCATCGTAATCGTTCTTAGGTTTGTTTGTCCTTATCCTATGGAATTTTCTCAGGAGATAAAGCCGATACCCATGTACATGAACTCCTCAAACTTGAGAGCGGCTCGGCAGTAAATCACATGGAATAGCTTTTAGCAAAGTGCTGTTTATATAGATGTTCTAAGGCGGTGGAGCTTTTCTTGGTATACAAGAATTTTCCTTCTCTAAGTAATAGTCGAGGAAGTCAAATATGGAAAAATAATAATTATTAGTTCCTGCGATGGTCTTGAATTGGAATTAGTGCCATATTATGTGTGGGGTTCAAATAAAGAGAGACCAATTTCATGCCAATATATATCATTCTTCGGACACTCCTAATTCACTAAGGACATGGAACCAAACCTTTCTTCATATGTAGTTAAAGTCAAAGACGTGCTCAAAAATTGATAACGTTACGTTACGAGGGAATGGTATCTACTTGACGAAATGGTTCAATTAAAATTGAAATTACTTTGAGACCTCTGAACCATCTCAAGTGCAGACTTGGAGTTAATTTTGCAAGGCACGCGCAAAGGACTTCAAGTTTATCGGGGATTCATGACAATTATATTGTCTTCGTTGGTACTTCAAGTCTCGTCTCTATGGTTCGTCAAGTCTATACCTCGACAAATCTTAAAGTAGGGAGCAACTGTAGACATATAAAATTTATTGGGTCTAATTCATACAAAATTTGGATTAAATTCAATTGGGTTAAATAATTAATTTGGACTTTACAGGTTAAATTAGTCTATTTTATTATTTTTGAGCCCAAGGTTCGTTTCATCTTAAGGTCCAGATTCATGCCATGTATCAAGTGACATGGCATATTTAGTCAAACTGCAAGCCAAAAAGATGACGCCACGTGTTAAATGATGTGGCAATCCGAGTCAAAACGCAAGAACTAACCACAGGTCGCCAAGTGGCTAAAATGACATGGGCCAATCAAAATCAAGCAAGAGAGTTCATATGTAGCTGGACTGTCTATTTTCTACAACTATAAATAGAGGGATTACATAACTCTGAGAAGACATTCAGAGTTGGAGAAGAACATTCCGCAATTGGTGAAGGTATCCACAAACAGAGATGTCAATCATCAAGTGCATAGTTCTTCAACAAAGGAGTGATCAACGGAGTTCTTCACGGAGATCAACCAGTAACAATAACGTGTTGTTCGACGTTCTTGGCGATTAAATACATCACAAGAAAGTCTTTATCGTCCTACATTCGAGAAAGACGCTTCTCAAGCCCTCGAATCACGGGGAATTTTAGAGAGGGGAATCAAGGGATACATAGAATTGTACTCTCAAATATTTATCAATAAAATCTTTTTTTCTTCATATTATTTTTGTTACAATTTATTTTTCGGACTACGAAAATTTGTTGCGAAGGGCCAAGCCCATATGCAAGGCTCTACTTAATCTTATGTAACCAATACAAAATTTATAACAACTTCTATACCCTCGGTTTGATTTTGTATTTGATGTAGGTTTTTGTTGCTGGTAGATATAAAACGATTGAATAAGCATATATATTACAATAATGGCTAGATCAAATAATCCATTTATACTGATTAAACCAGTAGCTGGAAAATGCGTTATTTCTTTCTTTTGTAGAAGCTGGATTTGATATTTCGGAGAAGGGCCAAATTTGCCCATTTACTGTGAGAAAAGAATCGATCTTACCATCCGTTATACTATCGGTAAAAAAATACCCCTAACGTTATTCAAGTGGTACAAATATATCCCTCCTCCGTCAAAAATGTCCAAGGTGGACACTATGGCACTAACAAATTACTGAGGTGAACATCACGTGGCATGCCACCTCACACCCAAACCCATTTTGCACCCTCCACCACACTTCTTCAACAACTAGCACCTCCCCACCCCACCCCACCATCAACACCACTATGACCGAGGGATGGTGAGGTGGTGAAAAACTGAAAATGGTGATGCTCACTTGCAGATACAGCAAGCTCACTCAGCCCTTGCATTTGAGATTCTTTCCGTGATTTTTCTCTCGCGCCCATTATTATTTGGTGCATTATGATTTACCACACAACTTAATGAATTTTTAAATTCTTTTTCCTCTATTATAATTCTTTTTATCCATGACTATGTAATGTTCAATTTATGAATAAAAGATGAACTATTTTATTTTAAACAACCAGAAACTATGAATATTTGAAGCACTAGTACTTATTAACCTGCTGCATAATCCTGTACTCCTCCCTTCTTTTGTGTGCAGTCACTAAGATTCTAATTGGAAAGAGAAAAATTAAAACAAATCATACTTAGAGATCAATTCTTGCTGATAGAGTAGAGTCATTACTTATATGTAGAGTGGCAAACACGCCGGTCGGGTCGGATATAAGCGGATCGAAAATGGATAATTCAAAAAACGGGGTAAAATATCTGACCCGACCCGACTCGTATTTAATACGGATTACCCGACGGATAATCCATATTATCCATGGCTTTTGAATATGATTATTTTTGGGAGAATTCTTAGTTTCTCAAACTTGGGGAATTATCAATTTAAGACTTTACAAATGTAAAAGTTAAACTCATTAGTTATTCATTGCTTATCCATTTTCTAAGTGGATAATATGTATTCGATCCGTTTTTAAAAAGTTTATTTTTCAACCATTTTTAATGAATAATATGGGTGGATAACTGTTTTCTTTTAACCATTTTGCCACCTCTACATATATGCTATCTACTCGTAGTTAGGAAGAAAGCATTTGATTATGTTCTCAATACATCTGAGGAGGTCGACTTCTTGTTTCTTTTCTATGATTTGTGCCACCATGTCAAATTGTACAGGTCAACGCACCTAAAATTTTACTGATAAATCTTTTATGAGGGAGGATTAATGTCTGAGTGAAGGTGAAGGCGGTAAAAATAGTGAAATTAATGGTTGCAATGGTGGTGATGGAAGAGAAGGTGCCAAGAAGAAATGTGGATGGTGTAAAATGGGTTGGAATGGTAAGGTGGCATGCCTCGTGATGTCCGCCTCAGTAAATTGTTAGTGGCACGCGGGATGTAGTGTCCACCTTGGACATTTTTGACGGAGGAGGGGTATATTTGCATCACTTGAGTAACGATAGGGTATTTTTGTACTGATAGTATAACAAAAGGTAAAATTTGATTCTTTTCGCATGGTAGAGGGGCAAATTTGGCCCGTTCCCTTGATATTTTAACCATCCCTTGTATCAAATAGAATTATAGAACTTCATGTTTATCTAGCTGGTATTCACAATTCTCATGTTTAATTATCTGCCGTCAAGGTTTGTCAAAGTGACATAATTTACAGAACCTCCATTATCCTCAAAAACGTTAGCGAAAGCGGGCTGTAATGGTGCTGGCAAACTTGTAACTTCACTGGAAAGCATGGAAAGAACAGTTGAAATTGTTGGCCTGTCTCTAGCAAATTCTTGAACACACAACAAACCTATGTGTATGCATCTCTTTAACACCACTTCAAAGTCTGGTTCCCATATCACTGGATCAATGAAATTTGATATATCATTCTCTTTCCAGAGTTCCCATGCCTGAAAATTGTTTTATTGGTTTTAGATATAAAGAAAAATTGCTCAACTTTAGGTTCAAACATGTAGGCAAAATAGGCAAGATATTCAAAAGAGATCTGAAGGAACTTACATATCCAAGAAGGCTTAATGGGATATCCTCATTCCAAAAACTTGCAACCTTTTGCCCACACATGATTTCCAACAGTAGCACTCCAAAGCTAAAAACATCAGATTTCTCAGAGAATGTCCCTTTGATGGCGTATTCTGGGGCCATATACCCACTAAGACAATGCAATTAGACTGTAAATTAACGACTTGGCTTAATGTGGGAACTTTTGAATAACAGAATTTACACATTGAATGTGTACTTACTAGGTTCCTGCAACTTTTTTTGTCTCTGCTTGATCTTGGTTGCATTTCAAAATTCTAGCCATGCCAAAGTCTGAAATCTTTGGATTGAAATCATTATCTAGCAAAATATTACTTGGCTTTAGATCTCTGTGGATTATCTTTATTCTTGAATCTCTGTGTAGATAAAGTAGTCCTCGCCCAATCCCTTCGATAATGTGGAGGCGTTTGCTCAAATCCAAGATTCCTTTATGTGTTAGATCTAAATACTCATGGAAAGACAGTGACTTCAGAATCTTTTATATCTAGCAGCTTGAGCAATATTTGTATGAGAAAAAGCAGGAAAAGTGATGAACTTATATTGCCAAGAGTTTTGTTGCACGGGCTCCCCAAAAATGATGCTTCACCCGTGTCGGTTCCTCCAAAAAATGCACTACTTTTGGAGGATCCGGCATGCACCCGAAGACATTTTTGCAGAATCCGAGCAACATAGGTTTTAAAGGACTAACCAAAGAGAAAGACATCCAAGCTTTTATTTGGCAAGTACTCATAGATCAACATCTTCTCCTCTTTCTCTATGCAACATCCCAGTAATCTAACAAGGTTTCTATGTTGGACTTTAGATATCACCAACACTTCATTCATGAACTCTTCCATCCCTTGTCCTGAGGCAGTTGAAAGCCTCTTGACTGCTATTTCTTTCCCATCTGCTAATATCCCCTAAGAACAAACACCAACTGTCAGCATCAAGAATCCTAATTAAAAATGAGAAATACTAGTACTTGACATTGTTTTGCAAGAACGAGAGTTGAAACAGATTCGTCCACTCCAAGAAATCATTTGTAAAAAACTATGAATACCTTGTATACCGGACCAAAACCACCTTGTCCAAGCTTATTATTTTCATGAAACTGGTCTGTAGACATTGCAAGCACTTCAAACTTGAACATTGATAAATCTTCCAAATCAACTTTGGTAGTAATATTTTCTTCCAAAGAGATCTTCTTTCCATCCAACTGATGGTTCCTTTTAAACTGAAACCATATTTTACCTCTTCGCCTTGATATCCAAAACCAGCAAAGAAACACGCCAACGCAAACAATAAAAAAAGATACTATCACTAGAACTGCAACTAGTCTGATCTTTCTGGGATGATCTGCAACGAAAACAAAGAAAGTAAATAATTGAAAACAAAGGCAAATCAAGAAACTCTTCTAGGAATCCTACTAACTCAACGAAGAGGGTAATGAGAAGTTTTGCTGCAATAGAATCAATACCGAGTTCAGAATATGCCACACGGATGTAAAGAGTTGTGCCAGCGCGTTGGAATTCCTGAATGTCAATCAAGGTTCTACTCCATGACATACAGCCTATCCCCGCATCAAATGCATAGGCTAGGCAAGAACAATTTCTCAAGCATTGGCTTCTGCATTCATCTTCCATCTTAGGTGGTAACCATTCTGCCAAATCAGGCACTTTCATGAATCCCATCTTCACAAATCCATCTTCTTTACTTGTTTTCTTCTTTTCTTCACATTGCAAAGGTTTCCTCTTCACACAACCACTACTCCAATTTCCTTTCTCCCATTCTTCTCTACTCTTTGGATCAAAACCTCTTATACAAGAACAAATTGGTGAATCCAATGAATTGCAACTTCCAAATGGACCACAAGTTCCATAGACATCACAAACATTGTTGATAGCTAACCAAGGGATCTTCCATTTCCTCTCATTCTCATCCCAGTTTGATTGAACCAAGTTCCCATTCGGCTCCAATGTGAATCTCACGGCTTCCTTTCTATCAGCAAGACCAGTAAGATAAACAGTTCCCTCTTCATCATCTACAACATTGTATCCACCGGTATGCACGGATTGCATATGCTTTACTCCAATGAATATCTGACCATTCCATTGACCACTTCTCCAGTGAGGATACTTCCCTTTCCAAATAAAAAGCTGGGGAAGGATCGTGGTAATGCTACTTGAAAAGTCACCAAAACTTGGATCCAAAGGGCTTTTCCAAGATCTCAACCCTGTTTTCTCCCTTGTCTTTGTAGAGTTAATAGGTATTTTCATTTTGGGCAAGAATGTATCACAAGGATGTTGGTAACTTTGCCATATTATGCTCCCAATATTCGAGTTGTCAAGTAGAACAAGATTCCCACCTTGGAGCTGAGCAGTTGAATTTGTAATTTGTGAAGTTGAGGAAATATTTGATGACCAAAGAGTTTCTTTATCTCCATTCATAACCACAAGATTGCCATCCTCAGATATCTTAACAACTCCAGAAGAATCTTTCAAAGGCTTGTCTCTATTGGCCACCCAAACTACAGTTGTTTCAGAGAAGTTATACCAAATACCAACGTATCGATACGAGCTATTTTGAGGATTGAAAAATCCCAACTTGAAGATGTTACCAGGACACCATAAAGTTGCTGGATCTCTTAGATATTGAGTGCTGGTAATGTTACATATTCCTATGCAAAGTCCAAAATAGAAAACATAAAGAACAAGAATGTTAATAAGAAGATACTGCAGATTTTGATTACAAGTGATCATCACTTTGGTTCTTTTTTGCTGCAAAATATCATCAAGATTTTGTTGGATAGGCAGGAAGCCCTTAAATTTGCATAATATGCATCAGCTGCCACAAAAGAATGTATGGTCTTATTATTTTCCACAACCTTGTCTTATTTACTAGTTATAGCGCATTGTTTTTTTCACTCAGAATTTTGAGCTAGACCTGCAAAGGAAATGAAAAAGTTACCATGACTAAGTTCAAATGATGGGAGGAAAAAGTCTATAAAAGCCAGAATTTCTCCCTCTACAGGTGAACAGCACTCTCTAACTTTTACTAAGATATCATACTTATCCACCAATTTTGGAAGTCCGTATATTTTCATTGTTTCGTCAAGTTATATTTCACCAAAAGAAAAATCATCTCCCCTCACCCCCCCCC
>AWOL01S0001518.1:156209-182562 GCA_000715115.1 Nicotiana otophora
CCCCAAAACCCCCTCAATCATACTAGCAGCACTGATCTTATTTTCTTTATTTAGCATTACGTTGATCCCCCCATTTGACTGGAATTTCTTTACTTGGATTCTGGGGTCTGTAGATGTGTTAGCTTTTGCATTTAATGTCGTCAAATTGTATCCCAATAGCCAGTATATTAATAATATTAGTTATGAAAATTTGTTAGTTTCAAAAGTTATACTTCTTGATACCACTTCGTTTGTGCTGCCTAATTGTTAAAACAAAATTATTGGGTGTTTTTGCTTTACATGGGAGATTTTGATAAATTGGTTTGTCCATATTTTGCTGGTATAATAAGTTGACAGTATATTAATTTGAAATAATTAATCACATGCCATTCAGCTGGACTCTTTTATTTTTATCGGCTTAATTATCTAATATTTGAACTCCACTGACTCGTGCTCTGCTGGACAAGTTGGGTTGCCCTGATGGTAAGCGCCCTCCACTTCCAACTAAGAGGTTGTGAGTTCGAGTCACCCCAAAAGCAAGGTGGAAGTTCTTGGAGGGAAAGATGTCGAGGGTCTATTGAAAACAGCCTCTCTACCCCAGGGTAGGGGTAAGGTTTGCGTACACACTACCCTCCCCATACCTCACTAGTGGGATTATATTGGGTTATTGTTGTTGTTGTTGTTGTTGTTGTTGACTCGTGCTTAGAGCCGTCAATATCCGGCCCAATCCGTGATTTAGCAGGGTTGGGCTAGAGTTTTTGGAGCCCATTTAAAAATGAGACTTTTAAGCATGGCCCGAGTAAGCCAGTGACCAGTGAGGCTTGACTGAGGCTGAACTGGGCCGGCCCGTGGGCCTAATAAAATAATTATTTAAAATATAAAAAGTATACGGCCTCTAGGCGCTCTAGAGATGGAAAGTCATAATTGGATCTTTACTTAGAGAAACCAAAGCTTGATCTTGAGAAGTTCCCAGAGATGGATGTTGTCATGTATTGGAAGGACCATTCTAGAAAATATCATGATC
Source organism: Nicotiana otophora (assembly GCA_000715115.1). NCBI lineage: Eukaryota > Viridiplantae > Streptophyta > Magnoliopsida > Solanales > Solanaceae > Nicotiana > Nicotiana otophora. Next base: position 157,213 of record AWOL01S0001518.1, read on the forward strand.
TTTCAGTGATGGAGCATGATGTACTTAGTATTCATATTACCACTGTAGCATCAGAATCAACATTTAGCATTGGTGGCGTGTTCTAACAAAGTACAAAATTTGCATCTATCATGAAAATGTCCAAACACTACTACTCGAAATTGGTTGCACGACATTCAAACTGGTAATATTTTTTTATGTGAATTTGAATATTATTAGTTTTAAAATTTAATTATTCTTAATAATTAACTAATTAATATTTCATATGAATTGTAGATGTAGATAAAAGTAAAGATGTTAAGACAACCTTGTTCAAGCGGATTCAAATGTGTTTGATGAAGATGAGGTATTGAATATCCCATAAGCGTCATGGACGTTCTCTTGAATAGTTTGTTTTGAATTTTGACTTTTAGTGAATGAACTATAGTCTTGTCTTTTACTTTTTTAGTGTTTATTGTGATATATTGAAACAGTATAAAAAGTTATTATGTTTCGCAAAATTTTTCCAAACTATTGACAGCTCTACTTGATCTAATTCAAAGTCGTACAACATGATTATTTGTAGTGTATGACTTTTTTTAGGCCACACATTAAATTATGTCCTTATAGTCCAGTAGATTAATTTCACATTTAGAATTAATTGAACGTATTTTCTTTTTGCACACAAATTCAGCCCATTATAGGGAAGGAATTCTAACCAATCTAGCGTGTTAGCCAGACCCACTCATTGACAAGCAAGTCTGAGCTAGCTACGTATTAAGCATGGGTTTGGTTACTCCCAAACACTGTTGAGTTTCATCCTCATCTATTCAATCCTAGTCAGATAGATTAAAGTACTGAATTGGCGGTTCTGCCCCTTAGCATTTTTAGATTTTGGTAAATTTAAAGTTCAAAGATATAGCCTAGTTGTCAAAGTCTTTGTAATTATAGATACGTAGTACATATGCTAGCGGAAGGTAGCAACTATTCTATGATTTGTAAGATAATACACATTTATCAATAAGTTGAAAAATGCACATGAATTCCACATGATATTACACAGGTATACACATTTATAGCTTAGGACAAAAGTTGTTGAATCAATAAGTGGTGGATAGATGAAGTGTACTTGAATCTCATAAGGTAGATCATCATTCATCACGTAGTAGCTTTCTTGGACCATTTGGTGATGGAAATAGCTCCTTTCCAACATTATAGAAATTGTTGTCTTCTAAGTGCTAACCAACCAACTTTAGTATCGAAAGAGATCTACAGGGAGCTAACTGCCCACTTCAAAAATGCACATGAATTCCACATGATAAATAGTTCAGTGGCCACAGTAGAATCACAGTAGCTTTCTCTCCGGTTAAACAATCCTTACTTCAATTACTTCTCTTTTCCCATTAGCAATCTGAAAAAGCAAAGAATCATGTAAATGAGAAAAGATAAAAATTGTCAACTTTATTGCGGCCAAAAGCACAAGCAAATTGTCGCGACCCAAAATCCCGCCTTAGGTGTTGTGATAGCACCATGTCTCTAAGACTAGATAAGCCGATTACTTACAAAAATTAAGTCAGTTTAACAATGATATCTTAAAACGGAGTTTAATATAAAAACTGAAATAAGATGAAACAAGCATACGCAACAATAATTACAACAACCTCCCAAGATTAGGTAATACAGAGTCACGAACTCTAGTTGAATACACAGAAATATCTCAAAAATCAAAATACAATACTGTGTGGATAACAGACTGACAGTATAATAAAAAGGGAAAGGACTCCAAGGGACTGTGATGGCCAAGCACCTCTACCTTGAATTCCCGTGATCAAGAAGTTAACTCTGCCTGAGTCCGATATCGCGAATACCTGGATCTGCATAAAAATATGCAAAAGTGGAGTATGAGTACACCACGGTCGGTACCCAGTAAGTATCAAGACTTACCTCGATGGAGTGGTGACGAGGTACAAGTCAAGACACCTTCTAGTCAAAATAACTTATGCAGTATATAAATATAAAGCTAATAATGAAAGCAAGAATCAATAAATGGCAACAAGGGATAAATATGTGATATAACAGTAAAGTAATCTGAACACTGTTAAAGCGCCAATGAAACCAAATAAGGGAAAACAAATGACAATCAACTAACCAAGTTGTTCTAACACAAGTCTTACGACAACATTACTCCGAGATACCTCACCTACTAATCACAAGTCACGAGTCCCAAATCACAAATCATCTGCTCACGGCACCTCGTGCCCATATTATCGATCACGACCATACGGACAACTCACATGCCAAAATCTCAATCCGCCCGGTATGGTCACAGGCTCAATATTATAATTCGCCCGATGTGGTCACATGCTCAATATCACAATCTTCCCGACGTTATCAAATGCTCAATATTATGATGAAGGCAGATAATACAAGAGTACATGGATATGATCAATAGATGTCAAGTTTCATACTCCTAAACCGTGTAAACGGCATGCTACGGTATATGCTTGTGTGAGTGTACTAATACAGTCCAAGTCAACAAGTAATATTAAAGACATCGAGTAACTCATTGAAAGCAACACAACAAATTACGATAACGGGCCTATTCCAATTCCCAAAATCAAATTCCGACCTGGATAGCTAAAAGTCAACCTACGGTCAAACTTTTCAACTTTAAATTATGAAATTTCGGCAAATCAATACAAATCAACCTACGACTTCCAAAATCAATTTCGTGCATATGCACAAGTCCAAAATCATGATACGAAGCTATCAGAGCCATCAAAATATGGTTCCGGGGTCGTTTTCACAAAAGTCAAAGTTTAGTCAATATTTTCTTATTTAAACTTCTAAGTAAAGAATGAAGGGTTTGAATCAAACCGAAAGATTCCCGGAACAAAACTAACCAACCACGCAAGTAATAAATCCATAAACACACATGTGTGAAGCATAAAAAGGGGTAACAAGGAACAATTACACAAAACGACAAATCGGGTCGTTCATTCTCCCCTACCTTAAAACAGGTGTTCTTCCTCGAACGTGAATAAAGACATATATGAAGTGGTGAATAGATGAGGATAACGACTCCGCATGTCGTGCTCGGTCTCCTAGGCCGCCTATTCGACCGGATGACCCCTCCGCTGAACCTTTACTGAAGCAATGCTCTTTGATCTCAACTTCCGGACCTGTCGGTCCAAGATAGCCATATGCTCCTCAATATAAATAAATCCTCGTCTAATTGGACTGTGTTGACATCTAGAACATGAGACAGATCACTATAATACTTCTAGAGCATAGATACATAGACATCGGATGAACCGTAGATAGACTAGGTGGCAATGCTAGCTTGTAGGCCAACTCACCGATCCTCTCAAGGATCTCAAAAGGTCTGATATACCTAGGGTTCAACTTGAAATTCTTCCCGAACCTCATCACACCCTTCATGGGTGAAACCCAGAGCAAGACTCGCTCTCCAACCATGAATGCAACATCACAAACCTTCCGATCCGCGTAACTCTTCTGTCTAGATTGGACTGTACGAAGCTGATCATGGATTATCTTGACCTTCTCCAAGGCATCTCGAACCAAATCTATGCCTAATAACTTAGCCTCTCCCGACTTAAACCACCCAACTGGAGAATGACATAGTCTCCCATATAGGGCCTCGTAAGGAGGCATCTGAATACTCGATTGGTAGTTGTTGTTATAGGAAAACTCTGCAAGTGTCAAGAACCGATCCTAAACACCCCCGAAATTTATAGCACAAGTGCGAAGCATATCCTTTAATATCTAAATAGTGCGCTCAAACTGTCGATCTGTTTGAGTGTAAAATGCTATACTCAACTCAACCCGTGTGCCTAGCTCACAATGTACAACTCTCTAGAAATGTGATGTAAACTACGTACCACGGTCAGAGATAATGGATACCGGTACGCCATAAAGTCAAACAATCTCGCAGATATAAACATGAGCCAGCTGCTCTGAAGAATAGGTAGTCATCACCGGAAAAAAATGAGCCGACTTGGTCAACAAGTCCACAATCACCCATACCGCGTCAAACTCCTTCTAAGTCTGTGGGAGCCCAACAATGAAGTCCATAATGATACGCTCCCATTTTCACTTGGGAATCTCAAATCTCTGAAGCAAACCACCCTGTCGCTGATGCTCTTACATCAACTGCCGATAATTTAGGCACCAACTACATACTCCACTATGTCTTTCTTCATCCTCCTGCACCAATAGTGTTGCCTCAAATCCTGATACATCTTAGCGGCACCCGGATGAATGGAGTACCGTGAATTGTATGCCTCCTGATTAATAAATTCACGCAACCCATCTACATTGGGCACACATAATCGGCTCTAGATCCATAACACATAATCATCCCCAATAGAAACCTCATTGTAATCTCCGTGTTGAATCGTGTCCTTAAGGACAAGTAAATGGAGGTCGTCACACTGACACTCTTTGAAACTGGTTGGCCAAGGCCTGAACATCCAAAGCTAGTGTCCTCTCTATTGCTAGTAGATATGCTAAACTGCCCAAACTCTCTGCCTTTCGACTCAAGGCATCAACCACCATATTTGTTGCACCCCATGTTTTCGTACGTGGAAGTACGCCATAAGTAAATTGATATAAGCTCGAAAATGAGATGTTACATCCCGTATTCTTTTGTAAGTTAAAGTTTCGTCGTAAGTTAATCGACGTAAGCTCGGGAATGAGATTATTTTGATATTATAAGTATTATGTTATTTCAAACAAGGGATAAGTAAATTCGTGAAGGCGAGAGGGTAAGCGAATCGAAGCAAATGAATTTCGTCGAAGTTTGACATTTTGGGATAAAATACGGCCTGTGCTAAAATACCCGGTATTTATGGACTAATGCCATACAAGGTACCACATAGCCATGGTAGTAAAGTGTATAAAGTATATTAAAAGTGAGTAGTATTTTATGTAATTTGAGATAATTCTTAATTATGTGGATAATTAGTTAATTATTGAATTAGTGGGAAATTACCAAGTTAATTAAGAAATTGGCAATTAATAATGATTTGGATAATTCTTAAGCATGATGTGGCAGCCATATAAAGCCCAAATGATGACTATTCAATTACATACCATGTGGCATGTGTAGAGGAAGTGGTGGCCTACAAGGATTGTTATGTATAACTAAGAGTAAAGTACATAAATTTGACAAAAAGCTTACGGATGAAGCTTGGCATTCAAAGACTCTCTAAGACTTTAAATTGATCACAAAGAAACGTGAATTAATTTAGGAAAGTGACGGATTTTGGGAAAAATTTTTCATACAAATTTACACCGCGTAATAGCAATGGAATTTGCAATTCTAAGAGAGCACGGTATAATATTTCTCAAGAATATTATATGGACTTTCTCCTACTTCGATCCGCCGTTACGTGTTGTCGAAATTGACATGTGTTGGAAGGACTGTCAAGAGAATCGGCTCAGGTATATTAAGGCTAAGCTCTTCCTTCATTTTCGCATGATCACGTAATTACATGCGTTTAATAACGAGACATAAAGAGAAATTCGTATTCCGAAATTTATGTATATTTTTCTAGTCTCGTAAGTTACAATATTCTCCTTATCAGGACTTCATATTCAATTGAGTATTGTCTTGTTCTAGTCAAGAGAGCAGAGAGCCTATATATGCAATATTACAATATGTTCATTACCATCGAGCTATAATCGATGGTCAGGCCTCTATTGGGCAACCTCTGATCAGATGGTAAGTTATATACCGAGCCAACAGTGACCGAGCGCCTATGAGCGAGCCCAGTTGGTCGAGATACAGAGCCTAGTATGGCCGAGCGCCTATGAGCGAGCTTACTACGGCAGAGCAATTATATATATACCGGGTCTTATAAGGCCGGACAACTATTTTACTTACTGTATTGAGAGAGTTGAGTCAGTATCAGCAGGTAAGCATATCTTCAGATTATCATTGACTTCCAGTTGCTTTCAATTATTATATTATCAGTTCAGTTTCAGCTTTCAGTATAATACCTTACATACTCGGTATATTATTTCGTACTGACGTCCCTTTTCTGGGGGCGCTGCATTTCATGCGTGCAGGTTCAGACAGACAGACGGGTATACCTCCTCATTAAGTGTTGTCCGAGTTCAGCTTGATCGGTAAGCTCCATGACTTTAGGAGTTACCGGGTCTAGAGCTTTATGCATATCTTGTGTCTATATGTATATATGTTATGAGTAGGTCGGGGAGCTGTTCCGATAACAGTATATCCACCAGTACAGGCTTGTAGACATATCCTGTCAGTTAGTGCAGTATGTTGGGCTGGTAGGCCTTCTATGTATATTTTGTTGGTTTGTCAGCTGTAGTAGTTATGACAGCCTTATCGGCCCAGCTTTATATTGATATTTAGTCAGCATTCGAAGTTGTCTTGCAATGTGGCCCATGGCCAAAGTATGACATCACATGTTCAGAGTTCCTTAGTCGCAAGTTGGTACGTAAGGTTAGGTGAGGCACCGGGTGCCGATCTCGCCCCTCCAGGTTCGGGGCGTAACAAAAGTGGTATCAGAGCAGTTCCGTCCTAGGGAGTCTACAAGTCATGTCTAGTAGTATCTTGTTTATTGGTCTGTCGTGCACCATACTTATAAGCAGGAGGCTACATGGCATTTAGGACTGTCACTCTTTCTTCTTACTCTAGATTGTGTCATAGAGCTCAATTGTAAGAACTCAATTTTCTAACTCTATCTTACTCATAATACGACGATACCTACATCCAGAAAGACAGTTGGTAAGAGATATAGTTGTGGAAGAGTTGAGTCAGAGGAAATTGATTTTTGCATCTGCTTATGATGGATAAACATGAGGTATTCAACAAATTATTTGTATACTAATATATGTAAGCTTCTTGATAAGAATCCCTAAGGCAATAATGCCTATCCACTCTTACGGTAAAAAGGAAAAAGGAGGGAGACACAAGTTTCAGCAAGTAAAAGAAGCAAGGTGAAGAAGGGTACGAGGCACCCAGTTAATGAAGATTATCGGTATTACTGTTTTGGCAGAAAAATATAAGTATTGTGTGTTACTCTCAACAGTAACAGAAGTATGTATAATTGGCCACACCCATCTCAGTTATACCCTATTGGGGGATAACAGGTGTAGATTAAGAAAAGGACGGGATATCAGGATCCGGCTGGGTTAGAGTAACCCAAAATGGTGAATTGATTATTTTCGTTAGTTGACATTTCCGAAGGATATTACAAATGTGCTAACAGGTCTCCTTGTGAGACACCCAAATGGCGTACTCTAAAATAGTATAGCTAGATATGAGTGCTACAAAGATAGGCACTGGAATCCTGGAAGGGGTAAATATTACCTTAGCGTGGCTCCCATCCCTAGTAGAGAAAGAACGTTTGGAAATTCGAAGAGCCAATGGATGGAGCAAGGGGAGCTAAAAGCAAAAGAATATTTTGTTCGAATTTTCAGAATAAAGTAATAGATAGAAATATTAGCAGGGAAGTACAAAGAGGGATAATGAAGCATTATGAGTGAGATGTGATACATGGATGGCAACGATAAAGTGTTACAGAATCTATAGTCAAATGAAGAAAGAGACGAGAGGTGATGGGCCATAAGACAACAAAAGAGTATAGGCCATACAATCATATCCTCATTTCGAGAAATAAGTTCGCGACTCTAGCGTGATTAATAGAAGGGAAAGTTAGACCCTAGAGTAATAGAAATCAGTATGGGCTAGTGAACAAGATAAACTAAACATGAATTAGGGATTGAGTGATTGAATAATAGTCGGCATCATGAGAGTTTCAAATTTCATTCCGGCGATAATAGAATGGACAACAGAAAAAGATTCGTGAGAAATTCAGAGAATGGTCATTCAGGAAGACGCTTCCCTAAAGCAAGCAATGTGAGCAAAGTTAAGCTTAAGGGACTGTATGTGCCAGTTATACTAGGTGACTTACTCGTGAGTAAGGAATTTTGTTATCCTTGGTACAGAAGGATTACTGCAAGGTGAGTAAGGGTCATCGATGGTGTGAAAGGACGCCGAAGATGAAGAAGTAAAACATCTATAGGTAGATCCTCGTGGCTTCAGCTCTTAGTACTCCCCTAAAGGGAGGGGGGGATATGGAGTGATGTGGTCTTAAGTCGGAATTAAGTGATTCTAGTAACTATGGAATGGTAAAGGAAGAATGCGATAAAAATGAAAAAGGGATGAGATTACACTTAGTGAAAGCCTATAGATATGCTACGATTCCAGAATATTGTGCAAACACGATGTCAAGGAGAGAAAGTAAGGGTTCCTTCCCGAGCTGTTATTAATATAAGGAGCCAGTGCAAGACGTAAGTTAAGGAAAAGAAAATAACCCAAGAAAGATTATGCAGAATATTGAGATAAGAATGGGCCAACGAGTAGTTAGTAGTTGATTCAGGAAGAGCCCAGTTATGGCAAGGCAAGAGGATAAAAGACAAATCAACAGATCAATGCAAGATAAACGTAGGGAACCCCATTATGGGGAATTCAGTCTCGCAGTTATGATATTGTAATACTTGAGATATATTCATATAAGAGTTAAGGAAGTAAGGAAGAAGGCTTCAACCTAAGCTCAGTAACCTAAGGAGAAAATGGTTGTGTAACAATAGTCTCACTATAAAATTGTATGCACTCCAAAACAAGTGGCACCTACCATGGCTAATGAGCGGGGAGTAAAATTAAAAGTAATATTTGAGATCACATGAGTTGCACGAAAATTCTTGAATACTTGGGAACTAAGATAAGCTAAGTATGCACGCAACAAGGGGGAAGAAGACTAGGAAAAGTAATAGCTTACGTTTAAAGAAAGTTGAAATGGAACGAAAGGGATTATTCGATTAATGATCATCTGTAAAAGACTCCGGTATGAGTTAAAAGAAGGAATTGGGTCCAGGTCATAGACAAAGGATTGAATCATTACAAGATTGTATCATAGTTTTCCATAGCATCCATGAAAGGCTAAAGTAATAACTAAAATTTCATGAGACGCATATCGGAAGATATCTTAAGCCTACATAAAGGCTGATAAGAAGGAAGAGGAAACTAAAGAGTTACATTAACCAAGTAAATCAGGAGTCTGATTATTGGAACCAGAACATTATAGACATCATGATTGAGAACCTTGCAGAATCACTCTTAATATAAGAGGTACAAGAGAGATAGTACAAGAGCCATATTCTATAATGACTCTACGATAAAGCCAGTTAGAAAAGTACCAACCTCATAAGAAGTCAGTATGAAGCTCTCACTGAATTGTGTATACACCAGAGGTGCAAGTATTATAATAAAGCTTCAAGTTATGGACGTGAATTATATCTATATGGGAGAAAGGTAATGAAAGCGATAGAAGATACGATGCAAGATTTTAAGGCAAGTAAGGTAAAGGTGAACAACATACGAGATACTCAGGTGCAGAAGATTGTGAATAATCCATACTTTAGGTAGAGGGCTAGAAGCATTGGGATTCAGTATCCAAGGAGGATAACGGTATCATTAGTGGCATATCTTCCATCTTATGATTTCTAGGTACCAAGGGATCTAGTTGAGAGAGTAAAAGAAGAGTTAGAGACGATGTGATGTCTCTCGATGTTCCAGAAAAGCGTAAGGAAATCGGTTGCAGGCTAAAGTATGATAGAACGACAAGGTTTTAGAAAGATAGGGGTAAGGATAAGAAAAGGGCAAGTGAGAAGGTGACAAAAATAGATGAGTCCTCGGGATTAAGCCCGTGAAAACAAGGAAGCTGGTGGTTTCTCTAAGTTATAGAATATATAGTATAGCCTGAATAAACTCAAAAGAGTCTAAGACTAGTACCATTTAGAAGAGATGGAATGCTGCCCGTTAGTAGAATAAAGGTGTAATTATGATAGATAAAAGATGACGTTTGGTCCTTCGATTGAGTAATGATTTGATGAATTGTACATGATTAAATAACCTACGTAAGGAGAATCATATTAGGATACCATGAAATACGATTATAGAAGTATAGTATCGTATCGTCCCCAGGTGGATCAGGAAAGTCACTTCAAATATTCCTCGATGCAACATAAGTCCTAGTGGCAAGGTATTACGTAAGAAGTTTCAAGTTATCAGTGGTATACTGTAGATCAATATTGAGGCGAATCAATAATGGATGGACAAAAGTCACAAAGTATAAGATGGGATTAGGTCGTCATTCTTACGATGAACAATAATGAGGAAGCATTAAAAGACTTTGGGATAAGCAACAGGGGTAAGCTGAAATTTGGTAGCAGACCTCAGCAACAATAAATCGAAGTAAGAGTTATGGTATAGTATGACCTACCTAGATGCAGTAAAGTCATACGAATGGATAACCGGGTCTATGAAATAAGATATAACAATATTCGTAAGTTCAACAAAGTATCGAGTAAAGAACTTCAGTATACTTATAGATGTCCGGAGAGACATCTTATCAAGCTCTATATATGTTTACAAAGTGAGTCCTAGAGATTGGCTAAAAGCTAAAGGAAAAAGGAAAGAAGAGTTGCAAAGGCACATTTACAAGGTCAGAATCATACAGGCTGCATGATAGAAGGTAGCAACAGTTACGTGATTGGAAGGGTTCTGACCACAAGTCATGGTGTGAAAAAGAGGCCTAAAGGGGAAAATGCCCTGGCCTTTGAGTATATTGAAAGAACAGTTGCCTAAATGGAAGGGAGAGTAATAGGTATTCGCAAGAGCTATGGGTTATGAGAATGATAAGTGCGTCAGTCAATATTCGAGAACGAATATTCCAAAGGGGGGGAATGATGTTACACCCAATATTTTCGTACGTGAAAGTACTCCATAAGTAGATTGATATAAGCTCGAAAATGAGATGTTACATCCCGCATTTTTTTGTAAGTTAAAGTTTCGTCGTAAGTTAATCGATGTAAGCTCGGGAATGAGATTATTTTGAGATTACAAGTATTATGTTATTTCAAACAAGGGATAAATAAATTCGTGAAGGCGAGAGGGTAAGCAAATTGAAACAAATGAAGTTCGTCAAAGTTTGACATTTTGGGATAAAATACGGCCTGAGCTAAAATACCCTGTATTTATGGACTAGTGCCATACAAGGTACCACATGTCCATGGTAGTAAGGTGTATAAAGTGTATTAAAAGTGAGTAGTATTTTATGTAATTTGAGACAATTCTTAATTATATGAATAATTAGTTAATTATTGGATTAGTGGGAAATTACCAAGTTAATTAAGAAATTGGCAATTAATAATGATTTGGATAATTCTTAAGCATGATGTGGCAGCCATATAAAGCCCAAATGATGACTATTCATTTACATACCATGTGGCATGTGTAGAGGAAGTGGTGGCCTACAAGGATTGTTATGTATAACTAAGAGTAAAGTACATAAATTTGACAAAAAGCTTACGGATGAAGCTTGGCATTCAAAGACTCTCTAAGACTTTAAATTGATCACAAAGAAACGTGAATTAATTTAGGAAAGTGACGGATTTTGGGAAAACATTTTCATTCAAATTTACATTGCGTAATAGCAACGGGATTTGCAATTTTAAGAGGGTACGGTACAATTTTTCTCAAGAATATTATACAGACTTTTCCCTACTTCGATCCGCCGTTACTTGTTATCGAAATTGACATGTTTTGGAAGGATTGTCAAGAGAATCGGTTTAGGTATGTTAAGGCTAAGCCCTTCCTTCATTTTGGTATGATCACGTAATTACATGTGTTTAATAACGAGACATAAAGAAAAATTCATATTCCGAAATTTATGTATATTTTTCTAGTCTCGTAAGTTACAATATTCTCCTTATCGGAACTTTATATTCAATTGAGTATTGTCTTATTCTAGTCAAGAGAGAAGAGAACCTATATATGTAATATTATAATATTTTTATTACCATCGAGCTATAATCGATGGGCAGGCCCCAATTGGGCAACCTCTGATCAGATGGTAAGTTATATACCGAGCCAACTGTGGCCGAGCACCTATGAGGGAGCCCAGTTGGTCGAGATACAGAGCCTAGTATGGCCAAGCGCCTATGAGCGAGCCTACTACGGCAGAGCAGTTATATATATACCGAGTCTTATAAGGTCGGACAACTATTTTACTTACTATATTGAGAGAGTTGAATCAGTATCAGCAGGTAAGCATATCTTCAGATTATCATTGCCTTCCAATTGCTTTCAGTTATTATATTATCAGTTCAGTTTCAGCTTTCAGTATAGTGCCTTACATACTCGGTACATTATTTCGTACTGACGTCCCTTTTCTGGGGGCGCTCCATTTCATGCGTGCAGGTTCAAACATACAGACGGGTAGACCTCCTCATTAAGTGTTGTCCGAGTTCAACTTGATCGGTAAGCTCCTTGCCTTTCGGAGTTGCCGGGTCTAGAGCTTTATGTACATCTTGTGTATATATGTATATATGTTATGAGTAGGTCAGGGAGCTGTTCTGATCACAGTATATCCACCAGTAGAGGGTTGTAGACATATCCTGTCAGTTAGTGCAGTATGTTGAGCTGATAGGCCTTGTATGTATATTTTCTTGGTTTGCCAGCTGTAGTAGTTTTGACGGCCTTGTTGTCCCAGCTTTATATTGATATTTAGTCAGCTTTCGCAGTTGTCTTGCAATGTGGCCCATGGACAAAGTATGAAATCACATGTTCAGAGTTCCGTAGTCGCAAGTTGGTACGTAAGGTTAGGTGAGGCACCGGGTGCCGGTCTCTCCCCTCCAGGTTCGGGGCGTGACAATATTGGCCTTCCCAGGATGATATAGAATAGTGATATCATAGTCCTTAAGCAAATTTAACCACCTACGCTGCCGCAAGTTAAGATCTTTCTGTTTGAACAGATGCTGTAAACTCTGGTGGTTGGTAAAGACCTCACAAGGGACACTTATAAATAGTGTTGCCAAACCTTCACTGCATGAACAATGGCTGCTAACTCCAAGTTGTGGACCGAATAGCTCCTTTCTTGGGTCTTCATCTATCGATATGTATAGGCAATCACCCTACCATCTTACATTAACACCGCGCCAAGGCTAACACATAATACATCACAACACACTGTATAAGACCCTAAGCCCGTAGGCAACACCAACACTAAGGTTGTAGTCAAAGAGGTCTTGAGCTTTTGAAAGCTCGCCACTCACTCCTCGGGCCATGTGAAAGGAGCACCCTTCTAGGTCAATTTGGTCATAGGTGCAGTAATAGATGAGAAGCCCACTACGAAACGGCGATAATACATGGTCAAACCAAGGAAACTCCGGATCTTAGTGGTTGAAGGTGGTCTAGTCCAACTCTACACTGCTTCAATCTTATCCAGATCTACCTTGATCCCTTCACTCGACACCACATGATCCAAAAACACCACCAAATCAAGATAAAATTCTCACTTTGAGAATATTCTATATAACTTCTTCTCTTTCATGGTTTGAAGTACGATCCTGAAGTGCTTCTCATGATCTTCTCGATTGCGGGAGTACACCAAGTTGTCGTCAATAAACACAGTGACGAATGAATCAAGATAAGGCTGGAATACATTGTTCATCAAGTGCATAAATGGTGCTGGGGCATTGTCATCCCAAATGACGTCACAAGGAACTCGTAGTGACCATACCCCGTCCTAAAGGCAGTCTTCAGAATATCCGGATCCCGAATCTTTAGCTGATGATAACCTAAACGCTAATCAATCTTTGAGAACACTCTGACATCTTGTAGCTGATCAAATAAGTCATTAATGCATGGAAATGGATACATTTTCTTCACTGTAACCTTGTTCAACTACTGATAATCAATACACATGCATATAGAACCATCTTTCTTCTTCAAACAAAACCGGAGCACCCCACATCGACACTCTAGGCTGAATGAAGCCCTTATCGAGCAACGTTTGCAACAACTCCTTTAACTCCTTCAACTCTGTTAGGGCCATACGATATTGTGTGATAGAAATGGGCTGAGAGGTCGATAACATGTCAATACCAAAATCGATATCCCTATCGGGTAGTATGCCCGGAAGATCCGATAAAAATATATCTGGGAAGTCTATCACTATTGGAACATACTCGTCGATAGAAGTGTCATCACTTACATCTCTCACAAAGTCTAGATAAGAATCACACCCATTCTCAACTATCCGTTGATCCTTTAGAAATAATACAACCCTGCTAGGAACATAATCCAATGCACCCCCCACTATAACCGTGCAAACCTAGCATAGCCAATGTCATAGTCTTGGCGTGACAATTGAGAATAGCATGATAGGGTGACAACCAATCCATGCTCAAGATAACATCAAAATCTACTATACTAAGTAATAATAGATAGACTTTGGTCTCAACACCATCAATATCAACTAAGCACGACTGATACACACATTCCACAACAATAAAATCTCCTGCATGCATGGACACATAAATAGGAAAAATCAAAGAATCACGAGATATATCCAAATATAGAGCAAAGTAAGATGACACATATGAATAAGTGGATCTCGGATCAAATATAAATGATGCATCTCTATGGAAAACCGAAACCATACCTGTAATGACTACATCTGAAGCAACTGCCTCTGTCTCGCCCAGAAAAGCATAGAATCTGGCCTGGACTCCCCCTCTAGGGCTACCTGTACCCGCCCATCCCCCACCCCTAGCTTGTTGTGCGGGTGGAGTGACAACTGGGGCAGAACCATGGCCTGAGAAGTCTGTGGACCTGACTGAATCATTGGAGCCTGAGTAGCTTGTGGAGGTTCACCCCTCCTGAGCCGGGTCAATCTCTAACCATATGATGGGTATCACCACACTTAAAGCAAGATCTCGGTAGGTGTGGCTGCTGGGACTGGCTCAGGCCTGGTCGTCTAGACTTACCGTTGAAGGCACCTCGTGCCGGAGGTGAACTAGAAATTGACTGAGCAAAGTGTGCAACCTAAGACCTCGAAACAACCAGAGCACCACTAGAAGCTGGAAGTGTTGAATGAACTGGGCGGCTCACACAACCTCTACTATGATGGGCTGTAGCTACAATGTGGCCACCACTAAATCCTCCCGTACCTTGATGCCTCTTGGACTTCCTCTCCTCCATCTCACGGTCCCACATACCCTCCAACCTTCGTGCAATGTCTACCACATGCTAATATGAGGTATCTGTCTCCAACTCTCGTGCCATGCTAAATCTAATACCATAGTTGAGCTCCTCGATGAATCGACAGACTCACTCTTTGGCTGTAGAAACTAAGGCATGTGCATGACTATACAAGTCACTGAACCAGACAACATACTCCGACATTGTCATAGTACCTTGACGCAGCTGCTCAAACTCAGTGTGCCATGCATCCCTAAGGGATTGGGGAAAACACTCTCTTAGGAACAACTCTGAAAACCGAGTCCATGTAAGTGAAGTTGTATCGGCTAGTCTACCCTCCTCGTAAATCCGCCACCACTGATATGCTCCTCATGATAGCAGGAAAGTAGTGAAATCCACCCATGTGAGTATCCACTATACCCATGGCGGAGAATACGGTGGCACTCCTCAAGAAAACCATGTGCATCCTCTGATTCCAAACCACTGAAAGTAGGAGGGTGATACTTCTTGAACCTCTCAAGTGTAAGCTGCTCGTCCTCAGATGTTGCTGCCCTAACTACTGGCTGAACTAGAACAACATGTTGTACTGGCATAACCTCTGGGTAGTAATCAACCTGGACCCGCTGCTCTAGGGTACGGGCCGTGGGAGTCTGAGCTCCTCCCCCAGCATGAGATGTGGATGGTGCAAGTAGAATCAACCCCGCCTAAGATAGAGTACCGAACATGCTCAAGAACTATGAGAGGGTCTCATAAAGTGTTGGGGTGGCAACAAGCGCCTCAGGTTCCTGTCCCCCAACTGGAGCTACTGTTGGCTCCTCTGTCGCAGCTCGGGCAGGTGCTCTGGCTGCACCACATGCCCCTCCTAGGCCTCTGCCCTAGCCTCTGGCAGTTCTAACAATAGGCATGGGTGTCTGATCGTCCTATCTAACAGTGCGTGACCTTACTAGCTGTAAGAGAATAGAAAGTCAAAGATTCAGTTTTTTTGAAGTCAACCAATTTGCACGATAAGGAATCAAACAAGTGAAATTTTCCTAATAGTTCCATAGCCTCTCGAAGATAACTACAAATGTCTCCGTACCAATCTGCAAGACTCTACTAACTCTGCTTATGACTCGTAACGCCTATGAACCTAGAGCTATGATACCAATTTGTCCCGACCCCAATTTTCCTTCAAATGATATCGTGATGGCACCTAGTCATACGCTTGACATTTAATAATAACCTGACAGAAAGAATTTATAAAACACTAAAACAAAGATGAATAACTGATGTAAACTTCCGAAAACATAATCAACAACAATACACTCACCAAGACTGGTGGAACTGAGTCATAAGCTCTACATAGTAAACTAAAATAACGACTACATCACTGTTTGAATGAAAATACAACATGAAACAAGGATAAGGAAGGTGATACCGAGGCCTGCGGACGTGGAACAGGTATACGTTGAAGTCTCCCAAACACAGCAACACAACTCAAAGCTAGTGTCCAGCACGAGCAGACGTATTACGGATCTGCACAAAACGATGTACAGAAGCGTAGTATAAGTACACCGCAATGGTACCCGGTAAGTATCAAGCCTAACCTAAGTAGAGTAGTGACAATGCCATGTCAAGACACCTACTAGTATATAAATAAACAGAATGAAAACAAAAGAACGGATAATATTGGAATGCGGAGAAATAGCCGATACGAAACAAGAAAATTGAATGAACTAATACCAAAATTTTAAGCACGGAAATAACATGAAGAAATCAGTTAAAGAGAACTTCAATGATCAGATACGGACAATAACTGACAAATATAAGGAAGAACAAAATAACAAGAATCACAACGAGGGACCACCTCATGTATAATATGAATCACCACTGAGGTACCGCCTCGTGTTTATGTTTCAAGAATCACAACCGAGGTATCGCCTAATATTCACAATTAACAATCTCAATCACAATCTTTACTTATTCCGTCGCGTGAGCCTTACTTTTGAAATAGATTTTGAAAATAGTTTTCCCAAAATAGCTACACGCACTTTAGTCCACCTTATGACGCTGGTGGCTTCACGTAGTTCCCCCACAAGTAACCACATAAGTCCCATCATTATCACCGCATGGACATTAACCACAAGTCGTATACCTCCGCATGCGCATGAATAACACATCACAATAATAACTCGCACCACTAGTGCCCATATATCACAACTTGTCAACAATCAACCATATCAGTGTTTCCACAACAATAGCTTGTGGCTCCACCACAACGTGTACAAGAATATTGACAACAACAATAAATGTAAAATGCTCAACAAGGAAGATGTTTCAACGACAACAATTTCACCTCAACGTGATAACGACCTTCAAAACATCAACACCAATAACTCAACAATGAGAGATAATGTATAAACACGGCATTAAATAAGAATAACTCACAATGGAAGAGATAATGTGCAACAATAACTTCAAATAATGGAAATCAACAAGGAAAGAGATAACATGAACAATAACTTCAAGTATGATAATCAATAATGAAAGAGATAACACAGAAAATAACTCCAAATAATGATAATCAACAATGAAAGAGATAACATGTAATAATAACAGAGGCAAGAAGTTCAACTAAAGCATAAGAACAATTTATCAGATAGAATATAGAACAAGTTTTAACGAAATAATTTAATGCATGTAAGAATAGAATAACACGAGCAAGAATAGATTGACTATGAGAATTTAGAACATGATATGACAATTAAGTTAAAGCATGGAAAGAGTCTAAGTAGCCCAAACCGGTCAAATACCACGTACAACCCCTGTTCCCACTCGTCACCTTGCGTACACGACTTTCACTTAACACAAATGAATCAATCAATACCAATCCTAAGGGGGGCATTTCCCACTCGCCACCTTGCGTATATGGCTTTCACATAACACAAATAAATCAATCAATACTAATCCTAAGGGGTAGTTCCCCCCCTCCCCCCCAAAGTTAAGCAAGACACTTTTGCAGTCGTTACAAGTCACGTTAAGTGCATGACATACACAAGGAAGATCACACCATCCCACGAATATCATCAACATAATACCATATTTTGTAGGACACCAAATTTTGCAGACAAGTTCCAAATACCATAACGGACCTATTCCAATTCCCAAAATAAAATTCCGAGCTGGATAACTAAAAGTCAACCTACGGTCAAACTTTTCAACTTCAAATTACAAAATTTCGACAAATCAATACAAATCAACCTACGGATTTCCAAAATCAATTTCGTGCATATGCCCAAGTCCGAAATCATGATACGAAGCTATCAGAGCCATCAAAACATGGTTCCGGTGTCGTTTTCACAAAAGTCAAAGTTTAGTCAATATTTTCTAATTTAAACTTCTAAGTCAAGAATCAAGTAGTCTGAATCAACCCGAAAGGTTCCCGGAACAAAACTAACGAACCCCATAAGTAATAAAACCATAAACACACATGTGTGAAGCATAAAAAGGGGTAACAAGGCGCAATTACACAAAATGACGAATTGGGTCATTCATTCTCCCTCCTTAAAACAAGTGTTCTTCCTCGAACGTGAATAAGGACATATCTGAAGTGGTGAATATATTAGGATAACAACTCCGCATGTCGTGCCCCGTCTCCCAGGTCGCTCTTCGACCGGATGACCCCTCCACTGAATCTTTACCGAAGCAATGCTCTTTGATCTCAACTTTCAGACATGTCGGTCCAAAATAGCCACATGCTCTTCAATATAAATAAATCCTCATCCAATTGGACTGTGTTGACGTCTAGAACACGAGCTGTATCACCATAATACTTCTAGAGCATAGATACAAAGACACCAGATGAACCGGAGATAGACTAGGTGGCAATGCTAGCTTGTAGGCCACCTCACCGATCCTCTCAAGGATCTCAAAAGGTCTGATATACGTAGGGTTCAACTTGAAATTCTTCCCGAACCTCATTACACCCCTCATGGGTGAAACCCAGAGCAAGACTCGCTCTCCAACCATGAATGCAACATCACAAACCTTCCGATCCGTGTAACTCTTCTGTCTAGATTGGACTGTACGAAGCCAAACATGGATTATCTTGACCTTCTCCAAGGCATCTCGAACCAAATCTGTGCCTAATAACTTAGCCTCTCCCGGTTCAAACCACCCAATTATAGAACGATACCGTCTCCCATATAGGGTCCCGCAATGAGCCATCTGAATACTCGTTTGGTAGCTGTTGTTATAGGAA
Organism: Nicotiana otophora; assembly: GCA_000715115.1. Lineage (NCBI taxonomy): Eukaryota > Viridiplantae > Streptophyta > Magnoliopsida > Solanales > Solanaceae > Nicotiana > Nicotiana otophora. The sequence goes on from AWOL01S0001518.1 coordinate 176,511, forward strand.
AACTCCGCAAGTGAAAACAACTTATCCTAAGAACTACCTAAACTATAGCACAGGCAAGAAGCATATCCACCAATATCTGAATGGTACACTCAGATTGTCCGTCCGTCTGAAGGTGAAATGTTGTACTCAACTCAACCCGTTTGCCTAGCTCACACTGTACAGCTCTCCAGAAATGCGATGTGAACTGCGTACCTCGGTCAGAGATGATGGATATCGATACGCCATGAAGTCGGACAATCTCGTAGTTATAAACCTGAGCCAACTGCTCTCAAGAATAGGTAGTCACCACCGAAATGAAATAAGCAGACTTGGTCAACCTGTCCATAATCACCAATACCGCTTCAAATGTTTTCTAAGTCCGTATGAGCCCAACAACGAAGTCCATGGTGACACGCTCCTATTTCCACTCGGGAATCTCAAGTCGCTGAAGCAAACTACCCTACCGTTGATGCTCATACTTCACATGCTGACAATTTAGGCACCGAGCTACATACTCCACTATGTCTTTATTCATCTTCCTCCACCAATAGTGCTACCTCAAATACTGATACATCTTAGTGGCACCCGAATGAATGGAGTACCGTGAACTATGGGACTCATGAAGAATCAACTCATGTAACTCATCTACATTGGACAGACATAATTGGCCATGCATCTGTTACACTCTGTTATCCCCAGTAGAAACCTCCTTGGCATCGTCATACTGAAACGTGTCCTTAAGGACAAGCAAATGGGGGTCTTCATATTGACTCTCTCTGATGCGATGAAATCACGCAAGCAAGAACTTGACCGGGCTCCGAAACATCCAATCTGACAAACTGGTTGGCAAAGCCTGAAAATCCATGCCAATGGCCTCTCTGCTACTGGTAGATATGCTAAATTGCCCAAACTCTCCACCTTTTGACTCAAGGCATCAGCCACCACATTGGCCTTTCCGGGATGATATAGAATAGTGATATCATAGTCCTTAAGAAACTCTAACCACCGCCGCTGCCACAAGTTAAGATTTTTCTGTTTAAACAGATGTTGTAGACTCCAGTGGTCAGTAAGGACCTCACAAAGGACACCGTACAAATAGTGCCATAAAATCTTCAATGCATGATCAATGGAAGCCAACTCCAAGTCTTGGACTAGATAATTCTTCTCAAGGTTCTTTAACTGTCGAGACGCGTAAGCAATCACCTTACTATTTTGAATCCACATCGCGCCAAGGTCAACGCATGATGCATCACAATACACCATATAAGACCCTGAGACCGTAGGTAATACCAACAGTGGGCTATAGTCAAAGCAGTCTTGATCTTTTGAAACCTCTCCTCACACTCCTCGGACCATCTGAAAGGAGCACCCTTCTAGGTCAATCTGTCATAGGTGCAACAATAGCTGAGAAACCCTCTACGAAACGACAACAATACCTGACCAAACAAAGGAAACTCCAGATCTCAGTGGCTAAAGATGGTCTGGGTCAACTTTGCACTGCTTCAATCTTCTTCGGATCTACCTTCATCCCCTCACTCGACACCACATGACCCAAAAATGCCACCGCATCAAGATGGAATTCACAGTTTGAGAATTTTCCATATAATTTCTTCTCTCTCAAGGTTTAAAGCACTATCCTCAAGTGCTGCTCGTGATCTTCCCGACTACGGGAGTACACCAAGATGTCATCAATAAACATAATGACGAATGAATTGATAAGGATGAAATATACTGTTCATCAAGTGCATAAATTTTTCCGGGGTATTGGCAGCCCAAATGACATCACAAGGAACTCGTAGTGACCATACCAAGTCCTAAAGACAATCTTAAGAATATCTGGATCCCAGATCTTTAGCTGATGATAACCTAACCGCAAATTAATCTTTGAGAACACTCTAGAATCTTGTAACTGATCAAATAAGTCATCAATGCGTGGAAATGGATACATGTTCTTCAATGTGACATTGTTCAAATGCCGGTAATCAATACATATGCACAAAGAACCATCCTTCTTCTTCACAAACAAGACCAGAGCAGCCCACTGCAACACACTAGGCCGAATGAAACCCTTATCAAGTAACTCTTATAGTTGCTCCTTGAACTCCTTGAACTTTGCTGGGGCCATATAATATGGTGGGATAGAAATGGGCTGAGTGCTCGGCAGCAAGTGAATACCAAAATTGATATCCTTATTGGGCGGCATGTTCGGAAGATCCACTGGAAATATATCTAGGATGTCTCTCACTACCGGAACGGACTCGACGGTAGGAGTTCAACACTGAAATCTCTCACAAAGGCTAGATAAGAATTACACCCCTTCTTAACCATCCGCCGAGCCTTTATAAATGATACAACCCTTCTAGGAACATAGTCCAATGCACCCCTTCACTCTAACCGTGGAAAACCTGGCATATCCAGTCATAGTCTTGGCGTGACAATCTAGAATTACATGACAGGGCGACAACCAGTCCATGCCCAATATAATATCAAAGTCTACCATACTAAGTAACAATATATCAACTTTGGTCTCAACACCACCAATAACAGCTAAACACGATTGATACACACGGTCCACAATAATAGAATCTCCTACATGCATGGACATATAAACAAGAAAACTTAAAGAATCTTAAGATATATCCAAATACAGAGCAAAGTAAGATGATACGTAAGAATAAGTGGATCCCGGATCAAATAAGACTGATGTATCTCGATGGAAAATCAAAACCCACCTGTAATGATTGCGTCTGAAGCAACTGCCTCCGTCCTGCCCAAAAAAGCATAGCATTTAGCCTGGCCTCCCCCTCTAGGGCAATCTCTACCATCCCGTCCCTCACCCTTAGCTAGCTGTGTAGGTGGAGCAGTAACTGGGGCAACAACCATGGCCTAAGAAGTTTGTGGACATGATTGAATCTATAGAGCCTCAGTAGCGTGTGGAGGTGCACCCCTCCGGAGCCGGGGGAAATCTCTACCATATGATGGGTATCACCACACTCAATGCAAGCTCTCAGTGGGTGTGGTTGCTAGCCTGGCTCAGGCCTGGTCGGCTGGACTTACTACTGAAGGCACCCCGTGCGGGAGATACACTAGAAAGTGGCTGAGCAAAGTGTGCAACCTGAGACCTCCGTACAATCGGAGCACCACTAGAAGCTTGAAGTGCTAAATGAACTGGGAGGCTCACATAGCATGTACCATGATGAGTTGTAGTTGCAGCTTGGCACCACTAAATCCTCTCATACCTCGAGGACTCTTGGCCTCCTTATCCTCCCTCTCATGGCTCCGCTTACCTGTCAACCTCCGTGTAATCTTTACCACCTGTTGATATGGGGTATTTGTCTCCAACTCTACAGCCATGCTGAATCTGATACATAGTTGAGCTTGTCGATGAATTGACGAACTCGCTCTCTGACTGTAGAAACCAGGGCAGGTGCATGTTTGGACAAGTCACTGAACCTGACAGCATACTCTGACACTGTCATAGTACCCTGGCGCAGCTGCTCAAACTCCGTGTGCCATGAATCCCTAATGGTCTGGGGAACAATCTCTCTTAAGAACAACTCTGAAAACCGAGTACATGTAAGTGAAGCTACATCGGCTCGGCTGGGCTACCCTCCTCGTATGGTCCTCCTGACAGTTGGAAACTAGTGAAAGCCACCCCTCTCGTATCAACAATACCCATGGTCGGAAAATATGGTGTCACTCCTCAAGAAAACTATGTGCTTCCTCTGAAGCCAAACCACTGAAACTAGGAGGGTGATACTTCTTGCACCTTTCAAGTCTAAGTTGCACCTCCTCAAATTCCACTGTCCTAACCACGTGATAAATCGGAACAACAGGTTGTACTGGTATAACCTCTGGGACCTAATCAACCTAGACCCGCTGCTATGAGGTACGAAACATGGGCGTTTGAGCTCTTCCCCCAACCTGAGATATGGCTGGTGCAAGTGGAATCAATCCCGCCTGAGCTAGAGTATCGAACATGCTCAAGAAGTGTGCGAACTGTTTTTGAAATACTGGGGTGGAACAAGCGCCTTGGGTGAATGTCCCCCAACTGGAGCAATTGGTGGCTCCTCTGTTGCAGCTCGGGCAGGTGCTCCGGTGGAACCACGTACCCCTCCTCGGCCTCTGCCTCTAACGGCTCTAGCAGGTATCTGATCGACGGATCCAGCAGTGCGTGTTCTCACCATCTATGAGAGAATAGTAAGTCAAAGATTTAGTTTTTTGAAGTCAACTAATTCGCACGATAAGGAATCAAAGAAGTAAAGTTTTCGTAATAGTTCTATAGCCTTTCGAAGATAAGTACAGACGTCTGTGTACCTATTCGTAAGACTCTACTAAACCTGCTTATGACTCGTAACACCTATGAGCCTATAGCTCTGATACCAACTTGTCACGACCCCAATTTCCCTCCGAAGGATGTCGTAATGGCACATAGTACCTACGACTAGGTAAGACTAACAACTTATAATTACCTGACAGAAATAATTTACAAAATACTAAAACAAAGCTGAATAACTGATGTAAACTTCCAAAAATAGAATCAACAACAATACACTCTCTAAGACCGGTGGAACTGAGTCACTAGCTCTCTAGAGTGAACTAAAATAACTACTACATCACTGTTTGAATGAAAATATAACAGGAAATAAGGATAAAGAAGGTGACTCCGAGGCCTGCGGACATGGAGCAGGTATACCTTGAAGTCTCCCACACATAGCAACACAACTCAAAGTTAGCATCCGGGACGGGCATACATACTTGGATCTGCATAAAAGGATGTGCAGAAGCGTAGTTTGAGTACACCACAATGGTACCCAATAAGTATCAAGCCTAACCTCAGTAGAGTAGTGCGAGGCCAGGTCAAGACACCAACTAGGATATAAATAAAAAGAATGAAAACAGAAGAACGGATAATAACGGAAATACGAAACACGATAATAGCATGAACTAATACCAAAATTTTAAGCACGGAAATAACATGAAGAAATCAGTTAAAGAGAACCTCAATGATCATATAAGGACAATAACTGACAAAAATAAGGAATAACAAAACAACAAGAATCACAACGAGGTACCGCCTTGTGTACAATATGAATCACCACCGAGGTATCGCCTCGTGTTTATGTATCAAGAATCACAACCGAGGTACCGCCTCATATTCACAATTCACAGTCTCAATCACAATCTTTCCTTATACCGCCGCATGAGCCTTACTTTTGAAATAGATTTTGAAAACATTTTTCCGAAATAGCTACACGCACTTTAGCCCACCTTATGACGCTGCGTGGCTTCACGTATTTCCCCTACAAGCAACACGCACATAAGTCACATGTTATACCGCTGCATGCACATTAACCCTTAGTATTACACCACCACATGCGCGTCAATAAAACATCACAATAATAACTCGCACCACAAGTGCCCATATATCACAACTTGCCAACAATCAACAATATCAATATTTCCAAAACAATAGCCCGTGTCTCCACCACAATGTATACAAGAATATAAACAACACCAATGAATGTAAAATGCTCAACAAGGAAGATTTTTCAACAACAACAAGTTCGCCTCAACGTGATAACGACCTTCACAACTTCAATACCAATAACTCAATAATGAGAGATAATGTATAACCACGATATTAAATAAGAATAACTCACAATGAAAGAGATAACGTGTAACAATAACTTCAAATAATGGAAATCAACAAGGAAAGAGATAGCATGAACAATAACTTCAAATAATGATAATCAATACTGGAAGAAATAACATGTAACAATAATAGAGGCAACAAGTTCAACTAAAGCATGAGAGTAATTTCTCACTTAGAATGTAGAACAAGTATTAACGAAATCATTTAAGGCATGTAAGGATAGAGTAACACGAGTAAGAATAGGTTGATTATGAGAATTTAGTACATGATATGACAATTAAATTAAAGCATGGAAAGAGTCTAAATAGCCTAAACCGGTCGAATACTACGTACAACCCGTGTACCCACTCGTCACCTTGCGTACACGACTTTCACATAACATAAATGAATCAATCAATACCAATCCTAAGAGGTATT